>NW_006499809.1:454782-465263 GCF_000471905.2 Amborella trichopoda
GAGAGAGAGAGAGGAGACCTTTGGACCTTAAGAGAGTCCCTGTCCAAACCGCATTGGCAGACAACAAGAGAGCTTCGTGATTGTTCTAAGAGGGTGAACCACCTGAGTGTGTTCCAAGAACCCCAAGCGGCGAGGCAAGGTGCAAGGGAACATCCCACGCCATAAAATCTCTGTCGTTGTTGGTTCCTATCCATGCAGAGGAGAGCCCACTCGCTCGCGCATTCAGAGAGAGGGCCTTCCACCCTATGCGTGCCACACTGGCCGGAGTGAGGATCGGGGTGAAGAGCAGGCCCTGACCAACTAGTGACTCCACTGGGGACACATCACCCTATCATTGGCTCGGACTGTTTTCAAGTACCAACCTCCTCTTTTTCTCTTTCAAATTACAATGGGATCCCAATATCCCTCCTTTGTCCAGATTGGGGATTTCTACATCCCCATCTTTGTGACATTACCTGTGGAGAGCGGCCTGGCTGACACTGCTTTCCTAGTCCAACCTAGGAAAGCTCAGGGCATGGGCACTCAAGTTCCTCGCCACTCCTCCTCTGACATCAAAGGGAAATCCCTTGATGTCAATCGCATGGGTGGTGCTTTCCCCACTCCTTTGCCCTGTCACTGGTGGGCATCCCGCCAGTCACAAACTCCAACGTGGTCCTCAAAGCACTACTCCTCTTCACTCGGTGGGCCCTAACAAGGCCACCGCCTTTGTGGGTAACCAAAAGGTAACCCTGCCTATATCGCACAAGGAAATCCTCAACACCGGTAGGTCCCTGTACACTCCACACTCTGGCAGTTTCTACACTATCCCGCGTGGCATGCCAATCACCATGCACACCCACATACATCATCATTGATGGTGTAACTGTCACTGTGATGAGTCGGGGCAGGCGAAAGCCCACCACACTCCCCTCAACTACTTCGGGTTTCTTCCAATCTTAACGTAACACACATGGTCCTAAGACCACCCATCTCATGCATGCTAGCTCTGCAGCTCGAGGCAACCCAAGGCTGTGACTAAACAAGAACACGACTTTCAAGGCAATCGATAGTCTCATGAACAAATACACCTGCATGCTGGAGGCCTATGGCCTCCTAAATTGAACAGGTGAGTACTGTCAATGCCCAGCCCCCTACTTCAAGAGGGGTCGGACTTAGAACCACCCCAAACACCACTATGGATCGTGCACACACATGCAGGTCTAGGGAAGCTGGCGATGTGAAAGGGAAACAAGCATCAACCATTCCCCCGATTACTCCAAATCCGCTCGCTACGTGGCACTCGAAGAAGTTCCCTTCGAGCACCATCCTCTCTACCCCTCCTTCCATGCAGTCACGAGCCAGCCCTCGGGGCAGAGATCGAGATAGGAGGACTCCTTCTGCGATAACCACTCAGCCTCCTCCTCCTTTAGATAACCCTCAGCCACCAAGGCCACCTACGAACTCCCTCCTTTCGAGGCATCAAACTCTGCTCGAATTGATTAGCTTTGCTCGCTTGTTCCTCGAGCAGGCTTGTCAAGAAAGAAAACTCTCTTCTAGAGCCGCCACATGGAGAACAGGAAAAACCTCAGCCTCCCCCTCTCGCCCAAGCTTCGAGACCTCCAAATCCCCATGTCTCTCTTGAGGACCAGCCCAATGTAGCCTCCCAGGCAATGTCATCAATGTTCACACAAGAGGACATGCAATAGATGATCAATAAAAGCATCTAAGGCTTATAGGCATTGAAAACACAAGAAAGTGTTTCATACCAGAAGCCTTATCCGCCTTATATTGATCAAATTCCTTTCCTTATCGGGTACCAAAAGGGGAGATTACCGTTATTCAATGGCACGGGTTTGCCCCAGCAGCACATGGCCCATTTCATGTCCACATGCCAAGAGCCCTCCTCGGACCCCAGACTACTACTCTGACAGTCTATAGAAACTCTCATTGGGCCCGCTTTCAAGTGGTACGCCCGCCTGCCGCCCCACTGAATCCACTCCTAGAGAGAGATGGAGCAGCTATTTTATAAACGTTTCTACAAAGAAAAGCTGGATGTTCATGCCATAGAGCTCAAAATCTAGACGAGTCAGTGGCCAACACATCCAGAGGTGGAGAGATCTTGCGATGTGCCAAAGCAACCCCATGAGCGAGATTGAGGCTGTATAAACATGCATAAGGAACATGAGAAAAGAAATTTCCTTACATGTTGAAGCCTCCAACCCCATCACTTTCTCCAAAATGATTGCTAAAGCTGCTAAGATCGAGAGTCTATTGAGACATCATGGAGGAGATCAAGCCCAAACCTCAGGGGGAGGTCAGACCCGGGGCAATAGGTCTAACCCTCGCGCTAACCAACAAAAGAATCTAATTAGCCCGGTGGTAACGACCACCTCTTCACCAGTATCTAATGTGGCTTCTCTATCAAAATTAGATACCTCTCGGGGAATGCAGCCAAAAAATAAGGGGGGACGCAGCAGCAGCCCCCTCAGAAACAAAATTATAACAAAGCACACCCCTCACACAGAGGTATTTTCAAACTGAAGAGTTCCAGTGGAGACTGAATACACAATATAGCTTCGACAAGGAATGGGTACCAATCCCCTTGATGAGGCGGATTGAGTAGGATATGGTGGTCCTTCCTGCCATCAAAAAGCTGGACTAGGCGGAACTCATAAGCCAACCCAGCTACTGCGCCTATCACCAAACGCTAGGCCATCTGGTGCAGGACTTCATTTAGCAAAAGAATACATTGAGTCCTTAATCCAAAAAGGGAAAATCAACCCGAAAGACCTCAAGAAGGCTTTTGAAACTCCAGAAGCTTCCCATATGGTCACAGTCAAGGAGGACTCGGCAGACGATGCCCCCATACCAGGACTATCTCCGCACCTACCCTCTTTGACATAATGGTACAACACAAGATGATAGCCCCTTGCGTGCCCAAGAGACGAAGGCATACTGTCCAAAGAAATCACGACTCTTAGTGCCGTTATCATCAACTAAAGGCGCACGATTTTATCTACTGCTTTAGATTCTGATCCATCTTAGAAAGGTATCAAAAAGGTGGCAAGATAATCCTAACTAACGGGCAGTCAACGCCTCCGGTGGAAACTCATGAAGCTGAAGTCCCACAACAGAGGGAGGCCGAGCAAGCTCGAGGTCCTATCTCTAGTACCTCAAAACCACCCCCTGCCTGTGCCCCTATTGGAGCTCCCATACCATGGGAAGTATGTCACGGGTGCGGAAAACTAAAAACATCAGAAGGGAGGCTATTCTCTAAGAAGATATGGTGCCCGCTCCCTCAGCTCAATAGCTTTGGTCACCCACCAAAAAGAGGAAAAAACAAAATTGCTTAGCGATGCAAGGTAGCGGTTTTGAATCGCGTCGACACCCTGTTGAGGTATGATGCGCTCTCCCCCTTCCTACCTTGCATGACTTCATCTCAAGGAAAACTCTCTTTGCTGAGGGAGGTCAATACATTAATGCAAGCACCCGCCAGGGTGTACCCCATGCGGGTGAGAAACCTTAAAAGCATGCCCTACTAGCAATCTCGAAGGCAAGACTCTAAACTCGCCTCCCTATAGTCAGGATGGTATGACTTTAAACCTACTTCTTAAAAAAAAAAAAAAATGCAAACGTCTTGAACGAAAACCCCAGTGGACATTCACGACAACCATGAAGGTGAGGAACAATCACGAAAACCCCAGTAGGCTTTTGCGTTCATCCCCTCATTTCCTTTCTAATAAAGGTGGGGGACAAAGTTTGAGGCAGGAGCGCAGAAAGCAAAATATCAATGGACTAAGCATAGAGTCAAGAAATTGAAGAAGAAAGATAACCATCTTATTCACACGATAGAAGGTTACAAAATTTTGGCGGGCTTTTAAAGTCCGCAGGAAAAAAAAAAAAATTGTCGAGGGCCTCCTGCATCTTCTCCTTCAGTTCCTACACCCCCTCCAGTGCAGCCCATACTTGCTCCTTACCACGAGCAATGTCCTGGGTGACTGACTCGGACAAAACAGTCACTGTCGTCACTTCAGAGCTCGACCGCTCTAATCTACAAGATATCGTGGCCATCACCTCCCGATACCGCTGTCGACGGTCTTTCGAGTCAGTCATGTGGGCTTGCAACCAAGCGATCTCATCTTTCGCATTTAAAATCTTTTGAGATATCTCCGCCTCTTCCTTCATGAGGTGGGCTTGGCGCAAAGCAATCCACTTCTTCTTTGCCTCCCGACCCTCAACGAGAGCTTGCTGGTTGACCAACTTCACTCGCAAAGAGGCCAGGTCCACCTCATAAGCCACCCACATAATAGTTTCGCGTGAGAGGGCCTCAACACTCCAACCAGCAAAACTTCGTAGCAACTCTTCTAGCAAGCCAAAGGTCCCCTCATCATCATACACAGCCTTTGATTCAACTGTGCAGAACTTAACAACCTCAAGCTCCCCTTTGAGGTTCAAAAGAGGACACTCCTTAAGCCCTTGGAGGCCCGCACGAACCATGCGCCTCACTGTGAGTGCCTTAAAGTTCGGCGCTGATGGAACAGGACCTGCGGAACCAGCAGAAGCAAGTGGCGGGACGTTAAACGCCGGCCTCTCATCCACGAGGGCCAAAGATTCAAGAAGGACGGTGTGGCATTCGGACGGGGACTCTACAGCTTGCAATACCAATCCTGACACCTCTGAAATTGCCTGCCCCACAGGCTCTACCCCGCCTATAATGCCTGGGACGGAAGTCACTGAGGCCGTCGTGCCAGCTCCGGGGACTCCCCCTTCAGCCTCAACGTCCATCGACATCGACGTCAAAGGGGACGAGGGTCGAATCCCCATAAGCCTCTACTCTAGCGCACTTGGCACCAGGAGCAGTAGGCGACGCACCTGCAACGGATGAGTCCCTCTTTCTCATATGGGTACTCTTCTGATAGACTAGGGGGGCCAATTGGGAGCCCTCAAGCCCTTTACTTCTTCCTCCCTCTCGCCTCTCCTCCTGTACTCCTAAGGGGACACTTCCCGATCCCAGCTCATGGGGCAAAGGGTCCACATCTAGGATTTCCACTGCAGAAGAAGAGTCAGAAACAAAGAAAAGGGTTACCCCAAAAACAAGAGAAACAACACTGTGACCATGCCAAGGGCACACTGGAGCAAATAAAGAAGCAACACTACCTGGAGGAGGAGTCGAACGGGTGTCAGCCATAGTCATTGACAAGGGCGACGAAGGGTAGCAAGGGTCTCAACTCAAAAAAGGCGACGGTAAAAGGGAACACAAGTAAAAGACAAAATAGAAATTAGGGTTTTTACTCTAGATAAAAACCCTAGTAAAATGAAGACTGCCCCTGCGCACCTCCTTTTTATAAAGCCAAAGAGAAGCGAAGGACGGCGTATCATGCAAAACCGATGGCATGACACGTGGCCCAATCAAGAGGAAATACCAGTAGCACATTGAACGACACATCGTGTAAAAATGGGGTGCGAAAGCACAACCGACGTGTGAATCAAAGCGCAGCATAAGTGAAACATTGCGTGACTCAGAGGTATGAAAGTATGAATAGCACGCGACGCAACGCGCCACACTTCTGAAAGATCACGCTCCATCCCGGGAAGGCACAAAAAGGACGCGCCATCAAAACATCATGCAATCTCGATGACACCACTCTCATGTAGCATTTACTGCCCTGCATGCGCTACCCCGTTCACCAACGGCGAGACGCCGCTCAAATACGCAATTTTCCCCTCAAGCCCACATGAATCTCGAGCCCACTCAAAAGCTCGCCACCTACCCGTATGCTGCCACACTAGATGAGCAAGTGAACCGCGTTCCTTGCGCCACTTGCACACATAGGACCCTCCGCAGTAAAAAAAAAACATTTCGAGGTCCTCGTGAAAATAAAAAATGGCACATACCCCAAGGATGGAGACGAAAACCCGCAAGGGCGTCTCAACCATCCAAACCAATGCAAGAGACAGTTGCCTCACGGGCAGATGAGCATCTTACAGACCTTTTCTTATCCTCACCATCAACAGGGATAAGAACAGAGTTCAACAAAAATAAGATGAAGCAAACCATGGGAAAAGTAAGCATGCAAAGCAATGGAGGAGAGTTCAATGCAAGGGGAGATTTATTTCATGAACAAAAAGGATTACAAAATAATTGTTATAGCAAATCTGTAATTCCTAAAAGTACATCCGTTTTAAAATAAATTCACTCCCTTCAAAAGCCCTGCTGCCTTCTCACGATGGTAGTGGCTCATAAAGAGGCGGCATCCTTCTCTTCAAGTAAGACTTGAAAATAATTAGCAGCGCCTCTTCCTCTTGCATGCCCCCTGGTGATGGCGAAGAGCCAGAAGTTGGTTACCCGAGTAGTAACAAGAAAAAGCCCGAGCAAGAAGGCCTTGCTCTTCATACCAATAGTTCACCCAAGTGTTAAACCAACAAGTTGACCAAATCACACGATTGGTCGACCACCATGAAAAAGATGACGGGTCCGCGAAGAGCATCACAATTTACCATCATATCTGAATGGATTCGATGGGATTCAGGGTGGCTGACTCTCAACATCTTACGCATAGCCTTGAACCTTGCGCTCCAAAGCCTAAGCAAGCAGAAGGGACCTGAAGGCACAAACCCATCATCCAACATGGTTCCACCAGCGCTTTCACAAGGTCGAACACCTTCACCCAGAAGCCCAATGTAATGTTCGGAGCCCAATGTAATGTTCGGACTCCCTTCAAGATCTAGGACCCATGAGCCAACCTCAGCAAAGGACATGGCCACTCGAGGAGATGCTGCAGGAAAGAATGAATCTCTCCTCTCTACGCAAGAAAAAAGGGAAAGGGAAGCTTCTCAAAACAACAAGAGGAACTGCTTTCCCACACTCTGTGTCGCCTTTTGATAAGCCTGCCATCAAAGCACTTCATTTCTCAAGCGACACCTCGCCCAACCACATGGACGCGTGTCATTTTTACCGTCTTTTAAGTCTTATGATGCCTTGCCTCCCAAGCATGACTTTTGAAGCATCACCGATCAAATCCATAGCCACTTCGCCTCTTAGGCATCATCATCAACAGGGCACAAGATGGATCTCCCGCCGCTTTTCCTCCCAAGCCTCACTTTCTTTAGCCACATGTCACTACACGAACGCTTCGTCATTAGAGCGTCGACTTGGTGCATTAATTCCTAAATAAACACGCTTCATAGGACTACATTCCCGATACATGCGGGCGTGCCGTCAGACCGACCCTCTTTCACAACGTCAAGGGACCTCCAGAAGGATGCATTCCACTTGCTCCAAAGGCCATTCACAGAAGGCCGTCAAAGACAAGCTCTCCGCACGCCTACAGTGGAAGCGGAATCAAGTCATGCTCACCTCCTCCAACACATCATCCACGAGGATCGCTACTCCAGTATGCCTCCTTCGAAGAAAAAAAAACTGGGAATGATGAAAACCATCGCGAGTAAAAGAAAAAAAGAGCTTCAGGTGGACATAACCACCAAGGCTATAGGTAAAATCGCCAAAAACAAAAAATGGTCACGGTGAAAACCCGCGAGGGAGCCATGAGTAAAAATGATAAGCGGGCATGGCCACAAATCCATGAGTAAAAGTGTCCTAAAAATAAGAAAACCGGGCATGACGAAATCCCAGAAGGGCATCATGAGTTAAAAAGAAAATCAACAGGCGGATGTGACCTCGAAGTCATGAGTAAAAATGTCTCAACAAAAAGACTAGGTGAAAACCACCCTCGTGGCACCATTGCTGTCTGGCTCAAGTGAAAACCTACAAAGGCTCTTGAGCTAACACAAAGACTCTGGCACCAGTGCCAACAAAAATTCCGGCCAAAAGGTCAAACACAACTTCTGGCCAAAAGACCAAACATAAATTCCAGCCAAAAGGCCGAATTAAAATATTTCGGCCTCAGTGCCAACTCAAATTCTTGCTAAAAGGCCAAACGCAAATTCCAGCCCTAGTGCCAACAAACATTTTAGCCAAAAGGCCAAACACATATTCCTGTCAAAAGGTGAAACACAAATTCCAACCCTAGTGTCAACACAGATTCCAGCCAAAAGGCCAAACACAAACTCCGGCCAATAGGTCAAACATAAATTCTGACCCCAGTGTGAACACAAATTCCAGCCAAATGACCAAACACAAACTCTAGCCTCAATGCTAACAAAAATTCTGCCCAAATGGCCAAACACCACAAAAGTTATAGCAAAAGGCCAACAAAAACTCCAGCCCCAGTGCCAATAAAAATTTCGGCCAAAAGGTCAAACACCACAAACATTCCTACCAAAAGGGCAAAACTTTAGCCCTAGTGCCAACAAAAATTCTGGCTAAAAGGCCAACCAAAAATTCTTGCCAAAAGGCCTACAAAAATTCTAGCCCTGGTGCCAACACAAATTCTAACCAAAAGGCCAAACAAAAATCCCAGCCCCAGTGCCAAACACATATTTCACCCTAAAGGCCAACAAAAACTTCAGCCAAAAGGCTAACAAAAATTCCGGCCCCAGTGCCATCACAAACTCCAGTCAAAGGGCCAAAACAAATTTCCTCTTCTTGTCAGCTAGATTAGGACCAACACCCACAAAAGGGCACCCACTAGCTGGGCCATCAGGAGATTCTGCTGGTATGGAATGGTAAGCCCTCCACAAGGCAATCTATCAACCCACTCTTCAAAAACAAAAGGACTCCAGCAGGACTTGGAGAAAGGCCCCAAGCATGTCCCCAGTCCCCTAGAGACCACTTTGATTACCCGCCATGGAAAAGCTCAGCAAAATCTACCCCTCAAGGATTGCGCTGCCACTGGTGACCTAGGAGAAAAAAAATCTCTTGAGAGGAAATAAACATGTCTTAGTGAGGATTCGAGAAGTTGAACTTCGACGATAAATTTTTCATTCCGAATGTTGCACTTCTTGCTTCTCTCAAAGTGTAACATCCATCGACGAAAGTTGTTATGCATCATTTTTTACGTACCTACATCTCCCACACGAATAAGGAGAGAGCTGGTAGAAACTTGGTCCTACTGGTACTCAAAACATTGACGGACCAAAGTTGTGACACGAAATAAGTCTTGAACCAGGCAACCTGGGAGGAATGTTATCGCTTCAAAGAGAGATATTATAACTATATCCCTATGCTAGTGGCTTCAAAACAGTACCAGACCACTGCCATCGCAATCAGAATGTCGAAAGACCCTTGAGGACCAAATTCAGGCTCAATCGGACCAGCTAAAAGGGGTCTACGCCCATACGGCCTCAAGACGGGTAAGTTTTATACTGTGGCAGTGTGACTTCACTTAATCATTCCCCAAGCACAGAGACTGCAACATCGCATCTCAAGATGGACCACAAGAACCCATAATACCTTCACCTAGAACCGTAAAAAGTTCAAACTTTAACATATTCTAGATCACACCAGCCCCGTCATTTTGACCTAGGGCATGCACTGTGGTGCGACCCAGAGAAAAACTTCTTCTAGAAAGAAGGTTACCGTAAAACCAAACAACTCAGGGTTTTAAGAAGAAGACATCTCGAACCTTGTGACGCACAGCTCAGAATCCACGTATGGGATCATCGCAAGGACAAGTTCAATGCAACCACCTCGCGAAGAGCAACAAACAAGTATAACTATTGTATCTTATCCAAGGCCCGATAAGTACAAATCCCCGACTTACTGGAAAAGCAAACTTGCTCAGTCCCCGAAATCCCTTTTCCAGATGACCTTTCAAATTAGGAAAAGCTACAAATGAAGACCAAAATAGGCCAAACTTGGTGTAAAACAATTGTGACATTCACCTCTTTAACATGCAAGCAAAACGAAGACTTGGAGCATCACAGGTCGAAGGGCACTAGCGACTGAAGTTCACGAATCTGGCCGAACTTCTACCATGTGGGAAAAGGCTCCTCAGCATGACTAAAGGGCATCAAAATGCTCAAAATTGAACAAGCACAGAGGATATAACAACAAATCTATTGAACCATCGCTACAAGTCCATGGAAAAGATTTCAAGATTTGGCAATGGCTGGAGGACCCTCAAGCAAGGATGGTTTCATCATTAGCATAAAAGGTCTTAAGGGAGTTTTGGTTATTACACCTAATTTTAGGATTCTATTTTAATTCCTTTAATTGTAATTAAGATTGTTTTTTAGTGTTCATCCCTGTTGGGTGAATCTTCTATATAAGCAAGCTTAAGTCACTTGTAAAAGGGAGAATTATTGAGCATTTTTCATCTCTAAAAAGAGAGGCATAACACTTATTTTCACTGGTTGTTTGCCTCTGAACCCTTAATCGCAAAGAGAGGAGAGAGCAAAAAATTTTAGAGAGAGAAAATACCTCTGAGTGCATGGCCTTATCCTTACCGGAGAGAGAATACATCTCTGTCGGTGCGGACACATTATCTTTCTCTCTCAAGCTGGGTCACATCCCATGCCCACCCTCTCTCTCTCTCTCTCTCTCTCTCTCTCCTCTCTCTCTCTCTCTCTACTCTCTCTCTCTACTCTCTCTCTACTACTCT
>NW_006499809.1:465538-502398 GCF_000471905.2 Amborella trichopoda
CGTACGTACGTACGTACGTACGTACGTACGTACGTACGTCGTACGTCGTACGTCGTACTACTACTCTACTCTCTCTACTCTCTACGTCTCTACTCTCTCTCCTCTCTCTCTCTCTCTCTCTCTCTCTCTCTCTCTCTCTCTCTCTCTCTCTCTCTCTCTCTCTCTCTCTTCTCCTCTATGCATCGTCTACCCAAGGCGGGCACCCGTGCCCGTTAGGAATGAGCGGTCACAAGCATGCTCGCTAGTGACGATCCTCAGTTTCTCTCGCACCCTCTTAAGCCAGCCAGCTAGTCCCCCACCAAGAGGGAACTATCGCGAAAGGGGGATAATCAAGCCCTATTGCAGTTGCACGAGAGAGAGAGAGAGAGAGGAGAGACCTTTTGATCTGAAGAGAGTCCCTATCCAAATCGTGCTGGCAGACTCTCGGAGGGATTCGTGATTGTTCTAAGAGGGTGAATCACCCGGGCGTGTCCCATGAACCCCAAGTGGTGAGGCAAAGGCACAATTGCACCTCCCACACAGTAAAATCTCTCTCGTTGCTGGTTCCTATCTGTGCATAAGAGAGCCCACGTGCCCGCGCAACCACAAGTTCCCAACACTCGCAGATCCCCCCGGTTGTTTGAGAGAGGTCTTCCATCCCACGCACTCGCCACACCAGCCCACACGAGGATCGAGGAGAAGATCAAGCCCCGACCAATGAGAGAAATAGAAGAGAGAAAAAGAAGAGAGAGAGAGAGAAGAAAGATAAAGAAGAGAGAGTGGACCTAAGCCGGCTTGGGTTTGTGCACACCTTTGAGGATCCATTTTGAGTACTCCTTAAAAAGATGTCTTGACCTTTGGGGTTAAGGTTGGGGTCTAAGTCTGAGAAGAATAGAACTAAGTAGTTTAGGGTAGTGTATGAGATAGGGTGTATGGTGATCTAAGTTGATGTGTATGGTGTAAGGCATAGGAATTTGGGAAAGCTAGGGGGTAGGAAGTTTAAGGTTCTAGGTAGTAAGGAGTTTGAGGTTCTAAGGAATTGGAAGTAAGGGTTTTAGAATTTGGGAGTTGGAAGTAGGAGGTTTGGAAGTTGGGAATTAGAAGCGGGACGTTTGGAAGTTGGGAGTTGGAAGTATTAGGTTTAGAAGTTGGGAGTTGAAAGTGGGAGGTCCAAGGGAAATTACCCAAGGTGGTAAAGTTTTCTCTCTCCTCTCTCTGAAGTTGGAAGCTATACACAATCAAATGCGTGAAGGGGCAAAAACCTCATTTTTATTATGCTTTCCAACTTAGGTTTACAAATCACTTAAGCTCCCTATATAGAACAACCACAAAGCAAGGGTGGCATGCTCAAAACTAAGCCAAATTGCAAAAAATTACATTTTTAATGGAATGATAATAAAATCATTTTTTTTGACAAAATCACCAACATACCCCTTAGTTCTTTTGAGCAAATGACAAAACTATCCCTACATGAGAGGTCTCTTATTATTGATAGACTTCGGGAGATTTTTTGGATGCATACGGTGGTGATTCGGGTGATCAATCTTCGTTGAATCGATGCTTGATCTATCGTGAACATTTTGATGCCCATTGATCGTCTCGAAACGGATTTTTCATGAAGGGGCAAAAATATGGCCATGTTCATCATCTTTCACCATCGATCCAGTGCTATCAACGATGTTCCATGTCCTCATTTTGATCACAAACTAAAGGGGACATTGTCACAATCGTTTAGCATCAAATTTCATCCAATTTGGTTTCCGTTTGAGCATATCTCCAAATGGGGAAGTCGTTAGAATGGATTCTGGTGACCGTGAAACTCTTACCATCTTCAACCTTAAAATTCATATTATCCATCCTTTAAATGAATGTAAAAGTTATACCAAACTTGTAGCCCATCACGATGTGGTCGCAACGAATCAGATATCATGTCGATCAGACTTACGGATCTCGAGTTATTGCTTCGCGAAGTATGGGATGTATTTTTTTTTTAAATTCTGATTTTTATGGTTTTGGGCTCATCTTCTCTCTAGAAAATTTCTCGTTCAGGCCATGCCATGACACGTACCATATGTCAAAATAACCGGGTTGTCAAGACTTAGCTCGTGACCGATTTTGAGCTTGTTCTGATTCCAAACGACCTAGTTACGAGCACTTGAAAATCATCTTGAGGGTGAAATCGTAATTTTTAGAAATGACAATTGGTTCACCGAGGCCACATCACAATAGTGGGAAACCTACCTGTTTATGGCAATTTGGTCCCAAAATGGTCCTAGTAGGTTCGATTGAGCCCAAATTTTCTCTTTGGGGTTTTTTCGACGATACGGTTCTAACAAAGATGTTATGGTACTATTTTGAAACACCAAAAATGGGGTTATAGTTATAAAATCCCTTTTCAGCATGCTATGAGCTGGATTTGAGAAGCGAGTTTCATCCTGATCATATCAAAACTTATCGAAATGTGACAAAACTTTGTGAACATCCTTCAAGAATCCTAAACTACCCTTTTTTGTGCTTTTTGTATCTATTCCAGTACTTTTTCATGGGTTCCCAGTTTTAGGCTTATTTGGCAATGTTCCCCTGGTCTGGGAGCGTCTTGAGTACCGACACGACCAGGTTGTTACAGGCTCTCTCCCAATGCAACTCAGGGATACAAGTACATCAAAATGACATATAACAAACACAAATAGAGTGTTCGGGCAAGGAACTATCACCTAAAATTGTAAAGTTCTTCCTTACTATGCTCGCACTCACTCATCATAAGTGAGGGGTCTTTTAGTACATACTCTATGAGACCTTCTAGCAGGTAAAAAATGGTAATCAAATCGCAGATAGGGTTGGTTTCTGATATTTCGAACGCTGCAGATATGCTCGGTGCTACGGGAATTTTAGCCTTGGCATCTCCAAGCTCATCACTTTCAAGATTGGACGGGGGAGCAGAAACTTTAGCTCTTACCACTGTTGCAGTAGTGTTATCACCCTGAGCCTCCTGTGATGCTTCGGCCTCAAAAATACCTTGAGCATCAACAAGAGCCCCATTTGGGGGGTGGGTAAAAGTAGGTCATGCAATATATGAAAGTCAAAATATAATGTGGAACAAAGAAAACCTTTCTAAAAAAGAGGTCTTAAATACCTGAGAATGTGATCCTGTCTATCGCAACTGGTAGAGACAAAAGCCCAAAATCAGAGGGAGGATCCTCATAGGAGAACTCACCTTTAGATAAGTTGTGCAGTACTATGGTCATGCCCACATCCACTTGAGCCTAGGTGATGAAGGGTTGGGTTGACGACCCCTCCGGTAAAGTGGAAACCATTGCCAAAGAATCATCCACCGAGGGATCGTTGTCCACAACATGATCTTTCCCTTTAGCTTTCTTCGCTGCATCCCCTTTAGGCTCGAACTATGAAGCACGAACTTTTGCGTTGCTAGGATTCGAGGAAGAGTCCTCACTATGTCCGAGGAAGGCATGAATACCTCTCAAAGCATCGATGACTCCCTGATCCTAATCTGAAGGGAGTGAGGTCTCCATCATCTCACCAAGAAAGAGGGAACCTCCCCATGAGCCTTTGAGGATTGAGCAAGAGATTTTGAGCAGGCAATGGAATCTATTTCGATAACCTCGGCCATCTTTAACTTTTTTTCCTTTGACTTTTGATGAATCCCGTGCTTAGAAGAAGGCTCTTTAACCGATATGCTTCGGGTGATCCTGTTAATGACAACTAAGGCTAAAGGGGTTGGAGAGATGGGAGCCGCCTTAGCAGCCTCCCCATGTGAGCTCTAGCCCTTTGCCCTATTTGAAGATCGCTTTAAAGATAACATTAAGGAAGTAGAACCAGCCGACTTCCTCTACCCCTGGGAATCTGTGTTCAGATTTTCCAACGCCAATTTTAAGGTGTATTTTGTCACAAAGGGCCCCTCAGTCAATGGGTTCAGGTCACATGCCACCTTGTGACCATTGCTTCCAATCTTTGGGCTTGTACCACACGGCCCACTTGACTCCCTGCGGCAAAGAATGTTTCTTCTTTATTTGTTTGCCCATCAAACTTTCTTTAGCAGAGGAAGGACTTGGGCCCTCCTTCTTCTCCTTCTTTTGCTCTGATGACGGTTTGCTTGATGAGGCAAGTGGGTGTAACCCCTCTCTCTTAGGCTCAACCACTAAAGTAGGAGCCTGACACCATTTGCTAGTCTTCATAGTTTGCGGGCCCACTATCTTACTGAGGTCCTAAGTAAAACTCTCTTGAGAGCGTTCCTGGGTCTTCAACTTGAGGTCCAACAAGTCGGCGAGGTGATGATAAAATTAGTCTCGAGTCTTTCTTATCACCCCTTCAGGGACAACATCTCCCACTAGATGTTCGACACTCACGATCTTCCAGTCATCGACAAAGTGCAACCCTATTGCCCAGTTACCTAAAAAATCATCAATATTTGGTTTAAAGCAGGTGCGTGATGTCCACTCTTGCCGAAATACAGGCATACCTCCAATAGGTTCTCGGTAATGGTGTCATGTTCGTTCCCACTATACAACAAACAATAATTGCGGGTCATGAATACTTCTCGGCTATAATGGGGAATGGTGAACTTGCAAGACTGGCCTAGCAGCATTCAAGCGTCCCACGCCAATTTCACATTATGATTTGACCAAGTCCCCTGCCAGTTGAAGTTGTAATAAACAGGGCAATCTTGGTCCATTCTGTGTTGTCGAGCAAAACGGTGAGGACTATATAATTCGATGCACTTATGATTACTCATTCCTAGAGGGAGTAAGGCCCCTCGAATATTTAGTAGATAAATGATGTCCTAGTCAATGTTCAGGCTCCTCACAACTTGATAAGCATACTCATTGCCGAACAGGCTCTCGAGAGAGCCCCCAATGGGAAAGAGTTTGAGCCTGAAAAAGTGATCTCCCCAGAAAATTTTTCGTGCTTGCATGAGCGAATAAAAAATGGCCTTGCAGCCCATCAAGTGTAGTAGGTAAGGAAAAGTGTTTCCATTGGTGTTTAGCATATACCAGTAGTGCTAGGGAAACAGGCACCTCGCCATCCATAAACATAGTGGACGAAGAAAGGGGTCCTAGAATTTCCCAAAACCTTGTAGTTGTATGTTGCTACCGATTAGTTCGTTGTAGATGCTACACAGTACGGACTAAGCAAGAGCATACTTGTGGCTTTCGACCAAGTTGCATGAATCATAAAGACATTATGGTCTAACTACAAGGCCCTGGAGTTCGAAAGAGAAAAGTAACATAAGAACAAAGTAATATACAATGCCACATAGACCGCTCTGTCCAAGTTAGTAGGACGTGGAGGCATCACCATAGTGAGTGCAAGAGGCGTCTCAGGTCCATTAAAGATGGGATTCTTTGGCTCGTTTTTGGCTTTTTCCATGTCGAAGAAGTGACTAATCCACACCTGGAAGGGGATATCCTTCACATGGTAGCCAATTTCAGGTATTCCTTGAACAAGCCTTTTAAACAACTGGGCCTTCGAAGCCATCATAAGAAGCATACCCGAAAATGATTTCATTCTTAGGGGTGAACTCGTCATAGCGTTCCCCTAGGAGGGAAACTAACACGCCGCCCTCTTCATTGCCAAAGAAATTGGTGTTCGTCTCAGCACCCCAAGTTTCCAAATAAGCCCGAACAACATTAACACAACAGTTGTACAGGAATTTCGAGAACTCGCAAGGACCAAGAAGCCATGTGTATTGAAGTTTGTCTCGAAATCATCCACGTACATCTCGAGTCTAGGTGTAATAGCCCAGGATATACCCAATTTCTCCCTTGCATCTAAAGCTCGAGTTCGCCCATGAGGCATTATGTGCATGCATTTGGTGCACCAAAATTGGAAGAACCCTAGATCTAGCAACATTTTTATTTGTGAAATGTAAGAGGAGGCTCCATTGGGAAGGCCAAGGAAGGAATGAGGAGTAAATTTTTTGCATTCAACTTGATCCACCAAGAAATTGATGTGCGTAGGCCATATAAGGTGCTCAGGATACTGGATGTTGCTTTGGCATATAGGCGAATGCCGAGGCATGGAAATGCATGTGCACTCTTTCTTCCAATTTTCACCTTCCTTTGGAAAAGGTTTGGAACGCATGGTGCCTGAAAAAATAAGGGGGTAACATGATTAAAATCCCAACATATATGGCTTAAGGTTTCCAACCTACGCCCAATGCCTTCGCGGCTAAAGACGAAGTTTGATCCTTGATCCTATATCTTTCCAATGTACACCCGATGCCTTCGCGGCTTAGGACGAGGTTCGATGCTTGATTCCATATCTCTTCTATATGGATTAAGGCTTCAACTTATGTCTGATGCCTTGCGACTCAGGATGAGGTTCGATCCTATGTCCTATATCTCTTCTATATGGCTTAAGGTTTCCAACCTATGGCCGATGCCTTCATGGCCTAGGACGAGGTTTGATCCTTTATCTCATATCTCTTATATATGGCTTAAGGTTTCTAATCTACGCCTGATGGCTTCACAGCTCAGGACGAGGTTTGATCCTTAATTACATTTCTCTTCGATATGGCTTAAGGGTTCACGGCTCAAGATGAGGTTCGATCCTTGATATCATACATTTTCTATTTGGTATAAGGTTTCCAACGACGCCCGATGCCTTAGCAGCTCAAGATGAGGTTCGATCCTTGATCATATACATCTTCTATATGGTTTAAGGTTTTTAACCTATGCCCGATGCCTTCACGGCTCAGGAAGAGGTTCGATCTTTGATCCCAAACATCTTCTATATGGCTCAAGGTTTCCAACCTATGCTCAATGCCTTCGCGACTCAGGGTGAGGTTCGACCCCTTGAACTCATGCAATCTGAGGACCCCAAATCAATAGTTGATGCTCGCATCAGCCCAAGGAGCGAGGTTTGGAATTCGAGATTATTTCAAGCACATCAAGACAATCACTTTTGACCCACCCAAGACCTAAGGTTAATAGCCCTAAATTCAGTCTAAGGCTTGAACCGATGGGCAATGGTGTCATACCTTGTCGACGAGAGATGGGACCCCATGTAAGTACTGAAGATTCAAAGCCTAATAACCAAACACACAGAGCATTTGAATTCAGAGCCAAAACCTGCCATGGAATATCAAGAGAACTCAATAGGAATCTCTGATCTCTAG
Source organism: Amborella trichopoda (assembly GCF_000471905.2). The sequence continues at coordinate 472,653 of NW_006499809.1, forward strand.
ACCAATGCCTCATGAAAAGGCTAGCCAAATTTTGCAAAAAAACCCAATGGAGTTTTACAAAATTTGGGCATAGCTTCCGCATGAAGCATTGAATCTGAGGAAAATCCCATGTGTCCAAGTGATCAGAAGCCAAAGTCAAGGGCATAGTCCCGAAGCATTGACTCCAATCAAAAGGATGGGATTGATCCAAACATCACTTAACCTTTTCCCCATCATGAGCAGATGCTCAGGTGCTGAGTTACAGTCAGAATGAATGAAGGAGACAGTAATAAGCAAAAGACAGGGATAAAATAAGAACAAATCAAAAAGATAATAATACAAAGGAAAAACCCCTATTTGAATTTAAAAAAAAAAGGGGGGGGAAACACTTCGAATATCCTAATCTAAGGATTGACATTGGAAGATTGAAACCTCTCATACTACATGTCTTGCTTGCAGGAGAATGGGGGGCAGGATGTTCTTCATAGGGCCAAAGGATGCCAAACACTGGATAACAAGGATAGAGGCAGGGTTTGAAGCTTCTCTAGATGAACTGGTAGATGAAGTTTTTATGGCACAAGAAATGTTATGGTGTCAATGAAATAATGAAGGTTGTAGAAATCTGCTGCAAACCTTGAGAAGCTTGTTGGGAAGACGGTGAGACCATTGTATTACAAAGGACTAAAGGGTATCAATCAAATGCAGATAAGATGCGCTCAGAGAGGTTTCTTCTCGCAGAAGTTGTAGAGGGATTGAAGCCCATCAGAAGCACAAAGGTCTGCTGAAAAAAGACCAGAAATGATCAAGTAAAACAAAGGTTTTCTGTAGAAGGTCGAAGTTAAGAATGAAGCGATGTGAAGAGATGTGTGTTTTAAAAGGTATATGACACTTGGCATCCACATCTCGAAGCCCGAGATCTCTGATAGTGCGATAATGATGACTGATGCATGTTTTACCAAAATACCCCCACAAGAAATAAAGAAGGAATTTTATCGTATTACTTTTACCTGATTGCCCTTGGCATTGTTTGAAATGTAATGGTAAAGGTTTCTATTTTTTAAATCGAGCCTATCTTATACGAAATAAGTAGGAGAATGTAAATTTTCAGTGCACGAATTGATGCACATATCTAGCAAGTGCGAAGATGATGTAAAATGCAAAAATCATAAGATGCAAGTACAAGATTAAACAAAAAAAAAATGAGTTCTATTAATAGAGAAGGTTGGGACGTAGCCCTTACATAATAAAATAAAATAAAATAAAAAAAAAAAAAAAATAAAGAGAGCTCCGCCTGGCCATGCCTATAGGCATTACTCCCCAAAGAAGATCAACCTGGAGATCCTGACCAACTTTCGCTTGACAGAGGCCAAGAGATCCTTAACACGCATAACTTCTCCCCGATAGAAGTCGGACATGTTTTGGTGGTGCTCTGCCTCCCTATAAAGCCCAGCCACCATCTCCTTAATGTGGGAAATCTTCCTGGATTTTGGGTCCAACATCAGCCTAGTCTCTAAAGCCACTTTGGGAGTCATATTTTAAGCAACCTCCTTTTCCGAAGAGGAGGCTAGGCCCACGATAGTGAAGGTTGCAAGGCTCTTTTGGCCACTCTCGCCTTGAAAGGTCGGGATGCGCTTAGATGAGCCAAGATGGATCGATGAGGCTCTAATGGCTGATGAATTTATAAGCCCTGTGAAGAAGCCAAGGTCTGTACCCTGGAAATGATGACTAATGTGTTGGAAAGTGGGATGAGGTGATTAATCATTCCTGCGTCTAATTAAGGTTCCTAGAATGAGGTGTGCATGCGCCGCCTTCATGAAAAAGATGTAAGATGTACGCCATCTGCATATCCACCAAAGATTGGCCGAACGCTACATACTTTTCAAGGTTCTCTCATGCGTGCAATGTCCGGGGCAATTTTGTTGGGTGTACTTTTAATATAATGCAAGGCTAGATACATTCTAATGAACACCAGATAAAGTTTAAGGTGGGAACATCTGCTGGATAAGTCATTTTGGATGAATAAACAAATAGGCTTTGCCTTTGAAGATATATTCCTCGATCCTCACTTAAGACTAAGTGTGTTCTAACAAACACTCAATTGAAGATTTCAAATATGCAGCGGAGTCAGTAACCCACGCTGGATAAATGTTTTAACAAACAATAGGAGCATGATTCTTGATAACACCTGTTCAAATATGTCCCCTGAAGATATTCATATTAAGGTAGGCATTACATTCCTTAAAGTCCAGAAATGATATAACTTGAGAAATATTTGGACTTGGCTTAACCCATGTCTGAATCTACCGTCAGTTGAGTTGAGCCTTGGCTGACACCAGAACTTCATGTTCTGTAATTATGCCGAGATTCTCAGGGATCCATGTTCGAGGCATTATAACCCTCCTCCTGAAGTTTTATATCACATGGAGATAGCTTAACCCATCATCCACATATCCTGGCAGTTAAAGCCAGCTGGAGATGGCTTAACCCATCAACCACAAATCTTGACAATTAAAACCATCTGAATATGGCTTAACCCATCATCCACATATCCTGGCTAGAGATAGACATACATTTAACCAGAGATAGGAATTCTTGCGAGGTTTTATCGTAATAAGAATTAAAGAGTGGGAAAAGAAAGTGAGATACTCAAGACACAAAGAGAAAGATAATCATCTTCTACGATCGACTTTAGATCCATTCTCCTAGGGAGACCAAACTTGAAGGTTAATATCTCTGCGTACATCTATAGGTTTATGGGCCAATATGGCCTAGATATATATCTTCTCCTTTGATATGTCTATATATTTTTCTTCCTTAGAAATGAATGTAAAGGTTTTAAGGCAAAAATCAAAAGTATTTGGCTCATTTCCTTTTCTTTAGCCGATGTAAATTATAAAAGAGGATTAAATCTCTGGAATTGTTCCGTTCCTAATATATAAATATAAAAACCTATGTTTTTATGATATGGAACGCACGGGTGAATTTGGCCCCGAATGTGATGTCCTTTGGTTTCTGTTTGGAGTTTAATGTTTTTTAAAACATTTTAAACTTTTGTTAAGCCTTACAATTTTCGGAGCATCCAATGGCTCGATGATGTCATCAAATAGTAGCATCATTAGCCACATCGCAGTTTGGATTGTCTTTTGCCTATCATCTTGTATGGCTTCATTAGGCCTGAAATAGGGATTGTATATTACCTGTCATATGCTTTGAAATCCTATATACGTCAATCAGTTAGCAAACAGTTAAAATCACTCAAAAATAAAAAAAGAGTAAAAACATTAAAATTTAGTCCAACTAATTAAGTTGGAGAATATCGAATTTCTGCCATGTGGGAGGCATCAGGTTATGTGGATTGCCATAATATTTTTTTTGTAACTCCCATCTTTTTGTTCTAGGCCAAAACTAATATAATTAAGCAAAATATGAGTAAATAAGATTTACTTGCATAAGAGTGGTTCAGCCATTAGAATGTTTGTGCTTAAAAGTACATGCCTTTCTAAGAGAATGATATAGATAAGCGAGGGTTGCAGCACCCTAAGCATATCTACCAGCTTGCTCAATCTCCTCAAAGAATTGCAAGTACCTAGTTGACATTGTTGCCTACAATGCATTTGGAAAAATAGTGACATTGATGAGGAAGAGCAGGTAAGCACGAGTGTACCTAATAACGCCCATAGAGCCTGCATTGGGTGGCAATCTACCAAATTTAGTTTTCAACCACGAGTGCTTGATGGTTATCAAGTTAGTCCCAAGGGGGACTTCACCCAATTGTTTTTCTACATACTCCCTGTAGTCAGTAATTGGATGACAGGTCATAAGCTCGCCATCCACATCAAGACTAAGGATCTTGTACACATCAAAAGTATACGTGACATCTCATCAATTTGATATTGTAATGTAGAGAATTGGTCTCCGAACGCCACCTCTCTGCATTGTTTGCGATCAAGGGATGATCTATTTGACTTGGCCGGATAATAGACAACCCACCAAGTCCAGACACATTCGCTAATTCAACTTGCGCATTGGTTAGATGCCAATTTCCCAATTGATGAGTTTTCTCATCAATTCTTATCCCTAATTTCTCCTACAATACAGCAAATATACAACATATGGGTCACAATACATACACATATACTTCCCATATGATATTTAAACAGACTACAATTTATTAAAAAATAACAAACTAATAGAAAGAGAAGATGAATATATTCATATACATGTCCTTCCCAAATATAATAGGATGAGTGATCCTTATGTAGCTGCAACAAACTAGGGTCCTCAGGACCTCCAGAGTATCACCCATCTGGATGGATACAATCCATAATCCCTGGAACCCTATATGGTCACTATGTTAATCAGAAGGTTATAGATGCAAAACTTAATTGAATAACTGATAAACAATAATGACATGCTATTATTAAACGAAAAAGATGATCAATTTTAGACTATAACCTAGTGCTATGGAGCTCTTCAACTCAACCTATAGGTTTCAATACAAGTTCCATACTTGGTTTATCATCATTTTCTGCTCTTTAACATTAACCATTACAATAAAAAGCACTAATCTATGAAATAAACATGATAATACAAAGGAGTGAATGTCGAGATACCAAGAACTCATCATGCATTTGCATATAGAATCAATGAAACAATGCTAAGTCACATATTACACCTCCAAATATGTGGTCACAAATTTACAGATCTCAAATAAATCTGGCCACGAATTATTGTGTAAAAACTATTGAAGCATAAAGTTATTTATTTCCTATGTACTCCTAAAACCACAAGCATTTGTAAAATGTTCAGAACATGCATCATAAATCAAATACAAATTTTTATTTTTAAGCTACCCAATCTATCAATAAGAAAAATCAACCCTTTCCTAAGAGATCACTATATCTATCACAAATCTATACTCAAAACTATCTAAGAGTATCAAAGTGTTACAATATAATGAAAAATTTGCTTAGCATTCAAAACAAAGCAACACATCAACGATATATACAAATGCATTACGTCACAGACATGATCAATCACAGTTATGTAAATTTCCTCACAGACACTAAAAATAATAATTAACTCAATACAACCTCGTGTATAAATTTCTAGTTTTAAAAAAAACCCAAATGTTTAGTTATTAAAAATTTCAAATTTCTAGAATCTTACACAATTAAAATCGACCCATAAATTAATTGAAATTAACTCAAATTAACATGAAATTAACTGAACCAGTGTGCTTGAGTATAAACCCTAAATCAAAATCTTATACAAAATTTTTAAAATTGACCCACAAATTATTGTATACATACCTTCATTATAGATCATATTCTGTGAAATACCTTCAAAATCCGAGAAATGCCGTCAAAATCTGTAAAAAAAACTCCGGAGCTTCAAATATAATCCAAAGCTAGGGTTAGGTTTTTTGTGAGAGAATCCAAAGCTAGGGTTAGGTTTTTTTGTGAGGACTATCTTTGAGACTCACATACACAGAGCAGAGCATGAGACATAGAGAAGAGAGCATAAGTATTTAAACTATCGGGGCCATTTTCGCTTTTTGCAAATGCCAAAATGAGGTCCATTTCGTTTTCTGAAAAATAAAAGAAAGGTAGTTTTGCCTTTTTTATAAAAAAAACTCATTATAAAGTAAAAAAATGGATATATGAGTAATAATGAAAAGTATTAAGTATTTTGGTAATAACGAAAACTAAAACAGATATTTACGTAATTTTTCTTAATTAATTGTTTAGCGCCTTGTCCTTATACTAACCTTTTCCATTAAGAAAAGGTGGAGATCAAGTATAGTTCCCTTTGAGTACAATGACCTGGTAAGATAAAGTATAGTTCCCTTTGACTACAATGGCCATATTATTGCAAGACATGTCTTAGCAAATACTTGAAAAACGGGAGGAATCAACAAAAAAAAAAAAAAGGCAATGCATGGTGAAATAAAATGAAGTTGTGCAAAGCAATGTAGAAAAAAAACGGATTAATGACCCAACCTAGATCACCTATCCCAAAAACCAATTTGGACTGGTGGATTGTGATCCGGTTTGGTTGATCGGCCCAACGCTTTAAAAAATTTCAAAATATCATTACAATTTCTTAAAAATCTAGATTTTAGAATTACAAAATTAAAACAAAAAAAATAAAAAAATATGGATATTTGGAGTATGGACATTATATTCAGTTTTTATTTAAAAATGCATTTTCAAATACAATTTATTACAATGAAAATGACCTAACACAAAATTTTTAACTTTATATTTTTTTAATGTCAAGTGTTACTTTCACTTGTAAATAGAAGGTCCTACCTATATACTTCTTAGTTTTCCTTTATTTAAATTAATTTATTAAATTGATAATTTATTTTCATTCATATTTTTCTTTATATTTTCTCTTTCTATAGGTGACGTATTTAATTTATCTTTGGAGATATCATATTTGATTTATCTCTCTAGAGCTGTTGTATTCCTATTCTTATTTAATTTATCTTTTTACCTACTTGAAAATATCAACCTCACTTGCACTTCGTTGGTTTACTGTAGAGATTCTTTCTTGAAATAGATCACTTGCTTCTTGAAAATATCAGCCTCTTTATTTTTTAAAATATTTGGAGCAGTTATATGCATGGGAACATTGCAAAAGGAAAAAATATATATTTGCTTGATGTATAAGAACATAGATTAAACGAAAAAGAAAAAGAGTAGTGATCTTATGAGACCCTCCCACACCCATGTGTGTAGGACCCCAAAGGTTCACTATTAAATTTGACGCAGATCTCTAGAAAAGTCAAGTCCCACACCCATGTGATAACTTTTCTAGAGATTTGTGTCAAATTTAATGGTGATCCTTTGAGGTCCTCCAACACATGGGTGTGGGAGGGTCTCATAAGATCATTACTCAAAAAATAACTACAAGAAACAGGAAGGAGTTGGAGAGAGAGAGTTTTCCTCATATGTACATAGGACCGTAGATTAAATAAAAAAGATAGAGACTAGCATTATATATTTGTCCTTTAGCAATTTGACTATAGAGATTTAGAGAGTGGGAGATTCTAGAAGTTTTTGCTTTGTTGTATGAAATCAAAGAGACTTAATTAAAAAAGAATAATAAGATCAAATCTTTATCCTCAATTTTGAGTTGCGTAGATGAGAGGGAGGGATATTAGGCGGGGTTATTGAAAGAAAAAATCATTTTTTAGTCATTTTTGAGGTCTCTAGGCCATCAAGGGATTGAATTATGCTCTCGGTCCCTTGATGTTCTCCAATTGATGCATCTCGTCGTGTATTTGCAAATGCGGAAGCTTGTCTCTAGATCCTATGTGGAGGTGTCCGAAATGGCACTGACTTACTACTTGTATGATTCCTTGGAGAATTGGTTTTCAAATACGTGCATGCACGTGCCGTTGACGACAACATTTTTTGGGGTCTAGAATGTTGGAAACTCACACAGAATGCAGTTGCACCGGAGATTTGAAGCTTTTAATATTCTATTCTGACTCAAACCAGAAAATGCTCCACACCCATGTCCTGTTACTTTCTCTCATCCCTATCTTCTCTCTTAAATTCACGTGCCACCCATGTTTTACAATTCATGTGTCACCCACGTTTGACCCAAAGCTATTGTTGAAAAGATAAACTCCATTTAGATTTAACCTTATCCTAAATTCCCTTTATATTTAACCTTATACTATTTACATTCCTAAACTCACACACAAACTCAATGCCCACTTATACCTGTGCACCTCCTAAGTTGAAAGATAAACTCAAAACTAATAAAAAAAAAAAAAAAATTCTCTGCATCATTCTCTCGGGATTGGGAGCAGCTCGACCTCGAGCTTGAAGCCAATCACCATCTGCTAATTGGTGATTACATCAATTGGAGCTTGAAGCCTATCCCTGCCTTAGGAGCTGAGTAGGGATAGGTGGGCATTGAGTTTACGTGTGAATTGACCTAGATCTAGGGTTCCTAAGGCACTAGAAAAAGCTGAGGACTTTAGATAAAGTATACCTACACTTTTCTGTGTATTTTTTAGGATTTTAGAAGAAATTATCTTAGTTTTCTAAGGTTTTTAGGATCTTCAGAGGTTGAATATAAATTATGGGATTTTATCTAATTTTTGAGGATTTTTTGGGGCTTTTTCTAATTTTTAAGGATTTTTCTAAGGGTTTTTTCTAGTTTTGGGCAATTTTTCTAATTTCGAGAATTTCTAAGGGACTTCCTTTTTTTCCTCTCTTTGGGTTATGGAGAAGGGGTATTAATAAGATTCAATTGGTAATTTTTCTTGATTTTTTTTTAAATTTTTTTGGAATTTTTTGGATTGAACTTGAAGTTTTATCCTAATCTAATTAAAGAATGCGCTTTTACTGCATCATAAAACATATCAAATGCATCATCAAAGCATTTATTGCATCATCAAAGGTATTTACTGCATCATCAGACCATGTCTGGGCTTCCTTGTCTGCGTTACAGCCCAACCCGCGGCCAGATACTTGGGTCTCACATGGACTAAATTGTCATTTGTTAGATTCTTTTATCCATAGGTCCGATTCAGACGATTCTTGGATGGTTGGAAAGCTCTTGTGCTCTACTTCACGTTGGGATAGAATTGGGCAATTTTGAAGAAATTATATTGGGTCTAGGTTTCTTAAGGTTTACTAGAGTTTGTGAGATCCTTTAGGCCCAGAATCGAGGTTTTTACAAGTTCCCTCAGCCAAACTTTCTTGGGGAGTGTCTACAGTTGCTCTTCTTTGACATTCACCTGGGGCACCAGGTGCATGGCAAAGAAGTAAACAACTGAGACACGATGGGAAGGAAAACCTTTTTCGAGGGATCATTCTATTGAATGAGTAGGATCCTTTGAGTAGACGGTAAGCCGATGGATGCTTTGGATTCGTATGACATCGAACTGGCACTGTAATCTTTAAGTGAGTACGTTTGATAGGTCTCTGACAATGATCCAAAGTGACAATCAACAGGAACCGTGCTATCCTTCAACCGGTAACACTCCTTGTTGTAGTCACTCCAATGCTACCTGGGAAGTTGTCAGTGTAGTCATCTTAAACTTTAGACCTCTTTCTTGAGGTCTGATTCTCCAATCGAATGGGATTTTGATTTAGAAGAAATGATTGGATGATGAATTTCTGGCTAATTGAACTTTTTGTTCGCCTTTGAGTCTGATTCTTGGAGTCCACGGGTTCAAACTTTTTTCTTTGGGAACCCATGGGTTGGTCTTTGTTTTCCTAAAGGTTTGCAAGCATGACAATCCAGGATTTTGTGGCGACAGACGCATCATATCCAAGCCTCCATGAAACTCCTTCATTTTTTAAAACACTTTAGAAGGTTTTAAAGATAGATTTAATTTTGAAACAGAAACATAGTTTTGGGCTAAGTTTTCACCAAAGAAATTAAGGGTTTTGAAAACTGACGAAACACATATGGGAAATTTTGAAGATGGATGAGAAAATTTTTAGAAACAAGTTTTGGTAAATAGTTTAGGTTCATGCTACCATGAAGCTCTCTCTTCTTCTTCATCTTCTTTTGCTCTTTGTTTTTTTTCATGAGCTTGTCGAGCCTCTACTTGGGACGATCAGGGCGATGAATCACTAAGTACTTCCTCATCTTCCAATCTTGGCTCTTATGTCACAATTCAAGGAAGGTTTTTTCTTGTTTTTTCCAGCAAACCGGTGTCTTGGATAATATGGGATATGCTTCAAAGTGCTCAGAATATCCTTAGACTTCCAATATTGCTCCTCCACTACCACTCTTTTGAAGTTCAAATAGTCGAACCTCTTCAGGTTTTACTTGAACCGATGCCTTCCTTTGCTTTTTGACGTCATTCTAACTTGAGAATAGAAGAATTTCTGGAGATTTTGGAGAAGAGATGAAAAGACAGAGAAGTTCTATTTTTCTATCACCCCACGATCCCTTTTAGGTGTTCAGCCTGGTAGCTTTTTTTCCAACGCTTGGGGTTCCCTTTGGATTTTCAACCCAGCAGATTTCTTCTTTTTTTTCTTTTTTTTTTTCTCTACTGTTAGGATCCCTTTTGGGTGTTTAACGTAGTGGCTTTATTTCCAATGCTCGAGATTCCTTTTCGACTTTTCATCTCAATAGATATTTTTTTTTTTCTTTTAAAGAAAAGGAGAAAGAAAAGATCCGATGGCATTTTTTTTTTTTTGTGGCACTTTATCCTAAAAAATAGATAATAACTCGATCATCGTTCCTTCTTCCAATTGGCAAAGAGGTCCTAGTCTTGGTTATCTTTAGATTTTCCTTGCCCCTAGTTGGTATTTGATACTTCCTTGACAAAAAGGTTGTCGAATCCTTATAGAATATTTCCTCCTTGGATTGCTTCACTGGAGCCTTGATCTTTAGATTTAGAGTCACTCTCAGTTCTTAGCCCTTCAAACTCTTGTTGGGTTGGCTAAGCTCATTTTCTTCTCTCTTTTGTTTTTTTTTTTTTTTTCTAGGAGTAGTATTTCTTGAGGTACAGCGGCTAAAGCATTTACGGTTATGCAGTATGGACCGAGGCTGATTAGGGTCAGGCAGAATGGACTAGGGTAAAGAAGTTTAAAGTCATGCATTTGGAACCGAGGCTGAGTAGTTTAGGGTCATGCCATATAAACCGAGGCAGAGCTGAGCAGTTTAGGGTCGTGCAGTATGGACGAAGGATGAGCCAGAGCAGATTAGGGTCATGCAGTATGGATCGAGGATGAGCAGTTTCGGGCATGTAGTATGGATCAAGGAAGAGATGTTTAGGGTCATGTTGTATGGACCGAGGCTGAGAAGTTTAAAGTCATGTTGTATGGACCGAGGCTAAGTAATTTAAGGTCATGTAGTATGGACCGAGGTTGAGAAGTTTAGGGTAATACATATGGACTGAGGCTGAGCAGTTTAAGATCTTGCAGTATGGGCCAGGCTGAGCAGTTTAGGGTCATGCAATATGGATCGAGGCTATGCAGTTTATGGTCATGCAGTATGGACTAAGGCCGAGCAGTTTACGCTCATGCAGTATGGACCAAGGCAGACATGTTTACGGTCATGCATTATGGATCGAGGTTCAGCAGTTTAGGGTCAAGCGGTATAGAACTAGGCAGAGCAGTTTAGTGTCATGCAGTATAGACTGAGGCTGAGCTGAGCACATTAGGGTCGTGCAGTATGGACCGAGGTTGAGCCATTGTGGGTCATGCAGTTTGGACCGAGGCTGGGCAGATTAGAGTCATGCAGTATGGACCAAGGCTAAGTAGTTTAGAATCATGTAGTATGGGCCTAGGCAGAGCAGTTTAAGATCATGCATTATGGATCGAGGCTGAGTGGTTTAGGGTCATATTGTATGGACCGAGGCTGAGCAGTTTAAGGTCATGTAGTATGGACCGAGGCTAAGCAGTTATGGTCATGCGGTATGAACCTATTCTGAGCAGTTTAGCATATTGTCGCATGGACTGATGCTGAGCAGTTTAAGATCATACAATGTGGACCAAGGGTGAGCAGTTTAGGGTCATACATTATGGATAGAGGCCGAGTAGTTTAGGGTCATGCGGTATGGATCGAGGTTGAGCAGTTTACGAACATGCAGTATGGATTGAGGCTAAGCAGTTTAGGGTCAAGCTGTATGTACCGAGGCTGAGCAGTTTAGTTTCATGCAGTATGGAACGAGGAGGAGAAGTTGGGGGTCTTGCAATATGGATCGAGGCTATGCATTTTAGGGTCATACAGTATGGATCAAGGCTGAGAAGCTTATGGTCATGCAGTACAGATCGAAGTTGAGTAGTTTAGGGTCATACAGTATGGACTGACGTTGAGCAGTTTAGAGTCAGGCAAAATGGACCGAGGCTGAGCCGTTTTGGGTCATGCAGTATGGACCGAGGCTGAGCAGATTAGGGTCATGTAGTATGGACCAAGGCTGAGATTTCTAGGGTCATGCAGAAGGGACCGAGACTGAGCAGTTTAGGGTCATGCAGTACAGATTGAGGCCGAGCAGTTTAGGTTCATGCAATTTAGAGCGAGGCCTTACAGTTTAGGGTCATGAAGTATACACCGAGGATGAGCAGTTTAGGGTCATGCAGTAACGATCGAGGCTAAGCAGATTAGGTCATGCAGTATGGACCGAGACTGAGCGGTCTAGGGTCATGTAGTATGGACCGAGGCCGAGAAATTTAGGGTCGTGCATTAGAAATAGAGGCTGAGGTGTATTGGTTCATGCTGTATGGACCGAGGCTAAGCAGTTTAAGGTCGTGCAGTATGGACCGAGTCTAAGCAGTTTACGGTCGTGCAGTATGGATAGAGGCTGAGTATTTTAAGGTCATGCAATATGGACCGAGACTGGGTAGTTTAGGGGCATGCAATGTGGACCGAGGCTGAGTAGTTTAGGGTCATGTAGTATGGACCATGGCTGAGCAGTTTAGGGTCATGCAGTATAGACCAAAGCTGAGCAGTTTAGAGTCATGCAAGATGGGCCGAGGCTAACCAGTTTGTGATCAAGCAGTATGGAACGAGGTTAAGCAATTTAGGGTCTTGCATTATGGACCGAGGATGAGCAGTTTACGGTCATGCCGTATGGCCCGAAGCTGAGCTGTTTAGGGACATGCTGTGCGGATCGAGGCTGAGCTATTTAGGGTCATGCAAAGTGGACCGAGGCAGAGCAGTTTAGGGTCATGCATTATGGATCGAGGTTGAGCAGTTTGGTGTCAAGCAGAATGGACCGAGGCCGAGCGGTTTGGGGTCATGAAATATGGACCGAGGTTGTGCATTTTAGGTTCATGCAATATGGACCGAGGCTGAGCTTTTTAAGGTCATGCAATATGGATCGAGGCTGGGCAGTTTAGGGTCATGCAGTATGGACTAACGCTGAGCAGTTTAGAGTATTACAAAATGGACCGAGGATGAGAAGTTTTGGGTGATGCAGTATGGATCGAGGCTGAGCAGATTAGGGTCAGGTAGTATGGACCGAGGCTGAGAAGTTTAGGGTCATGCAGTAGGGACCGAGACTGAGCAGTTTAGGGGTCATGCAGTATCGATCGAGGCTGAGCAGTTTGGGGTCATGTAATATGGACCAAGGCTGTGCATTTTAGGGTCATGTAATATGGACCGAGGCTGAGCAGTTTAAGGTCACGCAATATGGACCTAGGCTGAGCAGTTTAGGGTCATGCAGTACATACTGAGAATGAGCAATTTAGAGTCATGTAAAATGCACAATGAGCAATTTAGAGTCATGCAAAATTCACCGAGGCAGTGCAATTTTGGCTGATGCAGTACGGACCGAGGCTGAGCAGATTAGGGTCATGTAGTATGGACCGAGGCTGAGAAGTTTAGGGTCATGCAACAGGGACAGAGACTGAGCAGTTTAGAGTCATGCAGTACGGACCGAGGCTGAGCAGGTTAAGTTCTTGCAGTATAGAACGAGGCTAAGCAGTTTGGGTCATGCAGTAAAGACCAAGCTTGAGCAGTATAGGGTCATTCATTATGGACCGCGGATGAACAGTGTAAGGTCAAGCAGTATGGACCGAGGTTGAGCGGTTTGGGGTCATTTAGTCTAGATTAAGGCTGAGGAGTATAGCGTAATCCAGCATGGACCAAGGCTGAAATGTTTAGGGTCACGTACTATGGATCGAGGCTGAGTAGTTTAAGGTCATGCAATATGGACTGCGGCTGAGGTTTTTTGGGTCATGCATTATGGATTCAGGCAGGGCAATTTTGAGTCATGCAGTATGGACCGAGGCTGAGCAGTTTAAGGTCATGTGGTATGGACCAAGACTGAGCAGTTAAGTCTCATTCGGTCTGGACCGAGGATGACCAGTATAAGGTCATGTAGTATAGATCGAGGCAGAGCAGTTTAGGTTAATGCATTATGGACCCAGATTGAGCAGTTTAAGGTCAAGCACTATGGACTGAGGCAGAGCAATTTATGGTCATGTAGTATGGAACGAAGCTAGGAAGTTTAGGGTCATGCAGTATGGATAGAGGCTGAGCAGTTTAGGGTCATGTTGTATGGACTGTGGCTGAGCAGTTTAGTGCCATGCAATATGGACCGAGGTTGAGTAGTTTGGGGTCATGAAATATGGACCGAGGCTGTGCATTTTAGGGTCATGCAGTATGGACCGAGGCTGAGAAGTTTAAGGTCATGCACTATGGACCGCAGCTGAGTAGTTTGGGGTCACGCAGTACAGACTGACACTGAGCAGTTTAGTGTCAGGTAAATTGGACCGAGGCTGAGCAGTTTTAGGTCAGGCAGTTTGGATAGAGGCTGAGCATATTAGGGTCATGTAGTATGAACCACGACTGAGATGTTTAGGGCCATGCTGTAGGGACCGAGACTGAGAAATTAGGGTCATGCAGTATGGTCCGAGGCTAAGCAAATTAAGTTCATGCAGTACAGAACGAAGCTAAGCAGTTTAGGGTCATGTAGTATAGACCGACGCTTAGCTGTTTGAAGTCATGCAGTATGGACCGAGGCTAAGAATATTAAGGTCATGAAGTTTGGATCGAGGCTGAGCAGTCTAGGGTCATGTAGTATGGACCGAGGCAAAATGTTTAGCATCGTGCATTATGGATCAAAGCTGAGGTGTACAGGGACATGCTGTATGGACCGAGGCCGAGCAGTTTAAGGTCATGCAGTGTGGTCCATGTCTAAGCAGTTTACGGTCATGCAGTATGGACCGAGGCTGAGCTGTTTAAGGTCATGCAATGTGGACCGAGGCTGGGCAGTTTAGGGCCATGCAGTGTAGACCAAGGTTGAGCAGTTTAGGGTCATGCAGTATGGATCGAGGCTGAGTAGTTCAGGGTCCTTCGGTCCGATCCGAGGTTGAGCTGTGTAAGGTCATGCAATATGGACCGAGGCTGAGCTGTTTAGGTTAATGCAGTAAGGACCGAGGCTGAGTAATTTAAGGTAGAGCAATATGGACCGAGGCTGAGCAGTTTAGGGTCATGCAGTATGGAACGAGGATGAGAAGATTAGGGTCTTGTTGTATGAATCGAGGCGGAGCAGTTTAGGGGCATGCAGTACGAACTGAGGCTGAGAAGTATAGGCTCATGCAGTTTGGACCTAGGCAGAGCAATTTGGGGTCATTCAGTCTAGAACGAGGCTGTGCAGTTAGCGTAATGCAACATGGATTGCAGTTGAGATGTTTAGGGTCAAGTTGTATGGACCGAGACTGCACAGTTTAAGGTCCTGCAATATGGACTATGGCTGAGGTTTTTAGGGTCATGCATTACGGATTGAGGTAGGGCAATTTTGGGTCATGCAATATGGATCGAGGCTGAGCAGTTAGGTCATGTGGTATGGACTAAAGCTGAGCAGTTATGGGTCCTTCGGTCTAGACCGAGGATGAGCAGTATAAGGTTATGCAGTGTAGACCATGGCTGAGCAGTTTAACGTCAAGCAATATGGACCAAGGCTAAGCCTTTTTGGGTCATGCAGTATAGAATGAGGCTGAGAAGTTTATGGTTATGCAGTATGGATAGAGGCTGAGCAGTTTAGAGTCATGCTGTATGGACCGAGTCTAAGCCGTTTAGAGAATGAGCAGTTTGGGGTCATGCAATATGGACCGAGGCTGTGCATTTTAGGGTCATGCAATATGGACCGAGGCTGAGCAGTTTAAGGTCATGCAATATGGACCGAAGCTTAGCAGTTTAGAGTCATGCAGTACGGACTGACGCTGAGCTGTTTAGAGTCACGCAAAATAAACCAACGCTGAGCAGTTTTCGGTCATGCAGAATGGGTCGAGGCTGAGAAGATTAGGGTCATGTAGTATAGACCGAGGCTGTGAAGATTAGGGTCTTGCAGAAGGGACCGAGATTGAGTAGTTTAGGGTCATGCAGTACAGACTGAGGCTGAGTAGTTTAAGGTCATGCAGTAAGGACCGAGGCAGAGCAGTTTAGGGTCATGCATTATCGATCAAGGTTGTGCAGTTTAAGGTCAAGCAGTATGGGCCGAGGCAGAGCAGTTTCTGACCACGCAGTATGGACCGAGGGTGAGCTGTTTAGGATTATGCAGTAAGGGCCAAGGCTGAGCAGGGTCATGCAGAAGGGACCGGGGCTGAGCAATTTAGGGTCATGCATTATTAACCGAGGCTGAGATGTTTAGGGTCATGCAGTAAGGGCCGAGGCTGAGCTGAGCAGCTTAGGGTCCTACAGTATGGAAGGAGGCTGAGAAGTTTAGGGTCATGCAGTATGGACCAAGGCTGAGTGGTTCAGGGTCATACTGTATGGACCGAGGCGGAGCAATTTGACGTCATGTAGGATGGACCGAGGCTAGGCAGTTTAGGTTCATGCAGTATGGACCGAGGCTGAGCAGTTTAGGATAATGCAGTATGGACCGATGCTGAGAAGTTTATGATCATACAATATGGACTAAGGCAGAGCAGTTTTAGGTCATGCATTATGGATCATGGCTGAGCAGTTTAGGGTCACGTAGTATGGACCGAGGCTAAGCAGTTTAAGGTCATGCAATACGGATCGAGGCTGAGCTGTTTAGAGTCATGCTGTATGGACCGAGGCTGAGCAGTCTAGGGTAAGACAATAAGGACCGCGGCTGTGCATTTTAGGGTCATGCAATATGGACCGAGGCTTAACAGTTTAAGGTCATGCAATATGGACAGAGGCTGAGTTGTTTAGGGTCATGCAGTACAGACTAATGCTGAGCAGTTTAGAGTCATGCAAAATGGACCGAGGCTGAGACATTTTGGGTGATGCAGTATGGATCTAGGCTGAGCAGATTCAGGTAGTATGGACCGAGGCTGAGAAGTTTTGGCTCATGCAGTAGGGACCGAGACTGAGCAGTTTAGGGTCATGCTGTACGGACCGAGGCTGAGGAGTTTAATTTCTTGCAGTATAGAACGAGGCTAAGCAGTCTAGGGTCATGCAGTATAGACCAAGGCTGAGAAGTTTAGGGTCATGCAGTATGAACCAAGCTTGAGCTTTTTAGGGTCATGCATTATGGACCGAGGATGAGCAGTTTAAGGTCTAGTAGTATGGACCAAGGCTAAGCAGTTTGGGAAAATTCAATCTAGAACGAGGCTGAGCAGTTTAGCTTAATGCAGCATGGACAGAGCTGAGACGTTTAGGGTCAAGCAGTATGGATCACGGCTTAGTAGCTTAAGGTCAGGCACAATGGACCGCGGCTGAGCAGTTTAGGGTCATGCAACACGGACTGCGGCTGAGCAGTTTACGGTCATGCATTATGGATCAAGGCTGGGCAATTTTGGGTCATGCAGTATGGACCGAGGCTGAGAAATTTACGGTCATGTTGTATGGACCGAGGTTGAGCTGTTCAGGGTCATGCAGTACGGTCGAGTCTGTGCAGTATAGCGTAATGTAGTATGAACCGACGCTGAGCAGTTTAAGGTCAAGCAATGTGGACCAAGGCTGAGAAGTTTAAGGTGGTGCAGTATGGACTGAGGCTGAGCAATTTCTGGACCAAGGATGAGCCGTATACAGTAGAACAGTATGGAATGAAGCTAAGTAGTTTAGGCTCATGCAGTGTGGACCGAGGCAGATCAATTTAGGGTCATGTAGTATGGACCGACGCTGAGCAATTAGGGTCATGCAGTATGGGCCGAGGCAAAGCAGTTTAGGGTCATGTAGTATGGACCGATGCTGAGTAGTTTAAGATCATGCAATATGGACCGAGGCTGAGTAGTTTAGGGTCATGCATTATGGATCCAGGCTGAGCAGTTTCGGGTCATGCAGTATGGACTGAGGCTAAGCAGTTTAAGGTCATGCAGTATGGATCGTGGCTGTGCAGTTTAGGGTCACGCAGTATGGATTGAGGCTAAGTAGTTTAGTGCCTTACAGTATTGACCTACGTTGAGCAGTTTGGGGTCATTCAATATGGAGCAGTTTAGGGTCGTTCATTATGGATCGACGTTGAGCAGTAGTATGGACCGAGGCATGGAATTTTACTGTCATGCAGTTTGAACCCAGGCTGAGCAATATAGTGCCACGCAGTATGGACCAAGACGGAGTAGTTTGGGGTCATGCAATATGCACTGAGTCGAAGCAGTTTAGGGTCATGCACTAACGGACTGACGCTGAGCAGTTTAGAGTCCTGCAAAATGGACAAAGGCTGAGCGGTTTTATGTCACGCTGTACGGACCGAGGCTGAGCACTTTAAGGTCATGTAGTAAGGAGCGAGGCTAAGCAGTTTACGGACATGCAGTATGGACCGAGGCGGAGAAGCGTAGGGCAGTGCAGTATGGATAGATGTTGAGGGGTTTAAGGTCATGCAGTATGGAACGAGGATGAGAAATTTAGGGTCATGCAGTATGGACCGAGGCTAAGTAGTTTAGTGAGACGTAGTATAGACCGAGGCTGAACAGTTTTGGTTCATGCGATATGGACCGAGGCTGAGCAACTTAGGGTCATGCAGTATGGACCGAGGCTGAGCTGTTTAAGGTTATGCAGTATGGATGGAGGTTGAGCAGGGTCAAGCGGAATGGACAGAGGATGAGTAATTCAGGGTCATGCATTGTGAACCGAAGCTGAGAAGTTTACGTTCATGCAGTATTGACCGAGGTTGAGCTGTTTAGGGTCATGAAGTATGGACCGAGGCTGAGCAGTATAGGGTAATGCAGTATGGACAAATGCTGAGCACTTTTAAATCATATAATATCGTCAGAGGCTAAGCAGTATAGAGTCATGCATTATGGATCGAGGTTGAGCAGTTTAGGGTCATGCTGTATGGACCGAGGCTGAGCAGTTTAAAGTCATGCAGTATAGGTCGAGGCTGAGCAGTTTAGAGTCATGTTGTATGGATCGAGGCTGAGCAGTTTAGTGCCATGCAATATGGATCGAGGCTGAGAAGTTTAGGGTAATGCAGTATAGACTAAGGCTGAGCAGTTTAAAGTCAAGCAATGTAGACCAAGGCTGAGCAGTTTAGGGCCATGCAGTATAGACCGAGGCTGAGCAATTTAGGGTCATGAGGTCTGGACCAAGGATGAGTAGTAAAACGTCAAGCAGTTTGGAACGAAGCTGAGCAGCTTAAGGTCATGCAGTATGGACCGAGGCTGATCAGTTTAGGGTCATGTAGTATGGACCGAGGCTGAGCAGTTTTGGGTCTTGCAGTATGGACTGAGGCGGAGAAGTTTAAGGTCATCAAGTATGTATCGAGGCTGTGCAGTTTATGGTCATGCAGTATGGACCGAGGCTGAGTAGTTTAGTGCCTTGCTGTATCGATCGAGGTTGAGCAGTTTGGGTTCATGCAATATGGAGCAAGGCTGTGCACTTTAGGGTCATGCAGTATGGACTGAATTGGAGCAGTTTAAGGTCATGTAGTACGGACCAAGGCAGTGCAGTTTAGGGTCATGTATTATGGAACGACGTTGAGGAGTTTAGGGTCAAGCAGTATTGACCAAGGCAGAGCTGTTTAGCGTCATGCAGTATGGACCCAAGCGGAGCAGTTTAGTGCCATGCAGTACGGACAGAGGCAGAGCAGTTTGCGGTCTTGCAATATGGACCGAGTCGAAGCAGTTTATGGTCATGCAGTACGGACTGAAGCTGAGCAGTATAGAGCCATGCACAATTGACCAAGGCTGAGCGGTTTAAGGTCATGCTGTACGGACCAAGGATGAGCACTTTAAAGTCATGCAGCAAGGACCGAGGTTAAGCAGTTTACGGTCATGCAGTATGGACTGAGGCTTAGAAGTTTAGGGCAATGCAGTATGGACGGATGCTGAGCGGTTTAAGGTCATGCAGTATGGAACGAGGATGAGAAATTTAGTGTCATGCAGTGTGAACAGAGGCTGAGCAGTTTAGTGACATGCAGTATAGATCGAGGCTGAGCAGTTTGGGGTGATGCAATATGGGCCGAGGCTGAGCTGTTTAGGGTCGTCCAGTACAGATCGAGGTTGAGCTGTTTAGGGTTATGCGGTATGAACCGAGGCTGAGCAGGGTCAGGCGGAATGGACCGAGGATGAGCAATTTAGGGTCATGCATTACGAACCGAGGCTGAGCAGTTTAGGGTCATGCAGTATGGACCGAGGCTGAGATGTTTAGGATCAAGGAGTACGGACCGAGGTTGAGCAGTTTAGGGTAAAGCAATATGGACCGATGCTGAGCAGTTTAAGATCATACAATATGGACCGAGGCTGAGCTGTTTAGGATCATGCATTATGGATTGAGGTTGAGCAGTTTAGGGTCATGCAGTATGGACCGAGGCTGAGCAGTTTAAGGTCATGCAGTTTGGATCGAGGCTGAGCTGTTTAGGATCATGCTATATGTATCGAGGCTGAGCAGTTTAGTGCCATGCAATAATGATCGAGGCTGACCAGTTTGGGGTCATGTAATATGGACCGAGGCTGTGCAGTTTATGGTCATGCAGTATGGACCGCGGCTGAGCAATTTAAGGTCATGTAATATGGATCAAGCCAGAGACGTTTTGAGTCAAGCAGTATGGACTGACATTGAGCAGTTTAGAGTCATGCTAAATGGACCGAGGCTGAGACGTTTTTTGTGATGCTGTATGGACCGAGGCTAAGAGAATTAGGGTCAGGTTGTATGGACCGACGCTGAGAAGTTTAAGGTCATACATTAGGGATCGAGACTGAGCAGTTTAAGCTCATGCAGTACGGACCTAGGCTGAGCAGTTTAAGTTCTTACCGTATAGAACGAGGCTAAGCCGTTTAGGGTCTTGCTGGATAGACCGAGGCTAAGCAGTTTAGGGTCATGCAGTATAAACAAAGCCTGAGCAAGTTATGGTCATCCAATGTGGACCAAGGATGAGAAGTTTAAGGTCAAGCCGTATGAACCGAGGCTGAGCAGTTTTGGGAAATTCAGTTCAGAACAAGGCTGAGCAGTTTAGCGTAATGTAGCATGGACTGAGGCTGAGATGTTTAGGGTCAAGCAGTACGGACCGAGGCTAAGCAGTTTAACGTCATGCAACATGGACCGCTGCTAAGCAGTTTGGGGTCATGCATTATGGATCAAGGCTGGGCAATTTTGGGTCATGTCGTATGAACCGAGGCTGGGCAATTTAAGGTCATGTAGTCTTGGCTAAGGATGAGCAATATAAGGTCTTGCAGTATGGAACGAAGCATAGCAGTTTAGGGTAATGCAGTATGGACCGAGGCTAATCATTTTAGGGTCATGTAGTATGGACCGAGGCTGAATAGTTTAGGGTCATGCAGTATGGGTTGAGGCTGAGTAGTTTAGGGTCATGCAGTATGGACCGATACTGAGCTGTTGAAGATCATGCAATATGGACCGAGGCTGAGTAGTTTAGGGCCATGCATTATGGATCGAGGCAGAGGAGTTTCGGGTCATGCAGTATGGACTGAGCTAGAGCAGTTTAAGGTCATACCGTATGGATCGAGGCTGTGCAGTTTTGGGTCATGCAGTATGGATCGAGGCTAAGTTTAGTGCCGTATAGTATTGACCAAGGCTGCTCAGTTTGGGGTCATGCAATATGGAGCCAGGCTGTCCATTTTAGGGTCGTGCAGTATGCACCGAGGCTGAGCAGTTTAAGGTCATGCAGTATGGAACGAGGCTAAGTCATTTAGTGTCATGCAGTATAGACCGAGGCAGAGCAGTTTAGGGTCATACAGTATGAACCAAGCCTGAGCAAGTTAGAGTCATGCATTATGGACCAAGGATGAGCAGTTTATTGTCAAGCAGTATGGGCCGAGGCTGAGCAGTTTTGGGAAATTTTGTCTAGCACGAGGCTGAGCAGTTTGGCGTAATGAAGCATCGATTGAGGCTGAGATGTTTAAGGTCATGCAGTATGGACCGTGGCCGAGCAGTTTAGGGTCTTGCAACATGGACCGCGGCTGAGCAGTTTAGGGTCATGCATTACAGATCGAAGCTGGGCAATATTGGGTCTGCAGTATAGACCGAGGCTAAGCAATTTAAGGTCATGTAGTCTGGACTAAGGATGAGCAGTATAAGGTCATGCAGTATAGAACGAAACTAGACAGTTTAGGGCCATGCAGTATGGACCAAGGATGATCAACTTTGGATCTTGTAGTATGGACCAAGGCTGAGAAGTTTAGTGTCATGCAGTAAGGGCTGAGGCAAAGCAGTTTAGGGTCATGCAGTATGGACCGATGCTGAGCAGTTTAAAATCATGCAATATGGACCGAAGTTGAGCAGGTTAGGGTTATGCATTATGAATAGAGGGTGAACAGTTTCGGGTCATGCAGTATGGACTGAGGCTGAACAGTTTAATGTCATGTAGTAAGGATTGAGGCTGTGCAGTTTAGGGTCATGCAGTATGGACCGAGGCTGAGCAGTTTAGTGCCTTGCGACATTGACCGAGGCTGAGCAGTTTGGGGTCATGCAATATGGAGTGAGGCTGCGCATTTTAGGGTCATGCAGTATAGATCAATGCTGAGAAGTTTAAGGTCATGCAGCATGGACCAAGGCAGAGCAGTTTAGGGTCATGCATTATGGATCAAGGTTGAGCAGTTTAGCGTCAAGCAGTATGGACCGAGGCAGAGCAGTTTAGTGTCATCCAGTATGGACCCAAGCTGAGCGGTTTAGTGCCATGCAATATAAATCGAGTCGAAGCAGTTTAAGGTCATGCACTACGGACTAACGTTGTCTTGTAAAATGGAGCAAGGCTGAGTGATTTAAGGTCATATTATATCGACCGAGGCTGAGCAGTTTAGGGTCATGCAGTATGGGCCGAGGCAAGCAGTTTAGGGTCATGCATTATGGATTGAGGCAGAGCAGTTTCGGGTCATGCAATATCAAGTGAGGCTGGGCAGTTTAAAGTCATGCAGTATGGATCGAGGCTATGCAGTTTAGGGTCATGTAGTATGGACCGAGGCAGAGTAGTTTAGTGCCTTGCAGTATTGGCCAAGGCTGAGCAGTTTGGGTCATGCAATATGCAGCGAGGCTGTGGATTTTAGGGTCATGCACTATGGACCGAGGCTGAGCAGTTTAAGGTTATGCAGCATGGACTGAGGCAGGGCAGTTTAAGGTCATGCATTATGGACCGAGGCTGAGCAGTATAGTGCCATGCAATATGGACCGAGGCTGAGTAGTTTGGGGTCATGCAATATGGATCGAGGATTTGCATTTTAGGGTCATGCAGTACGGACCGAGGCTGAGTAGTTTAAGGTCATGCAATACGAACCACGACTGAGCAGTGTATGGTCATGCTGTATGGACTAACACGGAGCAGTTTAGAGTCTTGCGAAATAGACCGAGGCTGAGACGTTTAGGGTGATGTAGTATGGACCGAGGCTGAGCAGATTAGGGTCAGGTAGTATGGACGGAGCTGAGAAGTTTAGGGTCATGCAGTAGGGACTGAGACTGAGCAGTTTAGGGTCGTGCAGTATGGACCGAAGCTTGGCAGTTTAAGTTCTTACAGTAAAGAATGAGGCTAAGAAGTTTAGGGTCATACAGTATAGACCGCGGTTGAGTAGTTTAGGGTCATGCAGTAGGAACCAAGCCTCAGCAGTTTAGGGTCATGCATTGTGGAATGAGGATGAGTGGTTTAAGGTCAAGCAGTATAGATGCAAGACTGAGCAGTTTGGGGACATTCAGTCTAGAACGTGGCTGTGCAGTTTAGCATAATGCAGCATGGACCGAGGCAAAGTTTTTTACGGGCAAGCAGTATGGACCGAGGCTGAGCAGGTTAAGGTCGTGCAACAGGGACCGCGGCTGAGCAGTTTAGGGTCATGCATTATGGATCGAGGCTGGGAAATATTGGGTCATGCAGTATGAACCAAAGCTGAGCAGTTTAAGGTCATGTTGTATGGACCGAGGCAGAGCAGTTCAAGGTTTTGCAGTACGACCGAGGCAGTGCAGTTTAGGGTAATGCAGTATGGACCCAGGTTGAGCAGTTTAAGGTCAAGCAATATGGACCAAGGCTGAGCAGTTTAGGGCCATGCAGTATGGATTGAGGCTGAACAATTTAGGGTCTCGATTTCATGACCGTGGATGAGCAGCATAAGGTCATGCAGTATGGAACGAAGCTGAGATGTTTAGGGTCATGCAGTACAGACCGAAGCTGAACAGTTTAGGTTCTCGCAGTATGGGCCGAGGCTGAGCAGTTTAGGTTAATGTAGTATGCAACGAGGCTGAGCAGTTTAAGGTCACGCAATATGCACCGAGGCTGAGCAGTTTAGGGTCATTGAGTATGGAACGAGGCTGAGAAGTTTTGGGTCATGCAGTATGGATAGAGGCTGAGCAGTTTAGGGTCATGTTGTATGGATCGAGGCTGAGCAGTTTAGTGCCATGCAGTATGGACTGAGATTGAGCAGTTTAGGGTCATGTAATATGAGCAGAGGCTGTGCATTTTAGGGTCATGAGGTCTGGACCGAGGATTTGCAGTTTATGGTCATGCAATATGGGACGAGGATGAGCAGTTTAGGGTCATGCAGTACGGACTGACGCTGAACAGTTTAGAGTAACGCCAAATGAACCGAGTCTAACGAGTTTGGGTCATACAGTATGTCCTGAGGCTAAGATGACAAGGGCAATGCAGTATGGATCGATGCGGAGCTGTTTAAGCTGATGTAGTATGGATCGTGGCTGAGCAGTTTAGTGACATGTAGTATGCACCGAGGCTGAGCTGTTTGGGGTCATGCATTATGGACCGAGGCTGAGCTGTTTAGGGTCATGCAGTATGGACCGAGGCTGAGCTGTTTAGGGTTATGATGTATGGATCGAGGCTGAGCACGGTCAGGCAGAATGGACCAGGGCTGCGGAATTGGGGTTATGAATCGAGGCTGAGCAGTTTAGGGTCAGACAGTATGGACTGAGGCTGAGCTGAGCAGTTTAGGGTCTTGCAGTATGGACAGAGGATAAAAAGTATAGGGTCATGCCGTATGGACCGAGGCTGAGTATATTGGAGTCCTGCAGTATGGACCGAGGCTGAGCAGTTTAGATTCATGTAGTATTGACCGAGGGAGAACGGTTTAAGGTCATGCATTATGGATCAAGGCTGAGTGGTATAGGGTCGTACATATGGACAGAGGCTGCTCATTCAGTATGGACCGAGGCGGAGCAATTTAAGACACGTTGTATGGATTGAGGTAGAGAAGTTTAGGGTCGTTCATTATGGATCAAGGCTGAGCAACTTAAGGTCATGCAGTATGCACCGAGGCTGAGCAGTTTATGGCCATGCAGTATGATCCGAGGCTGAGAGGTTAAGGGTAATGCAGTATGGAACGAGGCTGAGCATTTTAAGGTCATGCAATAAAGACGACAACTTAGCAGTTTGGGGTCAGGCATTATGGACCGAGGCTGTGCAATTTAGGGTCATGCAGTATGGACCGTGGTTGAGAAGTTCTTGGTCTTGCAATATGGACCGAGCCTTAGCAAGGTCAAACAACATGGATCATGGCTGAGCAGTTTAAGACCATGTATTATGGACCGAGGTTTAGTAGATTAGGGTCATGCAAAATGGACCGAGGTTGAGCTGAGCAGTATAGGGGCGTGCAGTATGGACCGAGGCTAAGCAGTTTAAGGTCATGCAGTATGGATAGACGCTAAGCAATTTAGGGTCATCTAGTATATACCGAGGCTGCGAAGTTTAAGGACATGAAGTAAGAACCGAGGATGAGAAGTTTAAGTTCATGCAGTATGGATCGAGGCCGGGCAATTTAAGGTCAAGAAATATGGATCGAGGCTGAGTAGTTTAGGGTCATGCAGTACGGAATGAGGCAGAGAAGTTTAAGATCATGCAATATGGACTGAGGCTGAGCAGTTTAGGGTCAAGCAATATGGACCGAGGCTAAGCGTTTAGTAATACAAGACCGAGGCTGAGCAGTTTTGGGTCATGCAGTATGTTAAGGTAAAGTAGTAGGGACCGAGGCTGAGCAATTTAAGTTCTTGCAGTTTGGATCGAGGCTGAGCAGTTTAGGGTCATGTTGTATGGACCGACGTTGAGCAGTTTAGGGTCCTGCAACATCGACCGAGGCAGAGCAGTTTAGGGTCATGCATTATGGATCGAGGTTGAGCAGTTTAGGGTCAGGCAGTATGGACCGAGGCTAAGGAGTTTATGGCCATGCGGTACGGGCCGAGGCTAAGAGGTTTAGGGTCTAGCAGTATGAACCGGGGCTGAGCAGTTTAGGGTCATGCAATATGGACCGAGGTTGAGCAGTTTAGGGTCATGCAATATAGACCGAGGCTGAGCAGATTATGATCATGCAGTATGGATCGAGGCTCTAAGTAGAGTCAGGCAGAATGGACTATGGCTAAACAATTTAGGGTCATGCGTTATGATCTGAGGCTGAGCAGTTTTGAGTCATGCTGTATGAACAGATGCTGAGCTGAGTAGTTTAGGGTCATGCAGTACGGAGGGAGGCTGAGCAGTTTAGGGTCATGCAGTATGGACAGAGGCGGAGCAGATTAGGATCATGCAGTATGGATCTGGGCTGATCAGTTTAGGGTCATGTTGTATGGACCGAGGCTGAGTAGTTTAAGGTCATGTAGTATGGACCAAGGCTAAGCAGTTTAGGGTCACGCAATATGGATCGAGGCTGAGCAGTTTAGGGTAATGCATTATGGACCGATGCTGAGCAGTTTAAGATCATGCAATATGGACCGAGGCTGAGCTGTTAAAGATCATGCAATATGGACCGAGGCTGAGCAGTTTAGGTTCATGCATTAAGGATCGAGGCAGAGCAGTTTAGGGTCATTAAGTACGGACCGAAGGCTGAGCAGTTTAGGGTCATGCAACATGGACCAAGGCTGAACAATTTATTGCCATGCTGTATGGACTGAGGATAAGCAGTTTAAGATCATCCAATCTGGACTGAGGCTGTGCAGTTTAGGGCCATGCTTTATGGATCAAGGCTAAAAAGTTTAGGGCCATATAGTATGTTTCGAGGCTGAGTAGTTAAAGGTTAGGCAGTATGGACCGAGGCGGATTGGGGTCACGCAGAACGGATGGGGGCAGAGCATTTTAAAGTCATGCAATATGAACTGAGGCTGAGTTGTTTAGGGTCATGCAGTATGGACCGAGGATGAGCTGAGCAGTTTAGGGTCAGACAGTATGGATGGAGGCTGAGCAGTTTAGGGTCATGCTGTATAGACCGAGGCTAAGCAGTTTTTGGTTATGCAGTATAGACCGAGGCAGACCAGTTTAGGTCTAAGCAGTTTAGGGTCATGCATTGTGGACCTAAGGTAAAACGTTTAGGGTCATGCATTATGGATCGAGGCTAAGTAGTTTAGGGTCATGCAGTATGGACCTAGGCTAAGACATTTACGGTCGGGCAGTGTGGACTGAGGCTGAGCAGTTGAGGGTCCTTAGGTCTTGACTGAGGATGAGCAGTATAAGGTCATGCAGTATGGTTCAAGGTTGGGTATTTTAAAGTCATGCATTATGGACTAAGGCTAAGCAGTTTTGGGTCATGCAGTATGGACCGAGGCGAAGTTGTTTAGCATCATGTAGTATGGACCCAGGCAGAGCAGTTTAGGGTCATGTTGTATGGACGAGGCTGAGAATTATAGAGTCATGCAGTATGGACCGAGGTAAAGCAGTCCAGGGTCATGCATTATAGATTGTGGTTGAGCAGTTTAGGGTTAAGCAATATGGACCGAGGCTGAGTAATTTAAGGCCTAGCAGTATGGACCGAGGCAGAGCAGTTTAGGGTCATGCAATATGGATCGAGGCTGAGCAGCTTAGGGTTACACAGTACGGACCTAGGCTAAACAGGGTCAGGCAACATGAACAGAGGCTGAGCAGTTTAGGGTCATACATTATGAACCGAGGCTGAGCAGTTTAGGGTCCTGCAGTATGGATCGAGGCTGAGCTGAGCAATTTAAGGTCGTACAGTGTGGACCGAGGCTGAGCAGTTAAGGGTCATGCAGTATGGACCGAGGCTAAGCAGTTTTGGGTCATGCAGTATAGACCGACGCAGAACAGTTTAGGGTCATGCCGTAAGGACCGAGGCTGAGCAGATTAGGGTCATGCGGTATGGACTGAGGCTGAACAATTTAGGGTCACGTAGTATGGACCGACGTAGAGTAGTTTAGGGTCAGGCATTATGGATTGAGGCCGAGCAACTTAAGGTCATGCAGTATGGACCGAGCCTGAGCAGTTTACAGCCATGCGGTATGGACCGAGGCCGAGCGGTTTAGGGCAATGTTGTATGGACCGAGGCGGAGCATTTTAGTGTCATGCAATAGGGACGGCAAGGTTGTGCAATAGGGATCAAGGCCCAATTTAGGGTCATGCAGTATGGACCGAGGCTCAGGAGTTTATGGTCATGTAGTATGGACCGAGGCTGAGCAGTTTAGGGTCATGCATTATGGACCGAGGCTGTGCTGTTTAAGGTCATGCAATATAGATCGAGGCTGAGCAGTTTAGGGTCATGCAGTATGGACCGAGGCTGAGCAGATTACGGTCATGCAGTATGGACCGAGCCTGAGCAATTTAGGGTCATTCAGTATGGGCCGAGGCTAAGAAGTTTAGGGTCAAGCAGTATGGACTATGGCAGAGATGTTTAGGGCCATGTTGTATGGCCCGTGGATAAGCAGTTCAGGGTCATGCAGTTTGGGTCATGCAGTACGGACCGAGGCAGAGCCATTTCGGGCTATGCAGTATGGACCGAGGCATAGCGAGGTCATGCAGTATGGACATTGGATGAGAAATTTAGGGTTATGCATTATGGACCGAGGTTGAGCAGTTTAGGCTCATGCTGTATGGATGTAGGCTGAGCCGAGAAGTTTACGGTCGGGTATTATGGACCAAGGCTGGGCAATTTAGGGTCCTGCAGTGTGGACTGAGGATGTGCAGTTCAGGGTCATGTGGTATGGACCGAAGCTGAGCAGTTTAGGGTCAAGCTGGATTGACATGCAGTATGAATCGAGGCAGAGCAGTTTAGGGTCAAGCATTACGGATCGAGGTTGAGAAGTTCAGGGTCAAGCAATATGGATCAAGGAAGAGAAGTTTAGTGTCATGTAGTATGGACCGAGGCTGAGAAGTTTAATGTCATGCATTGTGGACCGTGGCTAAGAAGTTCCGCGTCATGCGGTATGGACCGAGGCTGAGCAGCTTAAGGTCATGCAGTATGGACGGAGCCTGAGCAGTTTCAGGTTATGCAGTATGGATCGAAGCTGAGTAGGGTCAGGAAGAGTGGACCGGGGCTGAGCAGTTTAGGGTCGTGCAGTATGGATCGACGCGGAGCAGTGTAGTTTAGGGTCGTGCAGTATAGATTGAGGCTGAGCACTTCAGAGTCATGCATTATGGATCGAGGCTGAGCAGTTTAGGGTCATGCTGTACGGACCGAGGCTGAGCAGTTTAAGGTCATGTAGTATGGAAAGGGGCTAAGCAATTTAGGGTCATGCAGTACTGATGGACGCTGAGAAGTTTAGGGCATTGCGGCATGGACCAAGGCTGTGCAGTTTAGGGTCATGCAGTACGGACCGAGGCTGAACAGTTTAGGGCCATGCATTATGGATTTAGGCTGAGAAGTTTAGGGTCATGCAGTATGGACCGATGCTCAGCAATTTAAGTTCATGCCGTATGGGCCAAGGCGGAGCAGTTTAGGGTCATGCATTATAGATCGAGGATGCGCAGTTTTGGGTCATGCAGTACGGACCAAGGTTGATTAGTTTAGCGACATGCAAAAGGAACCGAGGCTGAGACGTTTAGGGTCATGCAGTATGGACCGAGGCTGAGTAGCTTAGCAGGCTGAGCAGGGTCAAGCAGAATGAAAAGGGGCTGAGCAGTTTAAAGTCAAGCTTTATGAACCTAGGCTGAGCAGTTTAGGGTCATGTAGTATGGATCGAGGATGAGCTAAGCAATTTAGGCTCATGCAGTATGGAAGGAGGCTGAGTTGTTTTGGGTCATGCAGTATGGAACGAGGCTGAGCAG
>NW_006499809.1:527021-584801 GCF_000471905.2 Amborella trichopoda
AGCAGTTTAGGGTCATGCAGTGTGGACCAAGGCTGAGCAGTTTAAGGTCATGCAGTATAAATCGAGGCGGAGTAGTTTAGGGTATTGCAGTATGGATCCAGGTTGTGTAGTTTAGGGTAATGCAGTTTGGACCGAGGCTGAGCAGTTTAAGGACGCGTAATATGGACCGAGGCTGAGCAGTTTAGGGTCAAGCGGTGTGGATCGAGGTTGAGCAGTTTAGGGCCATGCAGTATGGACGGAGGCCGAGCAGTTTCGGATCATGCTGTCTGGGCCGAGGCTGAGTAGATGAGGGTCATGTAGCATGGACCGAGGCTGTGCAGTTTAGGGCCGAGGCAAGCTGAGTAGAATAGGGTCATGTAGCATGGACCGAGGCTGAGCAGTTTAGGGTTATATAGTAAGGACCGAAGAAGCGCAGTTTTGGGTCATGCATTATGGATCGAGGCTGAGCACTTTAGAGTCATGCTGTATGAACCGAGGCTAAGATGTTTAAAGTCACGTAGTATGGACCGAGGTTGAGAAGTTTAGGGTCATGCTATATTGACCAAGGCAGAGCAGTTTATGGTCATGCAGTATGGACCGAGGCTGAGCAGTTTGGGCCACGCAGTATAGACCGAGGCTGTTCAATTTAAGGTCATGCAGTATGGACCAAGGCAGAGCAGTTTAGGGTCATGCAGTATGGACCGAGACTGAGTAGTTTAGGGTTATGCAGTATAGACCGAGGCTGAGCAGGGTCAGGCGGAATGGACTGACACTAAGCAGTTTAAGGTCATGCATTATGAATCGAGGTTGAGCAGTTTAGGGTCATGTAGTATGGACCGAGGATGAGCTGCGCAGTTTAGGGTCGTGCAGTATGGATGGAGGCTGAGTAGTTTAGGGTCATGCAGTATGGACCGAGGCTGAGCAGATTAGTTTCATGCATTATGGACTGAGGGTGAGCAGTTTAGGGTCATGTAGAATGGATCAATGCAGAGCAATTTTGGGTCAAGCATTATAGATCAAGGCCGAGCAGTTTAGGTCATGTTGTATGGACTGAGGCTGAGCTACTTAAGGTCTTTAGTATGGACCGAGGCTAAGAAATTTAGAGTCATGCAGTCTGGACCGAGGCTGAGCAGTTTAGGGTAATGCTGTATGGATCGAGGCTAAGCAGTTTAAGGTCAAGCAATATGGACCGAGGCTGAGCAGTTTAGGGTCATGCATTATGGATCGAGGAGGACCAGTTTAGGGTCTTGCAGTATGGAAAGAGGATGCGTAGTTTAAGGTCACGCGATATGGACCGACGCAGAGCACTTTAGGGTCATGCATTATAGATCAAGGCTGAGCAGTTTAGGGTCATGCAGTATGGACCGAGGCAGAGCAGCTTAGGGTGATGTCGTATGGACCGAGGCTGAGCAGTTTAGTGCCATGCAGCATTAAGGTTATGCAATACGGGCCGAGGCTGAGCAGTTTAAGGTCATGCAGTATGAACCGAGGCTAAGCAATTTAGGGTTATAGAGTATGAACCGAGGCTGAGCAGTTTACGGTAATGTAATATGGATCGAGGCTGAGCAGTTTAGAGTCATGCCGTTTGGACGGAGGCTGAGTATTTTAAAGTCATGGGAAATGGCCTGAGAGAGAGAAGTTTTGGGTGATGCCCTATGGACCGAGGTTGAACAGATTAGTGTCATGCGGTATTGACCGAGGCTGAGCAGCTTAGGGTCATGCAGTATGGACTGAGGCTGAGCAGTTTAGGGTCATGCAGTATGGACCTAGGCTGAGCGGTTTTGGGTTATGCAGTATGGATCGAGGCTGAGCAGGGTAAGGCGGAATGGACTTGGGCTAAAACGTTTAGGGTCGTGCACTATGAACCGAGGCTGAGTAGTTTAGGGTCATGCAGTATGGACCAAGGTTGAGCTGAGTAGTATAGGGTCATGCGGTACAGATGGAGGCTTAGCAGTGTAGGGTCTTGCTGTATGGACCAAGGCTGAGAAGATTAGGGTCATGCAGTATGGACTGAGGCTTAGCAGTTTAGGGTCATGTAGAATTGACCGAGGCAGAGCAGTTTAGGGTCAAGCGATATGTATCGAGCAGAACAGTTTAGGTCATGTTGTATGGACCGTGGTTGAGCAGTTTAAGGTCATGAAGTATGGATCAACACTAAGCAATTTAGAGTCATGCAGTACGGATCGAGGCTAAGCAGTTTAGGGTAGTGCTGTATGGACCGATGCTGGGTCGTTTAACGTCATGCAATATGGATCGAGGCTGAGCAGTTTAGGGTCATGCGTTATGGATCGAGGCGAAGTAGTTTAGGGTCATGCAGTATGGACCGAGGCTGAGTAGTTTAAGGTCATGTAGTATGGACCGAGGCAGAGCACTAATGTGTCATGCATTATGGATCAAGGCCGAGCAGTTTAGGGTCATGCAATATGGACCGAGGCAGAGCAGTTTAGGGTCATGCCGTATGGATCAAGGCTGAGCAGTTTAGTGCCATGCAAGTTGGACTGAGGCTTAGCAGTTTAGGGTCATGCAATATGGACCGAGGGTGAGCAGTTTACGGCTATGGAGTATGAACCGAGGCTGAGCAGTTTAGGGTAATGCAGTATGGACCCATGCTGAGCAGTTTAGGGTCAGGCATTATGGACCCATGCTGAGCAGTTTAAGGTCATGCATTATGGATCGAGGCTGAGCAGTTTAACGTAATGCAGTATGGATCGAGGTTGAACAGTTTAGGGACATGCATTATGAATCGAGGTTGTGCAGTTTAGGGTAATGCAGTATGGATATAGGCTGAGCAGTTAATTGTCATGCAATATAGACCGAGGCTGAGCAGTTTAGGGTCATGCAGTGTGGACCGAGGCTGAGCAGTTTAGAGTCTTGCAAAATGGACTGAGGAACCCATCTTTCTTTTTTATAGACAAAATCGGTGCGCCCCATGGTGATACATCCTTTATTCAATAATTCCTACAATTGTTTCTTTAATTCCTTTAACTCAGTTGGGGCTATCCTGTAAGGGGCTTTAGAATGGGAGCAGTACCAGGGGCTACTTCTATTTCAACCTCGATCTCTCTCACTAGTGGCAGAGAGATTAACTCTTCAAGAAAAACCTTTGGATATTCTCTCACCATCGATATATCAACTTGTACTGGATATCCCGATTTTCTACTACATAAGACAAGTATCCCACACATCCTTAGCTAACAGGCGAGTAGCCTGAAGGGCTGAGATGATGTGTAAAGGGAAAGCACCTTTGGTAACAGTAAAACTCAGCTCAGGTCGGTTCGGGCAACTAAAAGTTACAGTCTTGTCATTGCAGTTTATTATGGCATAGTGGGTGGACAACCAGTCCATACCCAAAATAACATCAAAGTCTTGGATATTTTGGAGTGTCAGGTCTATAGGTAACATATTGTCCTTAAGTACAACCCCACAATGTTTATACACTATGTCAGTTTCTATAGATTCTCCCATGGGTGTGCATACTACCAAAGTCCAATCAAGTTATGCAAATTTAACATTCAGATGGCATGCAAAGTGTGGTGCAACAAAAGAATGAGAAGATCATGGATCAATTAAAATTCTTGCTTCAATACCACACATAAAAAGCGTACCTCGAATCACAAAGGTCAATGCCTTACTTGCTCTGTCAGGGCGAAACCCGACCTTGTGTCCTTGATCGGTCCTCTAGTCCCTTGACTGGGCAGTCTTTAACTAAATGTCCCGGCTTGCCACACCGAAAACAAGTTGTGGTCTTCCTGAAGCATTCTGCAGCCGATGGTTACTCAGACCACAATGAGGGCAAACTGAGCGCTTGCCCCTTACATCACTCGAAAAATTCCTCTGAATCTTGACATCGCCCTGATCATTCTTACCCTTAAATTCTCTCCTTGGAGGTGGTCGGGCCTTCCTATTAAAATTCTCCGGTTGCGCGGCCCCCAATTTCCTCAAACGAAAAATCTTCGCAATCCCTTTCTATTTTTAAGGCAAGATCTACCAGTGGAGAGAAGGTCTTGAGATTTGTTGAAATGATCCTTCCTTGTATATCAGATCGAAGACCCCTCTCAAATTTACTTGCTCTTCACGCCTCAGTATCAATAATATGCGGTGCGTATCTCGAGATCTCAGCAAATTTTGCTACGTACTGCTCCACAGACATCTTTCCTTGCTGCAGCTCTATGAATTCCACTTCTTTTCTTTCTCTTACAGAGTCTGAAAAATACTTTTCTTAAAAATCCTCCAGAAAATTATCCCAAGTGGCTATAGTTCCTGATCTCTCCGAGGACTGCTTTACTGAGCTCCACCAATGCTCAACTTTTCCTTCAAGCATGAAAGTGCCCAATCTCACTTTCTGTTCATCTGTACAGTCTAATACTTCAAAGATCTTCTCTACTTGTCTTCCCCATCTCTCTGCTTTTTCTACTCCCCCTTGTCCCACAAAGATCGAAGGTGTCAGCCTCCTGAATCTCTCTATCAAACCATTATCACTCTGATCATAGGCAGGGGTAGATGGGGTCGGCATCGATTCCGTCATCATTTGTGTCATGGCCCCTAGAGTTCTAAAGAATTGAACAAAAGCCTCAGTGTTCTCATTGCTTGAACTCACATTGTTGGCACAAGTCATCGGCATCTTCAACCTAAAACACAAGCATCTAGTTACTAGCCTATCAAAGAACTATCCTAAAGACACTTCTAAAACTTCCTAGGCCAAGAATCCTATTTTGGCTGCTCTGATTCCATAACTGTCATGACCCCGCCCCCTAACCCTTACCGTACCTAACTGGAGGGCGACAGAGTGTAGGATCGCGACCGGAGGTCATGAATGTCACATAGGTTGGAGTGGCTCAATGCATGTTGGAAGTGTAGAATTAAAGCAAACCACGAAAATAAAACTAAAATTCATTCATGGGATAGACATTTACCCAAAGCAGAGACATATTTATTTATACATTCATTCATTCATCTACTTTACAATCAGTTCAAGGCACTACTGAGCCACAAAAATAGAGCTACAAAAACATCTTAGCGGCACAGCCACTAAACATCTACTATGAAAAACTTCTGTAGGATCCTTTCTCCAAAACTCCAAGCTTCACACATTTGGCGTGTAAGCCCGTTATCCATCCTTCAGATAAAGAATTATCACACTACAATCATGGAAATAAACAAAAATGGGATGAGCTAACTGCTCAGTAAGCAAATCTATACTCTTGCATTTCAACTCTATAAATGGTGACAGCAGTTAACAGTCTCATTAATATACAGAGATATCAAGAAAGTTTCGTCTATTATACTCTCACAGTATAAGGATAAACATAGTTGAATAATCAGGAACAGGCAATGCATAAATCATAAATCATTTCATTCTAAGTAGACATTAAGATTAACAGTTCATAGTTTCACTCAGTGAGAGCTAGAAAAGCCTACACCTAAAACAGAAGTTCCATCGATCCGGTCAAGCCAATCCTGTAGCATGGAACCTCTACTATCGTTCAGGAGAGAGGACAATGACAAGTGGGTGTCCCACTTCGTAATGCCCTCACATATACACACACATCCCCAGCGCACTTTGAGGTATTCAATAGACAGTGCCTTACAAGACACGACCCTCTCCTTATGCCCTTCTGGCGAGAGAGCGTTACATTACTATTGGGTATCCCAATACGTAGTGCCCCTATCATTTGGGGGGCGCGACCACCCTATTATCCAGTTTCACTTCCCTACCCAATTCCAATCATTGGGGTCGAGGTATAGTAAATTAGTTGTCAGCAAAGCAGTATCAACCACCAATGGGTGTCCCATTGCGTGGTGGTCAATGGCACAGTATCTCAGAGTATATAGCAGCATCACATTACCCACTACCAATGGGTAGCCCATTGCATAGTAGTCAGAGTTCGTATCGGTTTCATAATCACAGTATAACACTATCCACTACCAATGAGTGACCCATCGGTCGTGGTCGGTATTAGTTCGGCTTATCACAGAATTATAGTATCAGTATCCAAGAGTGACAGTATTAGTATCACAAAATGACAGTATCAGTATCACAAAGTGACAGTATCAATATCACAGAATGACAGTATCAGTATTACAAAGTGACAGTATCAGTATCATAGAATGACAGTATCAGTATCATGGAATGACAGTATTAGTATCAAATTTTAAGTATCATAGCTCACATTTCTTGGAAATTTAAGCAGTAACATCCGATCATAAATAGGGCCATAACTTTTTATCCATTTAGAATTTGGAGACTGTTCCAAAACCAAGGTTCAAGTATAAATACATATCTCTCCAACAAGGGTAGTTTGAAAGCATTTGGACTCTAATTGTTCATTCAAAATTATGTGTCAACTAAAGTAATGGTTCTGAGTTTTATTGAAATATGTCCATAGAGACATACCTTTACAAATAATTGAATAGCTTTCAATCTAAGAGGAATTTTGAAACGTATTCAACATGTGATTTAAGCATACTCATAGATATTTCATAAGGCAGTGGTATATAAGAAAATAGACAGCATTTGTTTATTCAAAATTTGTGACAATACAGACATCAATTATGAAATTTTGCTAAATCTGTCAATAGTGACCTATGTGCATATTATAGCATAATTATTCATGTATAAAGAATTTGAGAAAGATTCAAACATGAACATTTAAGTAGACACATATATCTTTTCAATGTGATTTGAGGTCAATTGGACCTCATTTGACTATTCAAACGCTTAATATAAGAACATGCAAGATCCTAGAAATTCATAATGTCATAGGGCATGCTTCATGAAACACTTAATAACTTTCAATCCATAGTAGTTAACATAAAATCAGCTCCATTTGATTTAGACATACATAGGCATATTTCCATATATTTTTGTGAGCAATAGACCCATTCTTAACATCAAAACTAACCATACAACAGAGGCATCAGTTCAGTAGTCTGGTACATAAAATCACTATACACATTTGTTCTTTATCACATATTCCATGCTTGTAGGCATTCAATTTCATGCTTTTATAAACTTTATGCAGGGGTGGTAGATCCAATTACTCAATCAATAATGATGCCTTCAATTCCTCAGTTACAATGCTCCTCAAGCTTCTTACAAGTCTTCAACAGTGAGATAGCAGTGAGCTTCCAATGACTCTAACTGTTGGCTCTTAGAGAGAGAGGGAGAGTAAAAAAATGAATGGCTTGAGGGGGAAGAGGGCTTAAGTACCCTATTGGCTAAGTGGCAATCCAAGGCTGGATAAGTGACAAGCACCACACATGCATAAGGACAAGTGGCATGTGTAGTAGCATGCATCTGGCAGGTGGCAGTGACATGCACGGAGCTACACGCACGGCGCTGCAAGCGTGGCGCTACACGCATGATGTTAGTCCATTTGCTCCATCTTACTACCCCTTGTGAAAATTTCTTCTTCTTCTTCATATACACTCACGGCACTACCTCTTTCTTTCCCTTTCTCTTGCGGCGTTACGCTTGCAGTGTTGCTCCTCTCTTCACAGACGGCGATGCCCCAAACGGCGCTAACCTTTCACGCATGGCATTACTCTTCACGCGCGACGTCAATCTTCACACGTGGCGTTAGTCGTCTCTCTCTTCACACGCAGTGTTACCTTTCATGGACAGTGATACTCCCTTGACACGCACGACGATAAGCTTTCCCCCTTTACTGTCGCGTGTGCTTCATTCCTATTAGACTCCAGACGCTGTATGTGTTTTCATGGCCGAGAAATCGCAGTCCTTACATACTCAATTTGGGAGAAATTTACACCATTGATGCGAGAGTGACCAAGGTATCGACGAACCGATTGTTTTCCCGAGTCACATGTTGAAAGTTACTCTTTTGAAGTATTTTGACAACTTTTTAACTGATTCCTGATAGCTGGAGCTTTTTGTCTCTAACCTTCCATTCTCCATTGAATTGATTTATTATAAGTAAAGAATCGCTCATGACCCATAATTGTCCAATTTGGAGTTCATGGGCATTCTCGAGACCAGCTATTAATGCTTCATATTCTGCAACATTGCTTGTGTAGGGAAAATTGAGCTTGATAGAGAAACATTATTTTCTCTATAGAGCATAGGATGACTCCGACACCAGTGTCGTATTCATTCCTAGCCCCATCAAAGTATAACTCCCAAGTGGGATCCTCAATGATAAAAGGGGTCCTCATCAGGGAGATCCATTTCGATGGGGATGCAGTCAGGTAAGGCATGCTCAGCTAATTGATCGGGTCCAGTTCTATTCCTCTTTGGCTCACAATGAAGCCAAGTAGCTTCCCAGACTCAACACCAAAGGTGCACTTCTAAGGATTCAGCTTCAGTTGATGCTCTTGAAGTTGGTCAAATACTCTTTTCAAATGGGAAAGGTGGGCATCCCGAGTTTTGGATTTGACTAGGATATCATCCACATAGTCTTCCATAATATCATGCATCAAGTCATGAAATATAGTAGTCATGGCCCTCTGGTAGGTTGAGCCAACATTTTTAAGACCGAAAGGCATGACTCTATAGCAATATGTCCCCCATTGTGTGATGAAGGAAGTCTTTTTTTGGTCTTCTTTCGCCATGAGAATCTAATTTTAGCTAGAGAAACTGTCCATAAAGGATAGCATCTGGTGTCCAGCGGTATTGTGAACTAGGGCATCTATATTTGGAAGAGGAAGGTCGTCCTTAGGACAGGCTTTGTTTAGGTCCTTATAGTCGATACAAACTCTGATTCTCCCTTCATTCTTAGGTACTACTACGATATTGGCTTACTAATCCAGGTAGTTAAGATGAACTTTGCCTTTAAAAGTTTGTCAATCTCTTCTTTTATCTTCAGTTCCAAGTGAGGCTTTTATCGCTGTAGTTTCTATTTGATGGCTCTTGCCCCTTCATGGAATACAAGATGGTGTTGTACCAATTCGGGATTTAAGCTAAGCATATCTTCATAGGACCAGGCAAATATGTCAATATATTCTTTTAAGAGGGAAATCATCTTTCCTTGATCTTCTGGTGACAGAGATCTTCCAATTCTTGTAACCTACGGATCTTTGTCAGTTCTTAGATTAATATCTAAAGTCTTCTCAATAATAATAGTAGGACTACCGTCGAATCTTGTCTTAAACTTCTCATCTTGAAACATGAGTTCCTCAGTGGGAGGTTCTTCATCTGCCTCGAAATTTTCATCCGTAGGTGAGTCCTCATTTGTTTCATTTTCATTTTCTTCCTCGACTTCATTTAATTTTTCACTGAGTTTGTCAAGGGTCATGATTGCATTTTCTACAATCGGAAAGGTAATGGTGTTAGAGAGGCTTCACGCAGGATGCATGTTTAAGCAGGAGGCATCCTGCTGGTTAGGAGCCTCGATCTAGCCCTCCGGATCTAGGTGATTTGGCAGCACGTGTCTCGGGTTTCTGGTGAACACGAGATTTGAGATCGCTCTCTTGGAACCTTGCTCGAGGGCAAGGGCAGGTATACCAACCAATGAGAGAGGAATTTTAGGTGGGTTCGGTACTTACTCAGACTGACTCGCATGGGCGCCCTCTTAGATTACGAAGAAAGCCCCCCAACTGCTTGAGCTGGTTCGAAATCACCTCCCTTGACCTGTAATCCTCTTGTTTTCTCTACACCACACTTCTATGGTTAATTTGTAAGACAAGTCGGTCGAAGGGACCCACCCTTGTCTTAGGGCAATGCATGTTCACATGAGAAGGTGACGAAGTGCAAGGTTCGATGAAAGATACAAAAGAGAAGAGAGCTTGACGTAGGGGTGAGACTAGCGTGACAACCAGAAATTACCGACTCGGAGTGGTAACAAGACGGGCATGGTTCTCAAGACCAGCACGGTGGCATTACTACTCGAAACTGAGGTCGGCATGTCGGTGATAGGCTAGGTCTACGTTCAATCAAGTGAGAGGAGAAAGAGGTGCAGAGGAGAGAGCGATACAACAAAGAGAAGGAGAATTCTGGACGTCAATAGGCATCGTGATGGGCAATGCAAGGAGACAGTGCATCCCATGTGGACGGCGTCAGCTCCTGATGAGGCACACGGTGATAGTTTCTCCTAGATCTCATGATGATAAACGTGAGATGTAGGGAGAACGGCGACGACCGCCGAGCACACAGAAGAGGCTCGCGGGCGGTGATAGGTGCTGTCGAAGCCTCTAGCGACCGACGATAGGTATCGACGTCTTCGCTAAACACGCAATAGAGGAAGACCCTTGCATATGATAACAAGCTTTGCCATTTAGGTTCTTCGTTGAGACCTCACAGCTATGTCTGTGGGCGGCGATAGGCAGCACCGTCTATAGACTTCACTAGAAGAAAGAGACAGATGAATAGAAGGGGAGGGGACTCGTGCATGGCGCCATCGCCATGCACAACCTATGAGACCAAGGGAGAGGCATGCACGGCACTGCCACTGCCATGCACGACCTTTGCAAGGAACTCAGGCGAAGAAGAGAGAGAAGAGAGGGGAGAAGAGAGAGAGAGAACAAGAAAAGAAAAAGAAGAGCGAGAAGGTTTACCTCAACCCTAGGGGTATAAGTCAAAAAGTTTCTCTCACCTCACTTTCTCTCACAAACATGACACCACAATGGTAAGAAAGAGAAACTTGTATCGAGTGAAAACTCTCTCTTGTGTGTGTATGCCCTGCCTCTTCTTTTTCTCTGCGTACAATGATGGTACGTATATATAGAAGTATGCCCCAAACATGGGTGGATGATCAAAAGTAACCCTAATTGCAAGAAATTAAGATTAAATTGAATTAAAAGAAATTAGAAAATAGCGTGCAAAATGATAGATTTGCCCCTTCCTAACAAGTCGTGGAATTTCAAAATAATCCCTGTGTTGCCCTAGGACTTGCGTGATCTTGCATGGCTGATCTGGGGTCGTTCTGATGCCTGGTTGATCATAAGATGATTGTTTTCTTGTAGAGTTCTGCATGGCGATCAATTTGATACCAACTTCAAGCCATGGATCGTGTTTTTGGTGCACAATCATGTGACTTGAAATTTGAGTAGATCTTGAAATTTGGATTCATAATGTGTTCGTTCGTTGATGTTTTTCTATGTTTTATTTGCTGATTCACATTGAGTATGCCACTATGATCATGGGCACCAAACGCAGCTCGATTATGTGGCAAAACAAAGATTTTGCAAGTTTGGAATTTTGGCTGGAATCAAGGATTCCGGCAATGGAATTTGCAGTCTGTTCCTTAGCTTCGTGTGCAGAATCCGACCGTTAATCATGTATGGGGATCAAGTCAGAGATGGTCCGAGACCTTACACCCACAATGGATTGGTCTCGTGTCGATTGGGCTCATGAACGGCGTGATTTGGCCACTCGAGTGAGGCACAACGCTGTTGAATTTCCTGTACTTTTCTTCACGGATCAGCAACTTCTCTCTAGCTTTTCTTCGTGCTCAGGTATCGTCCCGGGGCGTGCCATATATCGAATCGCTCGTCTTGACAAGATGAACATGCTCACCAAATTTGAGTATGATCCGCCTTATAACAAGTGAGATATGAGCATCAAAATTTATTGTTCGTGACTGTCCCTTCAATGGTGTAGTGTTGCAGGGTGGCCGCACGGGAATAGCGTGCAGCTTCTCCTGTTTCACTCTTTTGCTTATAAATTCTTCTTGGAATGTCTGTTTGAGCTGAAACTTGACCCCTTGGGGGTTTTCAATCATGCAGGATCCAATGGTGGTGGTCTCGTAGTACTTTGAGATGCTGAAGGGTAAATTTCAAGGTGCAAGAGACCGATTCTACAGGAACTGTTTCTCAGTCTGCACTGCCTTAGACATGTTGAAATAGGACGAAACTTGGGAGGAGACTCTTGAGAGACCTCATGAAGATCTCGGCCAGTTCTGAGGCCTTTCTGAGACTGTCCGAATTTTCACTACTTGCTAGGCCTTTATTGAGCAGGGGTCCCATGTTGATGAAAAATACCTTCCAACATCATGCCCCACGGAATGTTGTGCTTCGAGAGAATCAATAAGTGCAATCATTTGGGAAGTTTGAGGGACTTTTGTAGAGTCTGAACCCTCAAGAGACTATCTATGGTTTTGCAGCATGAGGCCTTTGTCAGGACCTCCTCGTACAGAACCATGCCTTTTTTGAAGGCCAAATGTTACAAACCTTCGCTCGGCGTTGTTTACTGCTACACTAGATTTACTTTTGATGCTCAAGGTATCTCCTGTAGGTCCCATCTCGTGGGGTCCAGTTGGGTGCTTCTGACCCAACCCGAAAGTTTGGTCCCATGTAGGCTAGGGGGTTTGGTGAAGACTACCTTGACGCATGTGGTAGGTTAGACCCTAGCTTCATCAATTTCTTTCCTTCAAGATGGCTCGTAGCGTTTTCGGAGGGATCTTTTGGTCATCATCCTCACCCTCATGGACTCTTGTTGTTGTTGTTGTTGAATTGGGGAGGTCTTATGCGGCTCTCACTCCCTGATGAGCTATGAAACTGGGGAGATCTTATGTGGCTCTCACTCCATGATGAGCCATGAAACTAAGGAGATCTTATGTAGCTCTCACTCCTTGATGAGCCATGAAACCGGGGAGATCTTATGTGGCTCTCACTCGCTGATGAGCCATGAAACCAGGGAGATCTTATGTGGCTCTCACTCCCTGATGTGCCATGAAATCGAGGAGATCTTGTGGGGCTCTCACTCCATGACAAGCCTGGAAACTGGGGAGATCTTGTGGGGCTCTCACTCCCTGACGAGCCTTGGAAACTGAGGAGACCTTATGGGGTTCTCACTTCCTGACGAGCCATGGAAACTAGGGAGATCTTGTGGGGCTCTCACTCCATGATGAGCCATAGAAACTAGGGAGATATTGTGGGGCTCTCACTCCCTGACGAGCC
Organism: Amborella trichopoda; assembly: GCF_000471905.2. The sequence continues at coordinate 539,853 of NW_006499809.1, forward strand.
ATCTGGCCTACGACTGGATGCTGGGTTTTGAGGATTCTACACAGATCTCAGTAGCATCGTGAGCATTTGGAAATTGAATGTCGACTGCGGCGATAGTCGTGTGTCAGCTTGTCTTGTCCGTCCAAGTGCCCTTTCGTGGGTTTTCACTTGAATAGGAGAAGTGGTGCCATGAAGATGGTTTTCACCAATTTCTATTATTTTTGGGCTCTTGTACCCGTGACTTTGAGATCATGTCCACCCTTTTCATCCATTTTTTCCCATGGTGCCTTTCTGAGGTCTTCACCGTGCCTGGGTTTCTGTTTTTCCATGGAACTCTCTTACTCATGGTTTCGTGACCAAGCCCGTACGTCATTTGTACTCATGGCGTTCCCTTGTCCAGGTGTACACCATGCCCATTTTTTTTGAGAGGGCATGTTTTAAGGTCGTGCCTTCGAGACCTGTGCAAAGCCTTTTAACGTCATGTGACTACGACGCGCACTATATTTTATGGTCATATAACTGGACCATAGCAGTAAGGAATGGCAGAGTGTAGAGGCCACAGAGTGGCACTGGTGATGACTTTGACTTACTTAGGAGGATGACATGAAGTTGCCTGTGAAGAGTTGATTGGATGTTAGGTGAAAGGTGGGGACCCACTAGCTGAGGCGAATACGGGCGCCAAGGTGGCTTGCCGTTTGGTGAGCATGGGTAAGACTCACTGGGGAATGATGAAAGATGGTGAAGGTGGCCTACGCACATGAATGAGTCGTCTAAGGAAGACATGCATAGAGATGCATGTAAAGGGCATGTGCGCATAAGTAGGCTCACTAGGGAAAAGAAGATGGTACGCACACACAAATGGGTGGTTAGGGAAAGCGTGTGCGAAGATACACGTGAAAGGGGTTTGCAGCTAACGGGGGTATGTTTTAAGGTCGTGTCTCCTAGATCTAGGCAAAGCAGTTTAACGTCATGCGGCCATGATGCGCACTATTGTTTAAGGTCATGTAGCTTGGACCGTGGTTATGCAGTTTTAGGTCATGCAACCAAGACCGTGCAGTTTAAGGTCGTGCAACTAGACCTTTGCTACAGTTTAGGGTCGTATAGTTTGGACCATGGCTATGCAATTTAAGGTCATGCAGCATGGACCGTGGCTATGCAGTTTAAGGTCACGCAGTGCGGACCATGGCTGTGCAGTTTAAGGTCATGCAATGTAAACCATGGCTGTCCAATTTAAGGTCATGTAATGCGGACCATGGCTGTGCAGTTTATGGTCATACAATGCAGACCATGGCGGTGCAGTTTAAGGTGATGCAATGCAGACCATGGCTATGCATTTTAATTTCATTCAATGCGAACCATGGCGGTACAGTTTAAGTTCATGCAATGTGGACCATGGCTATGCAGTTTAAGGTCATGCAATGCGGACCATGGCTGTACAGTTTAAGGTCATGTAATGCAGACCATGGCTATGCATTTTAATTTCATTCAATGCGAACCATGGCGGTACAGTTTAAGTTCATGCAATGCGGACCATGGCTATGCAGTTTAAGGTCATGCAATGCGGACCATGGCTGTACAGTTTATGGTCAGGCAATGCAGACCATGGCTGTGAAGTTTAAGGTCATGCAATACGGACCATGGCTATGCAGTTTATGGTCATGCAATGCAAACTAAGGCTATGCAGTTTAAGGTCATGCAATACGGACCATGGCTGTGCAGTTTAAGGTCATACAATGCGGACCATGGTTGTGCAGTTTAAGTTCATGCAATGCAGACCATGGCTGTGCAATTTAAGGTCATGAAATGTGGACCATGGCTGTGCAGTTTAAGGTCATGCAATGCGGACCATGGCTGTGCAGTTTCAGGTCATACAATGCGGACCATGCTTGTGCAATTTAAGGTCATGCAATGAGGACCATTAAGTGGTGAAGGCATGCGACTCCATGGGGAATAAGGCCATCATCAGAGACTGTACTCCCTGAGGAGTGAGATTGTGATGTAGGGAATGAAGTTCCTAGAGAGGCAGGACAATGGTCCAGAGGGGAGTGCCAAGGCATGTGCGCAACACCAAGTGTGGAGTGGCACATGCATCAATAAGCCTAGGTGATGCGTTAGGTCCCTTGGTGAAGCACGCGGCAGTAGGCCTCGACGTTTCGTGTAGCGGTGATCTGTGGACAAGACGGGAAGTAGTGACCCTTGACGAGATGTTTAGCGATAACCTCTGGACAAGATGCGCAGCGATAGTCTCTGGTCGAGGCACGCGGCGATAGTCTCTGGTCGAGGAGCGTGACGATAGCGTCTGGTCACGACACGTGGCAATAATCTTTGGACGAGACGCGTGGCGATAGTCTCTGGTCAAGGCGCTCGGTAAAGGTCTTGATGGGGCGCACGGCACTAGCCTTCTGATGCGGCATGTGACGCAAGTCTTAATGAGGTGCACAGCAATGATGCTTCGGGTCATGGGCTTGGCCTGGTCATATCGCCATTAAGAGCTGGGGCCTGGAGCGTCATTCTGAGTTTGTCGGGGGCAGTTCGTGGTACCACGGGGTATAAAAAGGGGAGAAACCCCAGTTTACTGTTTTACCAAAGGGTAAAACACTAGAAAGATTTTTAGATAGAGAGAGAGCCAAAGATTTTTGGTGAGGGTTTTCTGACGAGCACTTCCTAGCTAAAACATGCAGGGACAGACCTTTAGGGATTTTTCTGGTGAGCTTCAGGAGGTGCGAAGCTTCGCAGCGTGATTGTGAACCTTTTCGGGAAGTGCCGAGGCTTTTTGAGCAAGGAACAGGGCCTCTCAGGGCCTTAGCAGGATTTGCAAAAGTGCCCTGCCGGAGTTCCAATGTTGCTCCGACCGTTCTGCTACTAAAGGGGAGGTCGCAAAAAGTTCAAAGGGCTTTTTCCGCTCTCTGGTTGTTGGTGGAGAAGGAGAAGGGGCTACATTGAGTTCACCGAAAACTTAGCGAAATTTCGGTGAGCTTTGGTGAACTTCTAAAGTGAGAAACCAAGGAGAAGGGCATCCGCAAGGCCGCAGGGAAGCTTTCAGGGATTTTCGGTGGTTTTCACCAAGTCCAACAACTAGCAGAAGGCGGGAAGGATTTCCCCGATTGGCGAGAGTGGATTCCTGGTGGAGAGGGGAAACGTCAGTGGGAACCCTAAAGGTCATGGGACCATAACAATTGTGAAGACGGAGGGCCACAGGGAGGCGAACGGTCACCCTCTGCATGCGCGGTGACAGGCGACACCGCAAGTGACAGGCGGCGTGTCCGGATTTTAAGGGTGGCGCGTGCTAATTGTTGGAGAGAGGCATTAATACGCCTTGGTTCGTGGGACATCAATAGTCCTTGGCTGATCGTGAGAAAATGATTTCCTCCTGGTGGTGATAGTCTTGCCTTTGACTGCAAGACAACGATTCCATCTTGATAGTCCCACCCTGATGAGCGTAGTTTCTTTGTGGCCACCTAGCATCCTTCGTTTTTTTTCTAATGGCCAAGTCTTCGAGGGCCATTCCAGACGTGAAGAACCTCCCACGAGAAGGGGAGCTTGGCACTGACATTTTCCCCGCTGAGGGCTAGGTGAGCGGTGAACCAATATGTCTCACCAAAGCCTTATGTGAACCCAAGTGGCCTCTGAGCATCACCTTTGTGAGTGCCCTCGTTCAATTAGTGACGAGGGAAGATAATGACGGAGTCGTGAGCATAGAGGAAGGGGTAGGCCTTCTGCATTGCCTACACCAAAATGTAGCCTCTAACGCGAACTTGTTGACCCTAGGCAAGCGAAGGGTGGAAACCCCGGACATGCAATGGTCCTCTTCCAGTCTGTGGGTGCAAGGAGAGCACCAATACCTAAAGGGCTATTCCTCTTAGACCCTGAAAGTGTTGCGGGACTTCAGGGATATTTTGAGACTGGCTTCTTTGTCGGCTGCCCTCCAGTGCTCGCTGGGCTACTACGACCTTTGTTCAAACACGGTCAAAGTATTGTTGGAGACTTGGAGTCATGCTAGCAACACATGGCTGCTTAGTCACGGAGAGGTAGGGATTTCTCTGACGGACTTGCACTTCGTCAGCGGGCTGCCCCTCCTCAATGCCATGTATGACGAGTTTATTCCCCCAAACTTAGTCATTTTCGAAGGGGACAAGGTAGGCGAAGAGGCCCCACCGGCTTGGCTTTGTGAGTTGTTCAAGATCTACCAACAACTCTATGATGAGTCGAAGAAGGGCGGGTTACCTTCGACAAGTGGGTAGCGTTCTTTTATGGCGATTATACGAATGAAGCTGGTCCGTCGTCGAGAAAAGAGGGGAAGGAAACCCCACCAGTTTTCCAGCTGCGGAAGAAGAATTGACATATCTTCTTGCCGGCTTACTTGGCACTTTTCTTGTGCAAATTCATCCTACCGGGATGGTCAGACGCCATTCATCTCGGCGTCTTTTATGTGGCCTGTAACATGGCACAGGGGAGGGAATACGAGCTTGCATAGCCCATACTGTGCAGCATTTATTATGGCCTGGGTGCCTTTTCCAGGGAGAGACCATACTAGGGGGATGTAGAGGGGAAAAATAGCATAGTAAAAGGTGAGGCCTTCCCAGGGAATTTCAAGACCCCTTTCCTGATTCATTACGTGTATGGCTAGCTTGGAGCTTACTTTTAGGACACATACCTTAGAACCAAGGAGCTGGAGGATAGCATGTGTCCATTTTTTATGAAGATTGCTGGGCAGAAGGAAATTTTCCATCCCCCGGCCATGCACACAGCCTGTTTTTCAATGACCACCTCCACATGACTCAGGTGGCATTTCCAGTTGGAAGCCTCACAGACCGCGTGTACGTCGACGAGCTCCTCCATCACCTGGATGGTGACTTCACCAGCCTGAAAGAATTGATGTATATGTTAAGTGTCAGAGGGGACATTATTGCCGATCGCACTGTTCATGGTGAGAAGCTTGAGGGCTACTTTCCTCACCGGTTCGCTCGGCAGCATGGGCTGGATCAGGGGTGCCCGTTCTCCGTGCTCTTTGAGAAGCGGCATAACAAGGCAGCCCACTGGAAGAAGGACAAATTGGGAACCCATTGGGAGACTTGACACCCGAGGCACGTTCGTAATGCATGAGCCACATGCCTGGGGGCCACCCAAGGCACGTTCGCACTACATGGGCCACATGCCTGGATGCCACCCGAGTCGACAAGTACGTGCTACCCCATTTTGGCAGAACGGCACGGGCTGTGGAGAATCATGAACAAGGTGCACTGGGACGCAGACCACTCCTGGAAAAGGGAGGATGGTCGCTGGAGACAAGACACTTGACCGCAAAAATTGGCTAAGACCCCTCCCCTAAGAGAAATCTTTACCCTAGGCTTTCCTTATGACTGGCACATACTCGGGCAGCCTCTCCGACTTACCGTGGAAAAGTCTTTGCCGCAGTTTCTTTCTTATTTTGGAGAAGAAGACAGAGAGTATTTTTTACCAGCTCTCTGAGATCTTTAAATGGAAGGAAGGTCGTACAGTCCTGGGGTATGAAGGGCGTCCGGTCCAGGACTTAAATGAGCTGATAGGGAGTAGCCCTCATAGAAAATTGGCCCCTAGTTCTTCCAAGTCCGAAACTTCAAAGGCTGCTGTGCCTGAGCAGGCGAAAGGGAAGAAGAGAAAGCTGGCTGCTGCTACTGAGCTAATGAAGGAGAAGAGGCAGGCTGCTGTGCTTGGGCCGGTGAAGAGGAAAACGTAGGCTGTTGTCCCCAAGCCGTTCAAAGGAAAGGAGAAAAAGTGAATAGCCCCAGCGACTCTTCACGCCTCAACCCAGAAGGCAACCAAGGCTTCAAGGCACAAGGGAGGTAAGGTCCCCGTGTTTTGCGAGCCAAGAGGCAGCTCCTCACCCTCAGCTACTTCGGAAGGCTGTGCATCTCTGACCGTTTCCGCATCACCTTCTGCTCTTGGGACCTCACCTTCTCTTTCTCCTAACCCCTCAGAGGTTCGAGCCAGTGCCTCGAAGCCTACTATCCCAATTGTGCCTGAAGGGGAGGGCCCAATCGTGATGGAAGTGAGCAAGGCCGATGAGGCTGCTCTTGACAATGTGGCAGAGGCAACGAGGGCTTCTGGAATTCTGACAGTCATCATGCCTGTCAAGGAAAGGGAAACCCTGATGGAGGTCATGATAATAGAAGAGGATGAACCCGCAAGAGCTGAAGAGGGGTCATCCGAGAAACAGGAGATTGCTGCCTCGAGCGATGGATCTGCGAGGGGTGGAGAAGCAAGACACCCTGAGGGATCAAGCTTGCTGGGCCCTGAGGCGGTGCTCATGACTACAGAGGAGGCAGGCCCTGTGGGAGAGCCTGTTGATGAAATGATCATCATGGAAGACCAGGGTGAAGAAGGAGAGGGAGAGGGTCTCGAACCTCCCGAGGTGAAGATGGCTCTGGAGGAGGGGACATAGGGAGAGGTCGCTACCCCGGACGAGGAAACTACCGAGGTGTAACCCGAGACTGAGGTAGTGGCTCCAGGCGAGGAGGTTATCCTTGCCCCGGCTACAGTGGCGGTGCTTATAGAGGATGAGGCGACGGTGCTTAGACATGAAAGGATCTAGCCCTACGTGGTCATGTCCAGGGGCCAAAGCGAGAAATCCATTGCCGAGGTACCTGAGCAGCATGAGGTTGCTCCTAAGGAACCTGAGACGTTGGCTGTAGCTGGGGGTCCTCTTGCTATAGTTTCTCTCGTTGCATTGCCCAGACCTTCTCTCAGCGGGTTGTCAAACGTCATTTTTGTGATGCTTCAGACAGGCCTCCAACAACTGAAGGAGCTGTCTTTTGAAGAGCTTGGAGCGGCGATCCAATGCTTGAGGGAGATTGCCCTAGGGAATGCACCCGAAGTTCTTCCTTATTTTGATAGAGTTGTCAATGAGCTGAAGGGATGGAGGGTGAAGGCCCTACGAGAATAAGAAACTGTGCAACGGTTGGAAAGCTTGCGGTTTCCCCCTTAGGAATCTTCTCTTCTGTGCTACTGTGAATTGGTAAACACTCAATTGTAGTAGCTAGATACCACGGAATCCCAGAGAGCGGGTCTTACTGAGTAGGCCATTGCCTGCCGTCACAAGGTGACGGCTCTGAGAGCAAAGATATTATAGCTGATGTAGAAGCTTGACAAGCTGGAGAAAGAGACTGCGGATTGGGAAGCGAAGGCTAACATGCTTTTTCATAACACTTTGGCCCTCTAGCATTCTTTGGGGGAAACGACCACCTTGATGGATCAAGTGGCGGGGCTAGTAGCAGAGCTGAAGAACGAGATTGAATGGGCGAAAACATTGACTGCATTTGTACAAGGGAAAGATGAATGAAGCAATTGATCGATTTTGATGACGCCTTCTTTCTCTTTTTCTTTTTTGTTTCTTTCCATTGTAAAGGAAGGCATCTTGTAACATCCTCTTGATTTGCAAATGAAACTTTGACTTTTCTTTCTATTTCATTGCTTCCTCCCTTTCATGGTTTGAGACGAGAGAGAATAGCCTACTCCTTGCTTCGTTTTGTGGCAACCTATTGTGGCTTCAATGACCTCTGGGGGAGCGGTGGCTTCCTCACCCCTTAGTGTTTGATTGGAGAGGGGATCATAATTCATGGTTCTCATGATTCAATGAGCCGGCTCGCTGTAAATGCTCCAGTCTAGGGGAGCTTTGGCTTCGATTCGAGGTGCATTGGTCTTGAGCTCTTCATAAGTCTTAGTCTCAAGGACAAACTCCTTTAAGTGCTTTGAAGCGACGCACATAGCCTTTACCTGATTCTGAAGGTTACGCACCCCGCTTCTCAGCTCCACCATGGGGTCTTGTTCCTGAAAGCCAGAGGGTTGACTCTTGCATGTTTGTACTTCTTCAACAATCCTCGAGAAGTGTAGGACATTCTTTTGGCTGCCGGTGATCTCTTTGTTCAAAGAGGACGAAATTTGGAGAACCTTCCGTGGCAGTTGGTGCACCAGTTCTACCTCTAGGAGAGAGATGGGGACATGTAGAACCTTCTGCTGGTCTGATGTATAGGTGACCCAGGGTGCTGGAAGGTTCACCTATAGGGCTTCCTTAGGCTCGGGGGCTACTTCTGTCTAGTCATTTTATTCTAGCGAATTAGAAGTAGAGAGGGAAGATATGTCTTTGAGAGAGGATACCATGACCTTGGAGAGGTGTCAAGGTATACTTGGATGAATGGGGGTCAAAGGGAGGATCTTGCTTTCCTCTTATTTGAACATATCGGTGATCATTCGTCCCAGAAAAGAAGGTCTTTCCTCAATGTCATCATGAGATGTAGGTCCTATCTCTCTCACAGACTTTTGATCATAATCTTTTGGCTTTTCTGATGCTGGAAGGTCTGTGAAATAGTACTTTGCGTCGGTGTAGTGAGTTTCAGCTACGAGGAACAGCCTTTCGTCAACATAAACCATGTGTTGCTTTCCATCTCGGCTGTACTTGAAACATTGGTGGAGCGTGGAAGGAACCGCCCCCTGATCATGAAGACAAGGATGAACAAGCAACACGTTGTAAGAGGTATCGGTGTCAATTATGAAACTGAGTGTAATCATTGAGATCACTGATCTTGAGGCGAAGACACACTGTGCCGGTTGGCTTTTCTCCTGACTAGTTGAACCCTTGCATGGTGATGTGGGTAGGAGTGAGGTCTTCAGACCATAATCCCAGTTGGGTGAGAATCCTTCATCAGGATAACTGTTGACCCTCCATCCAGCATGATCTGATTGAGAGGGTAGGCATGCAGTTCACCATTCACAAAGAGGGGTCGATTGTGGAATTTTCCTCCCAACTGAAGGTCATCTTCAGAAGAGGAGATTGTCAGGCGCCCACTTAGAATGGTTGTGTCAACCTCAATAGGTTCCACCTCAGTCTCGTACACCTCTGGTTAGAAAGAGCTTGGACTAGAGCCATACAATAGTCTCTAGACAGCAGGAGGGCATCATGGATACTTAAAAGGGCTGGAAGCTTTCTCAAGTACCCAATTACGTCATACTTCACTTTATCCTCATTAGTCGTCTGTGTTCCTAATCTAGTCATTGTTGTAGGTGGTAGGGAAGGTTTAGGAACAGGCTTTGGTTGGGTTTTGGTTTGTGACACTGGCTGACTTTGTTGCTCAGCCAATGCAGTCTGAGTTGATGGGGAAGTGATAGGGACTTGTATTAAGGATGTAGAAGTGTGAGGTTTAGGTTTAGGGGAAAGTGAAGGATCAGAAAGTTTGAGGACCTTGAGCTTTTGAGGTGTGGGTTGTAGCTTCTTTCCCAATCTAAGACCCATTTGCCCTGTTAGCTGGTACTTCCAAGATTTGCACCATGTGGGAGACCTTTTTGAAACAGGAGTCGGAAGATGATTTGATCCTTGCTCGGGTTGACAGGGCGTCAGCGGCGATCAAAAATCCAACTGCCTGGACCAGCATCTCTCTGAGGCGCCCTTGCTGTGGCATGGTGAGGCCGATGCCTCTAAACTCTTTGTTTAGAGTGTCGAAATCTGGGCATTGTCGAGCGGTACCTGCAGAAGGAATAGAGGAGATGAAAGGAGAAGGAGTTAGAACGTTTCGGACAACGTTTTACGTCATCACCAGAATTGGACGTTTGCAAGGGGATTTAAGGTCATGCCCCGGCATTGACGGTCGTGGGGTGCTTTTAACGTCATCACCCATTTTAGACGACCCCTGAGATATTGAAAACTCAGTGTTGTCTGCGTGATTGGATGATAAAATAAGGCGAGTTGCGCCTAAGATGAAGTCCTGCAAGGTTGGCAGCAGAGGAAGGGGCCCGAGGAATTCTTCCTCGACTAGTGGCTAAGGAAGATGATTCCTTCGACAGGCTGACCTAGGTGCTCTTCGTCTCCTTCAGGATCCCTGAGGGGTGTTTGGACTGCCTTATCAGGCTGGTGAGTGGCCCTATCTTGGTAGACTGCCTCACGATTTAGGGATTTAAGCCTACTTCGCTCACGATAGACTTCCCAAAGTTTAAAGGTTGAGGGCTTTGAAAGGTCCAGTGCATGCTCATGACGGACTTGTAGAGGGCTTCCTTTTGAATCGGAGTGAGGGCTTGGACGTGTCCTGAGAGAACTACACAGACGATGTGGCCTTGTTTGACTTTCTTCGTGACTATGGCTTCAAACCCAGTGCACTCCTTGAGTTCATAACCCCACACTTGGTGATAGGGGCACCAGAGCTTTTTCATGACATCAGCGAGTGCACAGGCGGAAGAGGGACCTGAGGGTGTCTTGTCGGGTCGCCCTGAAGCTCCTAACACTGCTGCAACTTTTCTATCAAGAGTTTATGGAAGCTAGTGCACTCGCTGATGTCATGACCTCATATCTGGTGGTACGCGCCCTGGAGGCAGGAACTTGGGCTGCCTTGTTGGCTTTGGGGTGGTAATCCCTTCTTCGAGCATTATAGAGAAAAATGCATGAAGGCTAGTGGGTGCCCCGTTGCCCTCTTGGATCGTGACTATGTGAGATGCCTCAACTATTCTGAATGCCTTTTGCAACTCTTCGAGCTTTTTCAGGCCCTTGTAGATAAGGGCCTCGATAGTGTCATTGAGCTTGTAGTAGTCGTGAGTGGGGTGGGCTACTCTCCTATGATAGGTGCAGTACTTCTCATTCAACTCCTGCCCCGGTGACTCTACAGTGGTGACCTCTAGCAACTGGATCATGTTATGTTCTAATAGCAGTTAGAGTAGTGCAGGGGTCCACTCCGTGTCAAAGGGGTAAACTTTATTCTGGTGCTGGGTCCAGTAGTCGTTCCTCTTACTATTTTTAAGAGGCGGGACTGCATTATAGGACTGCTCTTACCCCGGGCAGGAGGCATCTGTGCTTTAGAGAGGTCAAGAGTTTGGGGAGCCGTGCCTTTGGTGTGAATCACGGTGACAGCCGCATTGATCACTGCCTTTTGATTGCCCTTACTGCTGGAGCAAGAGTTTGAGCTAGAGGATTGCTGACGAGGGCTGTCGTGGTGCTTGAACAATCCCTCGATACGAATTTCCTTAAAGATGAGCTCTGACATGGAGCGTGGATTGGATGCCTCGACATGTAGGGCGATCTCGGGAAGCATATTTCGTATGCAGGTCTGGACTCCTTCCTTCTCGATCATGGGTAGATGAACTTGTCAACTGGCTCACTAGTGAGGAGCTCAATGGTTCCCACGTTCCTTTGGACTTCGTAGAAGCATTGGTAGAGTAATTGCTCCATTTCTTATCAAGTGTGCACCGAGTTTGGTGGTAGCCGAGCATACCACTGGAAGGCGGGTCCTCCGAGAGTCTCGACGAACTGGTGGAGGAGGAGATGTCTGTCAGTTGCTGTCTCTTGGCAAGCCACTTGAAAGTGGGCCGTATGCTGGTGAGGAGACGTGGTAACATTGAACAAGGGGAGTTTCCCTTTTTAGTAGTTCGGGGGAAACAACACCTGGTCAATGTACGAAGGATACGGCTTTTGGTAGAGTGGCGTCTCCTGCATGCCCGGGACCTTGTTTTTGAGGTTATGGGAACCATAACATCTATGTCGGTTTGGGAGACCCTACGAGAAGAGGCACTGTCTTAAGAGACTAGAGGGGGAGTATGTCTAGAAGTTGTGTCCTCACCGGTCGAGGAATCAGACGAAGAAGGGGAACTGGAGGCCTTTAGGCGCTCCATCTTTCGGAGGATGGCTTGCATCATTTCTTCGAACTTGTTCATCCACTCCTCGTGAGCATCGTTCGGGTCATTGATCACCATGAAACTGACCATTTCTTCTAGGAGGTCAGAGTGAGGTGATGCAGCAGACTGCCGAGGCTGGCGAGTCATGCATGGAAAGCCAGTCTGGAGGGGCTTAGCTTGCCCCGACTAGACTCGGGGTTTGTATGCCGATCTTGTGAGGACCGGTTCTTGACGGTCTTGGGACCGTGACTTCTCGGTGGTGATCACCGAACAGTATTCCTGGACTTGCTCAGGTTCCGAAGTTTGAAGAGGAAGAAGGGATTACAAGGCAGGAGGTCGGCAGGAGTGGTGACCTCGACTGCTTGGAGGTTTTCCTGGTCAGGACTTGAAGGCCTCTTTTCTGCTTGATCTTAAGGAGGCTGTGGACCTCATTCCAGAACCGAGCCTGATACCTGGATTGCCCATTTCTTCGAACAAGCGAGGGCCATGTCTATGAGCTGGAGTAGGGAGTGGGGCTTAAGGATGGAGGGTACGTTGGGTTCTTGTCTTAGAGGCTGGAGGCCTTTGTCTGACATCAAGTCATTGCCCCAAATTTCTTTGTGAGGCTCGAGTGTTCGGTTGACTCGAGGCTGGCTTAAGATGGTACTCTTAGGGAAGACCTTTGAATACAAGGGCTTGAGGTGCTTGCTTGATGTCAGAGAAGCGGCAAAGGAAGAAGCTGGTTCGTGACTCTGCTTGAGTCTGGATCCAAGAGGGACCGGGAACGATGGTGAGTGTGCTCCTTTAGGGTTAGCCGTCCAAGTGACTTGGGGGTCAGCCCGGGCTCGGTCAATGGGTTCGACCTGAGGAGGCCGAGACCCACGAGCTTGTGTTTGTGAAGGATGAGGCGGGAGCTCGTCTCTCACAAGGTGAAGCTGTGTGTGCCGGGAGGGAAGATGGAATGGTCGACCCTCTTGTTCTTGAGGTGACATAGAACTAGTGCTACCCTGAGCTGTGGAAAGAGAATCCATGTCGCATGTAGGGGTCTGCCCCAGTAGGCCTGACCTTAGATGCGAGCTCAAGGCAACATGAGGGTTTTCCCGAGGTGTGGCTCGAGTGGATAGACCACGAGCCTTTGAGTGTGTGTGAGGGATGAAGATCTCAGGACCTCCGCCTCTGTGTACCGACCCTCGAGGTGTGGAGGCTCAGAGTAGTGAAGGAGCATAGGGGATTGCCTTGCGGCAAGCCTCAAGAGCGACGTCCGTTTGCTTGCCTTTGGCATGAATGGACGGGGCAGCCGTCTGGCATACTGCAGTGGTATGACTGGCAAGAGATTTGTCAGTAGCAGGGCATGTGACAGCAAGAGCTCTTCCCATGCAAAGAGCCTCGGTGGAGAGTCCACTAAGCGAGAAAGCGGGGAGGCTGGGACCTTTAAGTCTCCTCTTGCACCGATCCAGGTGAGAACCTAGGAGTCGGATCACGAGTTCTAACTCAGAAGCAGAGTAGGAAAGGAGGCTTGAGCGACTCGCTTCCCTGAGATAGCCACGAATGCAGGGATAAGGAAGTCCCCAATCCAGATGAACGGGTTGAATAACCCAGGTGCCATAGAAATAGGTGTAGAAAGTAAAAAGGAAGTTGGTAAAACAAGAGCGAACCGACTAAGGGGTAGTAAATCCCTAGTGGAGTCGCTAAGCTAGTTAGGTGCCTCAATCTCACCCTCCGGATCTAGGTGATCTGGCGGCATGTGTCTCAGGTTTCTGGTAAACCCAGGATTTGAGATCGCTCTCTCAGAACCTTGCTTGAGGGCAAGGGCAGGTATACCAACCAATGAGAGAGGAATTTTAGGTGGGTTCGGTACTTACTCGGGTTGGCTCACGTGGGCTCCCTCTTAGATCACAAAGAAAGTCCCCCAACTGCTTAAAATGGTTCGGAATCTCCTCCCTTGACCTGTATTCCTCTTGATTTCTCTGCACAACACTTCTATAGTTAATTTGTAAGACAAGTGGGTCGAAGGGACCCACCCTTGTCTTAAGGCAATGCACATTCTCATGAGAAGGTGACGAAGTGCAAGGTTCGGTGAAAGATAGAAAAGAGAAGAGAGCTTGACGTGGGGGTGAGACTAGCATGACAACCAGAAATTACCAACTCGGAGTAGTAGCAAGACGAGCATCGTTCTCAGGACCAGAACGGCGGCAATACTACTCAAAACCGAGATCGACGCGTCGGTGATAGGCTAGGTCTACCCTTAATCAAGGGAGAGGAGAAAGAGGTGAAGAGGAGAGAACGAGACGGCAAAGAGAAGGGGAAGTATAAATGTCAATAGGCAGTGCGGTGGACAATGCAAGGAGACGGCGCATCCCTCGTGGACGGCTCAAGCTCCTGATGAGGTACACAGCGATAGTTTCTCCTAGGTCACACGACGATAGACGCGGGATGCAGGGAGAACGGTGATGAGCACTAGGCACGTAGAGGAGGCTCGCGGATGGCGACAGGTGTTGTTGAGCCTCTAGCAAGTGGCGATAAGTATCATTGTCTTCACTATACATGCAGTAGAGGATGACCCCTGCAAGTGGCAATAAGCTTCGCCATCTAGGTTCTTCGTCGAGACATCACAGCTACGTTTGTGGGTGGCGATAGGCAGCTCCTTCTATAGACTTCATTGGAAGAAAGAGACATGCAAATAAAAGGGGAGCGGGACTCTTGCATGGCGCTGCCATCGCCAGACACAACCTGTGGGACTAACGGAGAGGCATGCAGGGCACTGCCACTGCCATGCACGACCTCTGCAATGAACGCAGGCAAAGAAGAGGGACAAGAGAGGGGAGAAGAGAGAGAGAAGAAGAAAAGAAAAAGAAAAGAGAGAAGGTTTACCTCAACCATAGGGGTACCAGTCAAAACGTTACTCTCTCTCTCAAACGTGACACCACAATGGTAAGAAAGAGAAACTTGTATTAAGTGAAAACTCTCTCTTGTGTGTGTATGCCTCTGCCTCTTCTTTTTCTCTGTGTACAATGATGGTACCTATATATAGAAGTATGCCCCAAACATAGGTGGATGATCAAAAGTAACCCTAATTGCTAAAAATTAAGATTAAATTGAATTACAAGAAATTAGAAAATAGGGTATAAAATGATAGATTTGCCCCTTCCTAACAAATCATGGAATTCCATAATAGTCCCTGTGTTGCCCTAGGACTTGCGTGATCTTGCATGGCTGATCCGGGGTCGCTCTGATGCCTGGTTGATCGTAAGATGATTGTTTTCTTATAGGGCTCGGCATGGGGATCAATTGGATATCAACTTAGAGCCATGGATCGTGTTTTTGGTGCACGATTATGTGACTTGAAATTTGAGTAGATCTTGAAACTTTGGACCGATAGTGTGTTCGTTCCTTGATGTTTTCCTGTTTTTTCTTCATTGAATCACACTGAGTATGCCACTACAATCATGGGGCACCAAACGCAGCTCGATTCCGTGGCCAAACAAAGATCTTGCAAGTTTTGAATTTTGGCCAGAATCAAGGATTTAGACGATAGAATTTTTTGTCTGTTCGTCGGCTTCATGTGCAGAATCCGACTGTTAATCATGTACAGGGTTCGGGTCAGAGATGCCTGAGACCTTACGCCTGCAATAGAATTGGTCTTGCGTCGATTGGGCTCGTGAGTGGCTTGATTTTGCCTCTCGAGCGAGGCACGACGCTGCTAAATTTCTTGCACTTTTCTTCACGGATCAGCAACTTCTCTCTAGCTTTTCTTCGTGCTCGAGTATCGTCATGGGGTGCGCCACATATCGATTAGCTCATCTTGACTAGACGAACATGCTCACCAAATTTGTGTGTGATCCGACTTAGGACAAGTGAGATATGAGCGTCAAAATTCACTGATCATGACTGTCCTTTCAATGGTGTAGTGTTGCAAGGTGGCCACACGGGAATAGCGTGCGGCTTCTCCTGTTTTACTCTTTCTCCTATAACTTCTTCCTAGAATGTCCATTTGAGCTGAAACTTGACCCCTGGGGGTTTTTAATTATGTCAAATCCAATGGTGGTAGTCCCACAACAATTTGAGACGTTAAAAATGTAGCTCTAGTTATAGGGGTCTAATTCAAGGTGCTAGTGGCCGATTCTGCCGAAACGTTTTCTCAGTCTGCACTGCCGTAGATATCAAAATACGATGAAACTTAGCAGGAAACTCTTGAGAGACCTCATGAAGATCTTGGCCAGTTCTGGGGTTGTTTTGAGACTGTCCGAATTTCCACTACTTGCTAGGCCTTTATTGAGCGGGGGCCCCATGTTGAAGAAAAATACCTTCCAACACTTGCGCTAACCCATTTTTTGGCACAGGGAATTGAAATTTTCATTTTATCCCCTTGATGGATTCAATAGATAGGAGAGTAATGCTCCAATTTTAGTAATTGCCCTAGGAGATGGTAGACACAATATGGGCTCTAAGTGTAAGCCAGGAAAGTTGTCATTCTAACAGCTCTTCTTCTAGAGGAATTTCAATTCTGATCTTTGGTTTTGGAAGATATTTGGTCTTTCAGTGTGCAAAACCTTGAATTTCTCTAAGAATAAAACCTAGAACCGAGAATATTCGAGTTTGCATTGAAGCTTTGAAAGTGTGCAACCCAACCCTTTCGATCGTCAGTGTCAACTTTAGCATGAGGGAAATGAGTAAATGCCTCAGCAACACTTTGCCCATTTTTTTCAAGGTCAGAGTCGGTGCAATACCCCTAAGCCAGTAGCATATTCCATGTCGTGCACGAACTTAAATCGTAATGACTACAACAATTTTTCAATTTCTCGGACACTTCATGCACTTCATGGCTCATGATGCAATTTTCTTATATGTTAAAAGTGGCATCTCTTGAATTTTCAAATTTTTAGAAAGTCTATTTTTCTACTTTGACATCGTAACTTATGAGAGCCACTCCTCCAACAGCTAGGAACTTCAAGAATGGTCGCCACAACAAGATTTTCATGTAGCCATGGCCTACCAATGAGTAGATTGAAGCAAGGTTCAATTTCAAGGACATAAAACCTCACTATTTGGACCACTTGCCTGATCTTAAGAATGAGAGGGATGATCCCTAAGGTTTCTCTTTAAGGCCCATGATAGGCTGCAATTGAGATGTTTGAGACCTCAAGGTCTGTTTGTGATAACCCTACTCTTAGAATAGTTTTTAGGGCACAGATGTTCAGGGATGCCCCATTGTCAACCATCACTCTCTTGATTTCATAACTGCTCATAAAAATAATGATATAAAGTGGATGGGTGTGAAAATGATCTAACCACAGAGGTATGTCATCATTAGTAAATGTAATGGGGGTCGGTGTCGTTAAAAGGTTGATCATGTTGCTTAGCTCTTCGAGTCTAGTATGGGCAGGGACATGAGTCCTCCCAAGTACTTCCTCAATTTGGGCCCGATGAATAGGTGAGTTCTTCATTAGCTCCATGATAGAAATGGATGCTGAAATTTTAGTGAGATGAGCTGGCAAGTTGTACCGAGTGATAGGCTCAGCAGTGTCCATTTCTTATTCCTTTATTGTTTCATTAGGCATGCTAGGATTTTGATCAACTTTGGGAAGATTTCCAAGCCTTTCCTCTAGAGTGTCGGCCATCAATCGAGGTGACTTGAAGTGGCTTCCTCTCCTCATGAGGTGGTCAACCTCTTGAGGGTCTTTACTGGCCACGACGATGACACCTGGTCTAGATTCTCCTGGATTTTCAGCTTTCTCATCTTACGATGGCGTGCAGTCCCGGTTAATTGAAATCATGTTTATGCATGGATCTTTGTTGACTATAGCTTTTTTGCTTTTGATTATGGATGATGTTAAGGGGAAACTGGGAGATTTATCCTTACAGTTTTGCACTTTAAGGTCTCCCCTGAGTAACTTATCTTCAATCATTGTAATGATAATTGAGCTGGCATCTTTGGGGGAATCAATTTCAACTTTCTTGTCATTATTCGAGAGTGGATTGGAAAATATTCCTATCTTCTTATTAGAGGCCTCTACCGGTGCATCGGTGGGAGTGTGGTTGATAGAACCCTTTTCTAAGAGTTCCCAGATGATACGCTTTAAGTTATAACAGTCTTTAGTGTTATGTGTGTGATTTTTTATGGTATCCACACCATCTGGATTTATCTTTAACCTCATACTTTGGTTGAACAAGGTCTGGAAGAACGATGAGCCCCGCTGGCAGGATCTTAGTTAATATCGAAAGAGAGGTTCCTGCAGTGGTGGAAGATTAGCTTCTAGAAAGGACCTCATGTATCTAGTGTTTGCGTTATTACTGAAGTTGAAGTTATTGGTCCTACCAATGCCCCTGGGCTGATTATTTATCTTTTGAGCTTGAGGTGGAACTGGTGCAATGACAGTCTGGCCTACCTAGGCAATAATATTATTCTTTTTGTGATTGTTGTTATAATTGCCCCTTGTTTAGTTTGTGATGGTATGACCACTGTCGAGTTCTCAAACTTTGCACCGGCAACAGTGACCTTTGACCTTTCATAAAAAGCAACTTGATCTATCATCTATTGAAATGAGAAAGGTCGCAACCCATGACTAAAGAAATTTATGTACTCTGGTAGGGAATTCTCCAAGAACATGCTCATCTAAGAGGTCTCGAGATGTGCGTAATCAATGACCTTTGATACAGATTCTCGAAATCGATTAGCAAAGTCAGGGAATGACTCGCCAATGTTTCATTTGTTCACAACCAAGTCCCCAAGGTTCATTGGTTGTTGCTTGGTCCCTTAATATTGTTTAATGAATCACCAAAAAAAATTCCTCAGGAGTCTACTTAAGGTACTTGGATATTACATCTCGGAACCACATTAGAGGTGGTCCGAGAGAGTGTATTGAAACATGGCCTTCAGCTGACACGGATTGTCTTCTAATGCTGGAACAGTCAACAAGTAAGTGGTGACGTGATTATCAGGATCACCCTTCCCGCTGAACTTGTTTTCAAACTTTGGGAACACGAAACTCAGAGGAAGGGGTTCGACATCCTCGAGAACATCTTTGACATAAGATCATGGAGGGAGTATATTTGGAACTCTGAACTTAGTCATGGTCTCTTCAAATGTGGCTAATTCGCATTTTAGCTAAGGGAGCTCAACCGACTCAGGAGTCAGTTGGTTGCTCGGAGCTGATGGCATAATTTGTGGTGCAAGGAATGCAATTGATATGGGTTGCACTAAACTAGATGTAGGCGAGGACTGTGAGATGGTTGGAGTTGCGTTAAGCACTGACACTGGAAAAGAGTTCTAAGCTAGGGTGGTCGGAGCTTGATACGAAATAGGTGTAGGCAGAGATGCATGAGTTGGAGGATAATATGGGTAAGTCTGTGGAGCAACCTGGACTGGAGGAGCCAGAGGCTGATAAGATGGTTTTGGGGCCTGGAAATGGACAGTTGGGGCATGGTGCACAGGATATCCCAGGTATGGGTGACTAAAGGCCGGGACTGCAGCCGGAGGGTATGGAGCCGACTGGGATGGCTAACTTGGTAAATATTAAGTTGGAACAGGAGCTGAATAGGCCACTTGTGACTGATGGTATAGAACTGGAGTGGCCTAAAGAGGCTGCACCAGTGAATGATTATGCATAACTTGTGGAGGGTCAGGTCTGGACTGACTATGGGATGAGCGGTCCTGTGGTTGAGCCGGATCTACAGGAGTTGGAGGATGAGAAGATTGGCGATGCCGGCTCGTCGAAGGGGTGGAAATCACATGAATTTGTTGTTCGTGGGCTAAAGAGGTCCTTTGATTCTGACCTGACTGATGACTCGATGCCCTAGGTGAAGCATGTGGCTCAACAAGGTCGACATGCTTCAAGAAAGCCTTGACCTTGGGTGGGGCATGTGGCTCAACAAGGCCAGCACGCTTCAAGAAATACTTGATCTCAGGTAAGTTCTTGAGCCTCTCAAATGAAAAGGTGTCATAGAACTCGTGGATTTCTTGATCAAACTGATGGAACTCAGGGTGCATGCCCTTGTTGGATGAACTATGATGGATCAGATTCTGACTATTAGAGCCCCTAGAATGGGTCTTTTGAGTATCCCTACATGATTTGACCAAAATTTCACCTTGAGGAGGTTGACTCAGGCCTACTTGACCATGTGGGTCAGGCAAGTTAGGGGGAGCTAGGTGTTGCCGATTGTGTAAATTTCAACAGCACCTCCCTTAGACTTGGATTTTTGTAGAGGTGGATGGCACGCCCCAAGTTGGACAGCCTCAACTTTAGAGCTAGACAGTTGTGGGTGGTGTGCCCTTAGTTGGGCAGCATCACTCTTAGACTTTGATGGTTATGTGGGGTGAGCTACCATTTTAGCGAGACTTCCCTTAAACTCAGGTATTTGTGGGAGATGTGACCTTAGTTGGGTAGCATCACTCTTAGACTTTGATGGTTATGTGGGTTGAGCTGCCAGTTTAACGAGACTTCCCTTAGACTCAGGTATTTGTGGGAGATGTGACCTTAGTTGGGTAGCATCTCCCCTAAATTTGGAAAATAAAGGGGTTTTAACTACTAACTGGGCGGCATGTCCCCTATAACCAGAGTTTTGTGGGAAATGAGCCGTCGATTGGGCAGCATCTCCCTCAGACTTAGACCTAAAAGATGAAGGTGAGTTCAACTCTGGTTCTTTAAACTCAGGTCGAACACCTTGACTATTGAGGGTGCCTCGCGCCATACATATTTGTTAGACTCCATGGCTTGATTGACTTACAGATGTGTTAGCTATACTTAATCTTGGGTGTGGTACAATGGACCCACTTGAGCCTGACCTCAAGTAATCTGAGACAGGTTAGGCCCAAGGAGCTGAGCCATAAATTCATGTGGTTCTAGTCATCCTAGGGGGCCTAGATGATGCAGTAGACTCAATATCTAAGTCACCATGAACTACAAACATGGCTAGAAAATTATGCAATAAAATTTTCTCTTTTTATCTTTTTTTTTTGCCCCTTTTTTTTAACTACCTAAAAAACAAGATAAAGATGAGTCCAAAAGAAAAAGATTTTTTTTTATTAGGAAAGAGATAAAGATTCTTTCTAAATGGTGTATTCTAAAAAGCTAAAGATGCACTTAAAGAAGATAATTATGATCTAAAGAAGATAACAGATAATCTAAAGATGATAAGCATGAATGAAAGAAGATATGAAAAAGATGATCAATATGATATAGATGATATCAAGATGAATCTAAAGACGTTCTCTAAAAAAACAAAGATGATACAGATGATCTAAAAGATTACCTAAAAAGATGATCCAAAAGGTAAATATAAAAGAAAGATCTAATAATAAAGATGATCAGGATGGATCTAAACGAAAGATGAACTAAGAAAATGAAGATGATCTAAAAGATGAATCTAAAGATAAAATATGATCAAGATGAGATCTAAAAGAAAGATGATTTAAAAATATAAAGATGGTCTAAATATTTAAAGGAAAAAGATCTTAAAATTTTTTTATGAAGAGAGAAAAGATAAGATCTAGAAAGAAATATAGAATCTAATAAAAAGAAATTTTTTTTCATTAAATCTACCTTGTTTTTCTTCTTTTTATTCTTTTTTGTTTTTATTTTTTCTGGAAAAATAAATATGAAAAAAAAAATATTTAAGTCTAACATACTTATCTGAAGATCAAGTGCCCACGGTGGGCACCAAACTGTTTATGCTCCGATCTGCGCTGCTCTCTAGAATGAGATCTGCTCAAATCTTAGAAAAACCTGAGTTAATTTTGAAAAGGTAAGTGAGTGGGGTCGCTTAAATTATGGGCTTAGAAGAATTCCATATCTATACATCCAGTCTTTTTCTGAGTCCATGCACCAGCTCCAAATCCGTAGTTTGACCTAAAAAAACGCTTCTAAATTTAATTAAATTAAATAATAAATTACTTTTCAAAAAAAAAATTAAAAGTAGAGAATTAAATGAAGAAAAACAAATTAAATCAAGCAAATAAAGATATAATTACCTCTAAGGACCCGAAACCCAGAGTTTAGGGCTTGGATCAGGCCTCTCTTTTGATTTGTGCCACCATCTCCTTTTTTGGATGACTATTGCTTGCTGAAATTGGTAAATATGAGGTTCTTTGACCTAGATCTAGGATAGGTAGGGTCTACCTAGGCTTTTCTTGGTATTTCTTAATATTTGAGAATAATTTCTCTTAGTTTTCTAAAGTTTTCGAGATCTCCAGAGATTCAATATGAAACCATTAAAGAAAACACCTTTACTGCACCATAAAACATATTAACTACATCATAAATACCTTTACTGCATCATTAGGCTGCGTCTGGGCCTGCCTGGCCACGTTACAACCTAGCTCGCAACCCGATACTTGGGTCTCACATGGACTAAATTGTCATTTGTTAGATATTTGTATCCATTGGTCCTATTCCGGCTATTCTTAGACTATTGGAAAGCCCTTAGGCTCTACTTCAAGGTGGGATAGGTTTTGGTTAATTTTGAAGCAATTCTATTGGGTCTAGGTTCCCTAAAGTCCATTCGGGTTTGTATGGTCTTTTATGCTCAGAATCGAGGTTTTTAGGAGTTCTCTTAACCAGAATTTCGAAGGGGGTGTCTACAGGAACTCAAGGCCTGAGTACCATAAATGGCACCCCATAAGACTTTTATTCTAAGATGTTGTCCAACCAAAGAACACAGTCCTCTATGGGAAAGGAGATTTCCAAATAATGCATTACTAAAATCTCTTAGAAACTTCAAATGGTGGAAAATAATTTCCGAGAGCAAAATGATATGATAGACTCGTATCTACTGGAATCTGATAATTGGTACAACCTTTTGGTGCCACTAACCGGGATGTAAGTGAATTGAGAGCTTGTCTGGATGGCTATAAGTTGTGGATGTCATGACTTTTACTTGCCAGCTCCATGTAATTTGGTTTCTTGTTCCAAGCCAATACCTTCAACATGTTTCTCCTGCTTATGTGGCAATCACAACCCTTAGGCACTAGGGCAGGACCAAAAAAATGGTGTTTGCCCGTATGCCGAGTGGAGCAATTTGGTGCAATGCAGTATATATGTCACCTAAGCATGCCATTAAGGATAAGGTGGATCTCTCAATGTCTACCTTCTAAAGAGAGGACTCCGAGTTACTGTCATTGTCCCTTCACCTCTTCTGAAGCAAACCTTGACCAAGACATCTCGATTTGAGGACAAGACCCACTAGGCATAAGATAGCTCACTTGCAATGAAGTCTTTTCCAAAAAAATCTCTTATCAAAATCTGACTTTGTCCATGTTAACTTTTATTTTTTGGGTAAATAGTCCATGTTAACTTCCCGAAACATAATCTGAATTCCCTACATTGGCCATATGGAGTAGATGCCCATCCAAAGTGGAGATCCTAGATACACCCCTTCTCTACTTCTCTCATGTTTACTTTTGAAAACCCCATCCCAAAGATGGTCCTTATCAAATGAAAAGTGGTAATGGCACTTGCCAAGCAAATCTTTATTAACAAGATGGAGCTCCCAATTCTTCCTTGTGAACGTCCTCCCCTGCCTGATGCTTAAAAAGCTCAAAGTTACCCTACCTCAAAAAGTGAGTTGTATTGCTACAACTTATTCACTACCTGACAAGAATATCAAAGAGGGACATGAGATGAAAACTTCACTGTATGCACTTTATCAAAGGCTTTTTGGCTGATAAACTTCTCATTGTTGTTTTGATGATTGTGTTCCATTGTCCTCATGTGGTTTCCATAAGCATGATGCAGTGCATTCTTGGTAATGAATCCACGTACCTCTCAACTCACAATAAGCTCTGTCAACTCTGATGACGCTCCAATTCTAGAGCCTGAAACTATCACCTCTATACTAGTTTAAACCATCAAATGAAAATATTGTCAGCCATGGGATAAGATTTTTCATCTCTATTGAGGGCTTGTTTTTTTATTAAACTTCTTGGGCCATTTTAGTCTTACAAAAACTATTTAGGGTTCTTTAATTAATGTTATATGTTCTAGTACGGGTTTATTTTCTGAAGCAAGATGCTCCCCCAAGTTTAGGGGTCGGGATCTTATATGTAGAGGGAGAAAGAGGGTGAGACGGGATTTAACACCCTCGGACTTGCGAGAGGCATGATTTCTGCTTTAATATTATGTAAATGACCTTGTGAGACCCTCCTACACCCATGTGTGTAGGACCCCAAAGGATCACCATTAAATTTGGTGCAGATCTCTAGAAAAGTCAAGTCTCACACCCATGCGATAAAGCCTGACGTAGGTAGGGGTAAGACCCAAGATTGAGGAACACCCCCAATATGACCAGAGACCTTTAGCATAGCAATCTCAAGTTCCTGATGAATAATCATACCCTGTGGTTTAAAAATTAGATCGGTGGCTCGGATCGGGCACCCCCAAAACCCATCCAGATACTTGGCTCGACGATTCGGATTAGGAATCGGTCTAATCGATCGGATTAAGCTTTAAAACAAATCTAAAAAAATTATTAAAATTCATTATAGATGTTGTTTTTGTGGAATCCAATAAGAAATCGGGGTACTACATTATTAATTTTCATTTTTTCATCAATATGTGAATGTTGAGATATTTTTTCTCTGTATGAACATATTTTAACCATTAAATTACAACACACAAAATAAAAAGCATGGTACTATCATGGATGATATATATAATCATATATGGACTACAATAAAGAATGGTTTTTTGATAAGAACCTTTTAGTTTATTCGACAAAAACATTTTACTTTTTTACAATAAATGTTTGTCGTATTACATATTTTTTTTTATTGTTTTTAGCAAGAACCTTTTTTTTTGACAAAAAGTAGTTGTTGTATTATTATTTTTATATAATAAATTTTTTTTTTATAATAACTTTTTATTTTTTGGACAAAAACCTTTTATTTTTTTGACAAAAAAAATGAAATTTGACAAGGAAAATAATTGATAAGAACCTTTCATTTTTGTTTATAAGAAACTTTTTATTTTATTGATAAGAACAAAATTTGACCAAAAAGCGAAATTTACAAAAAAAACCTTTCACTTTTTTGATACGAAAAAAATTTGACAAAAAGCGACATTGATAAACAAACCTTTCATTTTTTTGATAAGAAAAAAATTTGACAAAAAAAATAAAAAAACAACGTTTCCTCCCAAGAGAGGATTCGAACCGACATCCTCCACACGCAGAAAACATTTGATAACCAGTATGCCACATGCAACTTAGTGATATTAAAAGCGCAAACAAAATATGTAATATATTAATGTTTCAAGTTAATACATTTTCACATTATCCCACATCAAATAGGTAAAAGGAAGTGCTAGCGAATAAATACCTCTTTGTACCCAATGAGGATAACACGTGCGAAGTAAGAAGAGCCACGTGGAGAGGTATGCGGACCTTAGGTTTCTGTAATTTTTAACCTATCTTATCTTGAAATTTACAAAAATACCCATGATAATGCACACTGTTGAAGAATCAGGCTGGCCATGACGTCATGAATTGAAGCATCGGGAGATTCATGACATCATATGGCGATTTACGGCACGAAATTGTCGATTCTTCTCTAGAACCTGGTGATTTTCGGTATTTCACTAGAATCGACACGGGTGTGCCGGTTCCCGATTCGAACCGGGTGAGTCCGGTTCAACTCGCTGACATTTGAATCACTGGTCGTACCATAAGAGTCCCATATTGACTTTTCTAATAACCACGGCTCTGCCTAGAAGTCAACAAGCCGACCATCACCAATAACCCATCTGACATTATCCTTCGAATGAGATAACCCGAACCGAATACCCTTCAAGCATAATATGAGAATCTTTTGTATTTAGTCTCCCATATGGAAGAATTCCTGAAGTAACGATGCTTAAAAAATTGAGCAAATAATGATGAAGGATCTGCCAATGTTCTTCATGCCAATTTCATCATCCCTACAATATTGAAATCTACGATATCATGTATCCCTAAACCCCCTTCTACTTGAGGTAGACAAATTGTGTTTCATTTAACTAGATAAGCCGCCTTCTTTACAGTCATGCCAGCCCATAGGATGTTTCTTTGCAACCGTTCAATCATATTACAAGTTCTATTTGGTAAAATAAATGATAGAATCCAGAATATAGAAGAAGCGCGTAGAACTGATGTCAACAACTGGAGACGTCTTGCACAAGATAAAGTCAAAGCGTGCCCTATCCTTCCAATAACTTTTCCAACCAAAGCATGACACTGACTATGCTTCAAACGACCATGAAATAAAGGTAGCCCTAGGTAGCAGACTAGAAGGGACCCTTCACTAAAACCAAGTTCCTTAATATTCAAAGATTTATTGCCTTGCGAGACCCCAAAAAAGAAGGCTTTGCTTTTTGCATTATTAAGTTCTTGTCATGTGGTTGCTTCAAAAATAAAGAGAACTGACTTCATAACAACAACAGTATTAATTAAAGCATTACAAAAAATCACAGCATCATTTGCATAAAAAAGATGTAATATTCCATAATCACAACCCGAAAGAAAGGCCCAGGTAATTATATATTACTTGATAACATAATCCAATTGTCTACTCAAGAAATCTGTCACCAGTAAAAAAAAGATAAGGAAGTAACGGATCCCCTTATCTCAAACCACTTTTCCCCTTAAAATAACCCTTATGAGAACCATTACGCAACACAAAGAAGGAAGGAGTGGATATGCATAAACGAACCCAAGATATAAAAGTATCTAGAAATCCCAAAGCCTTCATACAAGCAATAACAAAAGGCCAAGATACTTTATTATAAGCACTACTCAAGTCTGATTGTAAGCACATTTTTGCCCTATTAGAATACTTATTGCAGATAGATATTAGTTTATTGTCCATGAGGATGTTATCTGTAATAAGTCTACCTTTCAGGAAGGCAACTTGTCTAGGTTCAATCAGATCATTTAGCACTACTCGTATGCGATTAGGAATGATTTTACTAATTACTTTATACAACATATTTCATAAACCAATTAGGAGAAAATCTTTCATAATAGTAGGAGTGGCAACCTTAGGAATCAGACAAATAAAAGTGGAATTAATTTGTTTAAGAAATTTACCTTTCTTAAAGAAATCATTAAGAGCCAAAAAAAAATCCTTCTTGAGCACCTCCCATCCGAATTTATAAAATTCCATCGAGAAACCATCAGGGCCCAGAGCACTGTCACATTTCATTCCCCATATACAATCATTTATCTCTTCCATAAAAACATCTTCAACTAACTTCTCCTGCTGATGAGTGCTAAATAGAGATGATGGTAAAAATTGTTCAACCATATGAGTATCAACATCATTTTCCTGAGCAAGAAGATCTTTGAAAATGCCTATCATGTGATTGTCAATATCTGCTTCAAAAGCCAAATAAATTCCATTCTGATCTTTTAAGGAGATAATACGATAACTCTTCCTAATTACAGTAGACAGATGGAAGAACTTTGTATTCGAATACCCGTCCTTCAACCATTTTTGCCTCGACTTATGCCTCCATATTCTCTCTTCATGGCCCAATAGCTGCCTTAATTTTTCAATACACTCCTTCACTTCAAACATTAAATTTTCATTGGAAGGGTCAAGGCACAGACTATCATGTAGAATATATAGCTTTTGCCAAACTTTTGAAATAGCAGCACTCACATGGCCAAATACTTTCTTATTCCAAGCACGTAAATCTCCCCTAAATCTTTTCAGCTTTGTAATAAAGCGGAACATATGTGTCCCCCCCCACTCTGCCTTGCCAAGATGCTGAAATTGTATTAATGAAACCCTGAGCTTTTTCTCAAGTGGAGAAGTATTTAAAGGGTGGCCCAACTTGACCCAAATCTGATATGAATACTAGCAGCAGGCAGTGGTCAAAGTCCCCCTATGGAAGCAACTCTACTTTAGAATTTGGATATGCCAACACCCAATCTGTAGTCACCATGGCACGATCCAATCTTCTTCTAACACATCTCCTAGTAAGCTGACTGCTAGACCAAGAAAACCTACCCCTTGTTGCCTCAAGGTCAGTTAACCCACAGTCTAACATAACTTGTGCAAAATCCCCTAAATCTGGCGGTAAATAGCCACTACCACCCATCCTTTCTGAACTATCTAATAGGTTATTGAAATCTCCTAGTACCAACCAAGGTACTATAGTAGCAGCCCCTAGACATCTGATATCATCCAAAAGTAAAGCCATCTGAGAGATAGAGTTAAAAGCATCCCCAGAAATAATTGACATGCAACCATTAGATAAACGAGTGACTTCAATAGTAATTATCTGATCATTAACACTAAGAACATTGATTGAATAAATAGATGGGTTCCAAAGAAGCAAAATTCTTGATCTACCATCAACATTGTTAGCAACGACATTATTATAAAAACCCAATTTCCTTGACCATACATTAGTCAAATCCACACGTAATTTGTCTTAAGCAGAAATAATAATCCCACATTATGTGGATTTTTAAGAGCCCCAATATCAGATTCACTATCGCGACCTTGAAGGCCATGGACATTCCATGCTACAACTGACATATATAAACTATTAATTTTATGGCTTACCAAAAATAGGCTTACCTCCATTGGTTGATGAAATGCCTTGGGGGGTGCGTTGAGCCTTACAAGAGGCCACTTTCCTTCCACCAGCAAATGTTGAAGATGCTACTACTTTAGAGCGCAAATTGTCTTTATACATCCCATCACCAGCAGCACTCACCTGCATATGAGTGGTATTAGTCTTCTTCTTCACGCCGACACCCTCCACAATAGGATTAGGAACTGTTGAAGAAGGCATGAGAGGACCCTCTTCAACATCCCCATCAGAAGACAAGGCCCCGAGCATTGCCATATCCACTATTGAAGTAGCATCGTCGTCATGAAGCACAACAATGTCGTCATCTTGAAGTAGTCTCACACTTGATTCATCAAAAGAATAACTTTCTCTCTCTAACCCAATAGAATCTAATACGGGAATCCCACCCATCTGAACGTCAGGAGTAGCCCCATTGTTGTTAAGATTTAGGTCATTTCTATCAGTAGGACTCAACATGGATGAAGGACCGACATCAACCTCAATCCCACCATTAGGTTCACATTCATCTATGGGAAGAATGTTTGTCCTTTGACTCATATTAAGTTGAGTTCTAGGAAAATCAGCCACTCCCAAATCAGCCACTCCAAACGTGAGCTTGATTGTGAGCGTCATGTACAACAACTTCCATGGGCCCTTCATCATGTGCGTGGTGGTCAGCAGCATTAGAACTACCTGTTGTAATTGGTTGTTAGGCCCAATTGGCCACTCATGAGCAGTAATAATATCATCTTCTGCTACAATTTGAGTTTTAGACCCATACGACTGAATATCTTCCTCAACTTCAGCCAAAGCTTGAAAGGTATTTGGTTTGCTACCCACCTCTTTTTTCTTGTAAAGAAATTGCTTACGCCTTTTAATGACTTTCCAACCTTCCTCACCCGCAAGCAAAACAACCACTGAACCACCATTGTTCATGACTACACCTTTAGGCTTTGACGAATCCTTTGGAATAAAGGTGGATAGACATAATTTAACTTTATGTCCTACCCAACGGCATTTGGAACAAATCGACGGATTAAACTCATAAGTGATCTTTTGGCAATACTCCTTTCCATTGATGTCGAACCACACCTCATTTAAGCAAGAGCTATCCAAATCCATTGCCACACATATGTTCATCTCGTGTTCTCAGTTTTTTGGGTTTGTCCAAAAAAATGAGCTTACCCATAGTTGAAGAAATTCAGAATAATATTTCAAGCTCCCAAAAAACCAAGGGTAAGTTCGGAAGCTTGATCCAAATTGGTATTGTTTGGTGAGTAAGCCTAGATGGCTAGACAGAAGGATCCCATTCTTGTAACACAAAGCATTTTTTATTGACAAACCAAGGCCCTCTAGTGCGTGCTATTTCCATCTCCTCTTTTGAATAAAATAGAAAGCTAAGAAACTCTTTATTCGTGAAGATTTCTAGTTCACGCTTCAGTCTCCACATCCTTTGTAACATACCCTTCATGTATGTCCACTCAAGTCTGCGCCCCAAGAAATACCTCAATAAACAATTATCCCATCTCCCGAGACACAAGTCTACCAACTCTTTCACGATAGAAAGAACATCATGACCAAGCATACGATCCCCATGTTCATCAGTACCCATAGAATGATTAAGCATACGATCACCATGTTTACCCATATCATGAGCATAAGAAGCCTCACAAACCTCAGCCCCATTTAAATCAACAGATCTCTTTTTGAACAATCAATCCATCTAGTAACATACTAGGTGCACAACTAGAATCATTAATCAAACTAGACAAGATAGTAGCAACATCAGGTTTAGCATGCTCATGTAAATAGCCAACGTCATTCATAGAAAGAACATGATGATCTTTGAGAGAAAAATCATGCTCAAGCATCACACCATCATGAAGGCCATCCACCTCAACAAGGCCATCGGGTTTAGGAAAACGAAGATCAGTAGAAACATTACAAGAAGTAAAGCCTCTACCTTCTAGTCAGATGCTTCGATCTCACCTCCCGTATCTAGATGAACGAGTGACACGTGTCTCGAGTTCAGAAGACCCGGGACCTGAGACTGCTATCTCTGGAACCTTGATCACAGAACAAGGGTAGGTGCCCAACTGGTGAGAGAGGAATTTTAAACATGAGGTGAGGACCAACCTCACCTAAGTCCGTGACTTACTCGGGCTACCTCATGCGAGGGCCCTCTTAAATCATGATGGAAACCCCCCAGCTGCTTCAACTAGTTCGAACTTGCCTCTCTTGACTTGCAATCTCCTTGTTTTCTGTAAAGCACTAACATGGCTAATTTGCAAGACAAGTGGGCTAAGGGACCGCAAACATGCACAGATGTGCACATTCAGATGGCAGAGAAGACTGAGAAGTTAGGGTGATAAAGAAGAGAATTTGAATAAGGAGGAGAAAATAACAGAAGACCTGACAAGGGAATGAGACTAGCATGATAGCTGGACCAGTACAGTGATCGACTCAGAGTGGTAGCAAGACCGACACAGTAACTTAGACCGGCGCAACGACAATACTACTTGGAATCGAGGCCAATATGACTGTCTTAATCTGGTGTGGTAGCAAGACAGGCATGGTACTCTAGACCAACATGAAGGCAATACTGCTCGACAGCCAGACTGCTATGATAGTGGTAGACTGAGTCTATCCTTTAGTCAAGCAAGAATGGAAGAAGAAAGGAGAAAAGAAGAGAGTGAAGAGAAGACGCGAGATGAAGGAGTAGAAAGGTCCTGATGGCCTGGAGTAACAATGTCATGGCCACTAGACAGCGCTAGACACTGCTGCTCACGGTGGAAGAGTAAGCAGAGAACTGCAGAAGGTGTTGGCCACGAGAAGGCAGCACGACCCTTCGCGGGCGGTGATAGGTATTGTCGTCTACAATGCAGAGAGACAACAACAACCCTCATGGGCAGCGAGAGGTATCGCCATCTGCGATACCGGAAGGCAGCAGTGACTCGTCATAGGCGGCAATAGGTATCATTGACTGCGATAGGCATAGAGAACACAAGAGAGGCTTGCGGACGATGTTACGCATCGCCGTCTGTAATAGACGCAAAGCATGGGTGAGACCTCAGCGGGCGGCGATAGGCATCGCCGTCTGTGACCCGTAAGAGGAAAGAGAGATAGTTTGCAATTGGTGATACACATCGCCGCGTGTGACGCCAATGTTGGAACCAAAACAAGAGCTCGACCCGCTGCTTGAGAGCGGCTCGACTTACCGTGTACTCCTTCAGACGACGTTAGGCGCATGATGCTGCCATCGCCAAGCACGACCTAAGAAACCACATGAGGGTGAAGAAAGAAAGAGGCATGCACGACACTGTTGTTTGAACGTATTTTTCAACATCTCGGTCTCTGGTAGGAAGCAAGTCAATGAAGCCTACAAAACAGTGAAAATTCCCGACAATCTCATAATGGCACCAAAATTAGTCAAGATTGTCTTCAGCACTCCAAAAGACCACTAGCCAAGTTTCATCGCACTCCAACATGTCTAAAGTAGTGAACACAAAGGAACAGTTTTGGGAAAAATGGCCTCTAGCACCCTAAAACAGACCCTACAACTGGAACTACATTTTCAGTGTCTTAAATCACTGTGGACCACCACCATTACATCCGGAACGGTCGAAAACACTCATGGGTCAGGTTTTGGCTTAATCGGACACTCAAGAATAAAGATATGAGCAAAACATTGAAACAGGAGGGGTCGCACACTATTCTTGTGTGGCCTCAATGCACCAAAACAACCGTTTTTACAGTCACTGGCAGTTACTTTCGGGGCCCATAACTCACTCAATCGAAGTCGGATCGCTCCCAATTTTGGTGAGCATATTTGTCTCATCAAGATGAACAATTCGATATGTGGCATGCTCAGAGACGATGTCTAAGCAGGGAGAAATCTAGAGAGAAGTTGCATATCTATGAAGAAATTACAAAAAATTCATCAGCGACACGCCTCTCTCGATGGACTAAATCACGACGCTTGCGCAACGGATTACCATGAAACTAATTCCATTGTGTGATAGATGGTCAGATTTCATGCACGAAGCCCACGAAGTAACAGAAATTTTGGCCAGCAGATTCTAGATTCCGGCCAAAACTCAAAAGTTGCGAAATCTTCGTTCGGGCTCCAAATCACGTCCTATTTGTATTCACGCGATCGTGATGGTATGCTTAGTGCACTATGATGAAAAAATTATAAAAAAAATCAAGGAACGAGCACACTATCGATCCGAAATTTTTAAGATTCAAACAAATTTCAATTCTCGTGATCATGGCTAAAAAACATGATTCATGGCTCGAAGTTGGCATCAAAATGATCGCCATGTCGAGCCCTATAAGAAAACAATAACCTTTCGATCAAACGAGCATCAGAGCAACCTCAGGTCAGCCACGGAAGATCACGCAAGTTCTCGGGCAGCAGCAGGGACTGTTTTGGAATTCCACATATTGTTAGGCAGGGGCAAAACAGTCCTTTTGTACCTATTTTCAAAATTTCTTTTAATTCAATTAAATCTTAATTTTCAAAAATTAGGTCTAATTTTGATCAATCCACCCATGTTTGAGCACAATTCTATATAAATAGGCACTGCCTCATTGTAAACAGGATCCCTCGGCCTTTAGTTCATGGTTTGAAAGATTGAATAAAAATTTTGATTCCTTGTTGGAACCTATGATTACATCTTGGATAGAGAGAGGGGAGAGAGGAGAGAGAAGAAAAGGGTCGATACCCTTCGGGTAGGCAACTTTCTATCTCCTCTCTCTCCTTCTTTCTCTCTCTTCTCTCTTGCTCTCTCTTCTCTCTTCTCTCTTTCTCTCTTTCTCTCTCTCTCTTGTCTCTTGTCTCTCCCTTTCTCTTTCTTCTCTTCTCGTCTCTCTCTCTCTCTATCAGTCGATGAGACCTAGCGTCGATTGGGCCTTCTCTCTCTTCCTCTGCCAGTCGCGAGGCTTAGTGCTGGTTGATCTCCTCTCTCTCTATCTCTCTGTCAGTCGGCGAGACCTAGCACCGATTGGTCTCCTCTCTCTCTGTCAATCAGTGAGACCTAGCACCGATTGGGCCTTCTCTCTCTTTCTCTATCAATCGGTGAGGCTTATCACTGATTGGTCCCCTCTCTCTCTGTCAATTGGCAAACTTAGTGCCGACTGGGCCTTCTCTCTGTTCCTCTATCAGTTAATGGGACCTAGCACCGGTTGGTCTTCTCTCTCTTCTTCTATCAGTCGATGAGACCTAACACCGACTGATTTTCTCTCTCTTCCTCTATCAGTCAGTAAGACTTAGTGTCGATTGGTTTTTTCCCTCTTCCTCTATCAGTCAGTGAGACCTAACACCGACTGGGTTTCTCACTCTTCCTTTATCAGTCGACGAGACCTAGCACTGACTAGGTTCTCTCTCCTCCTCTGTCAATCGACGAGACCTAACACCATATGATTTTCTCTCTCTTCTTCTATCAGTCGACGAGACTAGCATCGACTGGTTTTCTCTCTCTTCTTCTGTCAGTTGGCTAGACTTAGCACCGACAACATCCTCTCTCTTTGTCATCTCCTGAAACAGTCGGCAATGTCTAGCGCCGACTGCAACTTCTCTCCCTTCTTCTCCCTCCTCTCTTCCTTCTTGTCTCTTCTTCTATTTATTCCCTTCTTCTCTTTAACAATTCCTCTGCTACTCTTGTGTTCAATTAAGAGGGATTAAGGTTAGCATCTCATGGAAGGCTTGTCTCTAGCCGTAATGTTGTTGCGTCAGGATCACTTGGCCTGCTTTACTGCCACGACAGGCCGGCCATCATGCTTAGCTGGTCGATATTGGTAATAATGTCTAGTGGTGATCCCGTGGGCTGGTCTTTGTTACCGAGCCTATTTTGCTGCCACATTAGGCCAATTATCAACCAGCCTAGTCATTGCTCTGATCCTCTAGCTTGGTCAAATTCTTCTCTCCCCCCGTCTTACTTTCTTCTTTTTGAATGCGCATGCTTGTGTATGTTCATCAGAGAGGAAAAGGGTGAGGACTGACCCACCTGTCCTATAACCTTTGCCATATACGTGTGTGATTGCAGAAAACCAGAAAATAAGAAGAATACAAGTCAAGGGAGGAGATTCCGAACCAGTTTTATTACTAAGGGGCTTTCTTTGTGATCTAAGAGGGCGCCCACGCGAGTCAACATGAGTAAGTCCCCCATCTTTAAATTTCCTCCCTCACTGGTTGGTAACACCTGCCCCCATTTTCGAACGAGGTTCCTAAGAGAGAGAACTCATAAATGTCCCGGGTCCCCCGAAACCCGAGAGGCAAGCCGCTCGATCCTCCAGGATCTGGAGGGCGAGATCGAGGCTCCTAACCAACTTGATGACTCCACTGGGGACTTACTACCCTTTAGTCGAATCATTCTTGTTTGGCTAGTCTCTTCTTTTATTATCGACTTTCATTCTCTTTTCATATTCACTTATGGCTGCTAGGTTCTGTAACCCATTTATCTGGATCAGGGATTTTTTTATCCCCTTATTTGAGAGTGTCCCCAGGGAACAAGGTCCTTCAACTTCGTTCCTGACCATCCTCTTGAGCATAGACCCCTTGTCTAGCTCCCAGGTCTTAACCTGGACAGGTGAGACGAGGGATTTGAAGGTCCCTCACTCCCCATCTCTTCACTCTGGTGGAAACTCCACCAAGGCACCCTGCATGGGCAGCACTTATGTTGCCCCACACAGCATATGCCCAGCCACTGACAAGTCACTTGCCGATCGAGTTCCAGAGGTATGCTGGAGGGCTGCCCAATCCCTTTCTGCAAAAGGCAAGCAAGTTGTCATTGCTCCTATAGGTCGCCATAAGGCTAACCCCCACATTTCTGCACCATTGGTCTCTATCCTTAGAGGCTCAACACTTCGAGGCAGAAACCCCTCAATCTCTATCCCTCACACACACCACAAGGCTCGCGGGTCACCTACTCAAGCCACATCTCGAGGCAACCCTTCTGTTACCTCGAGTCCGTGTCCAAGATCGAACCTTCCAAGGCCAGGTCCTGCGCATGCTACTCATAAGCATCTCACTGCTCACGGCAACGCCATTAACCCGAGTACACAAGAGACGACCTCTTCGTCCTCCTACTATGCACACACAAGCGCACCCTGTAAGGGGCAGGCCTACACCCATTCTCTTACAGACACTTATTCGTAGTTCCCAACCTCCTAAGGCCATATCACCTGCACAAGCCTGGGTGGACCCCCAGGTCCCCTGAGATCCTTCTTCGAAGGGTGCACACACGTGAACATCTCAGGTGTCCCCTTGCCCTCAACTCATGCCTCCTCATGAGTTAACCCTACTCCTGCCTACTCCTTTTTCATCAAGCAAGCACCTTCAGCCTTGGTACTCGAAGGTTTTCCCCAAGAGTACCATCCTGAACCAGCCCTATCACTTAGGTCATGTCTCTGGAGCTCATAAGAGAGCTCGAGGCATGGACCTCATGGAAGATCGAATCCTTCCTCCTCCCAGGCCCAAGATGACTCCAGTTCCTAGCCCTCATCCATTACCGCATCTGATGAAGATAGCTCTCTCCTGTGCGAGAAGAGTTGACCTGCCGTGACCTAGATTGCAATTTTTGCGCGAGGCCCATCAAATCCTCAAGGCTAAACGTGATGAAAGTCTGTGAATTTTTACTAGGGAGGTGACCAAGGCAGTCAAAACAACCAATTTTGTTGACCCTCTTCACCTGAATCCCTCCTATCCCCTTCAAACAATGGAGCCTGAAGAAGAGCTCCATGAGCCCTGTGTTGTGGTTACTGTTGCAGAAGAAGATCCGGCCACTCAGCAGCCACGGTCCCAAGACCGTCGAGAACAGGTCCAAATGCGATCTGCGTACAGGAGTAGAGTTCAATCAGGGACTGCTGACCCCTTACTGACTGACCTACCACATATGACCCATCAATCAAGCTCGCAAGCCTTCAGCTGCCGCTAACATTGACCTCCCTATAAAAACGGTTAGCGTAATGGTCGTAAGCGAGCTCGGTG
Organism: Amborella trichopoda; assembly: GCF_000471905.2. The sequence goes on from NW_006499809.1 coordinate 575,979, forward strand.
ATGCGCAGGAGGATCGTATGAATAAGTTTGAGGATATGGTGCATGCAATGATGGAAAAGATCGATCACATTGATGTGGCACGCCAGTCGGCTAACCATGAGGTCAATTCCCATCACTCTGATGTTGCACCTCCATGGCAGCCCCCTCCATCTACCTCACAGGACAATTCTGTCCCTCATCCGATCTCTCAGTTAGATATTAACGCCATGGTCACCCATAGCCGAAAGAACAGACAAATTCTAGGGATACAGGGTGTGATACCTTGTCAAAGACCTCACCCCTCCTATGTTGATCAGGTCCCGTTCCCCTCAGACTATAAGAAAGGGAAGTTTCCTTATTCAGTGGAACCACCTCCCCGAACCAGCATAATGCCCACTTCCAGGCAGCACGTCGGGAAACAGCGGCTGATGGGAGACTTCTTCTCCAATAGTTTGTTGAGACCCTCGATGGCCCGGCATTCCAATGGTATGCCCGACTTCCTCCAAACTTGGTGCATACATGGGCGGAGATGGAGAAACTATTCTATCAACGCTTCTATAAGGTTGAGAGAGAGGTTCAAGCTATCGAACTTCTCACCCTGACTCAAGAACCAAATGAACCCGTGGATCAGCTCATATCAAGATGGAAAAACTTGGCTTCTTGCCATCCTAATCCTATGCCTGAGAAGGAAACAGTCCAGACTTGTGTGCTGAACATGGGACCTGAAATCGTTCTACATGTCGAGGCATCCAATCCGACCTCCATGTCAGAGTTGATCTCAAAATCAGTTCGCATAGAAATTTTATCACACCATCATGGTGGGACACGACAACTATCTACAAGTTCAGCAAACAACTGGGGCAATGGTAGTGATTATTTCGCCAGACATAGGAACAAGGTCTATCCCTTCGAGAAGGAATGGGTCCCTGCGCTGTTCCGGTTACTATTGAAACATAATATGATCCAGCTTCTAGAAACCATGTTCACTAAGTAGTCTGGCATTGACACTCAAGCGAATTATTGTGCCTACCACCGGAGGATCAATCATCCCACAGATGACTGCTAAGGCCTTCTTCACTTTAGGCATGGGAGGCCTTAACCATTCAAGTGGAAGAAGAAATGCTTGATATCCTCAATGATTTCTTCATTATAATGCTTTAGGAAGGCATAATCACTCCGAAGCAAGCAAGGCAACCCCACCACCTTGCTAAGGGGACTGAAGATCGTTGGTGCCAATTCCATCAAATAAGAGGTCATTATTTGTCAGAATGTACAACTTTCCTTGATATATTCGTAGAGAAGATGTGGGAATGTCGAGAATTTTACAATATCCTCATAACTAATCCCCAAATCACTTCTCAATTGGGGTAAGAAGATCTCACAAACCAGGACCTTCCTATCATTGACTCAGACTCTACGGAACCCTCGAATTCCCAGCCATGGACAACCAACCATGGCCGAAGCAGACTCAAGTCCTTAAGACGAGAAGCGATTCGCCAAGCTAGAGTGGTTCGCCACCCCAGCGAGACGAATCAGACATCACGTAAGAAAACCAGAAAGAGACGGGCACCAAGGGATGCTCGCCAAAGAAACAAGATCGCTGAATCCATAGTCGAGCAGGAATTTCTCAGGCCCCTTCCCGCGTTGCCAACCTTGCTGAACTTCATCCCTGGCACAATATTTTTTCCTTCTTCATCCTGTCAAGAGGATGCTCCCGTCTCATGTCCCACTCAGCACACATCCAATGAGGGTGATGATGTTAAAAGATCCCCTGCACCCGTCCAACTCTGGCGATGGCGTAAAAAGCTACCCAGATCAGTCTATTGAGGGGAACGACCTTAAAAGTCCCCCACCTTCTAACCCTACTCCTCCTTCTTCTCCTATTTCTCATTCTTCCTTGTCTATGTCTCCTGCAGGTACAACCTTGATATGTCTGGACTTCGATGCTCTCAATAGAGAACTTGAGGGATTGAGCATAGCTAAGACGCAACGGAAGTAATTGAGAAAGACCCCGGCGAAGGAAGCAGTATTCTTAACAATTGTTGATGCCCTGGCAGCTAAAGCTAAAGCAAAGCCACCTTCTTGAAAGAAGTGCAAGAAGTTGAAGCCAAAGAAACTCCAGTGGCCCCCTGAGCTCGACTTTGAGTAGAGGCTGAGAGAATCAAGGGGGCAAAGTTTTTATTCTCAAGAGGCTTGCCATATGGTACAAGTCTATGAAGCGCAGGTCACTACGAAGCAAGCACTACACACATCTGCGCAAGGGCCTTGGGATTCACACGAGGGCACTTCGTGCCCAACCTCTGTTGAACCCCAAAACAAGCTCTTGCAGCCTGATTAGCTTCCCATGTTTGAGGTCGACCCTTCTATCCTTTTGGAACCCTATTGAAACCATAAATCATGACATGCTCTGAAACCCTATTGGAAGCAGATATGTCAGGGTCATAGGTCATGGGTCTCTGCGCTTGAGGTTGATCAAAAGACCTCTGAAAATAATGATGAAGAATCCCAAGAGGCCCTAGAAGAATGGGAAGAAGGTGGTCAGGCCACAGCTGACGAACTCGAAGAAATAAATCTTGGAGATGAAGTAGGTCCTAGATCCACTTTCATTTCAGCGAATATGTCTCCAAAATAGAAAGAGCATTTGTGAGCAAACCATGACGTCTTTGCTTAGCATTATCATGAGATGCCCGGCTTAGACCCTTAAGTAGCTGTTCACCATCTCGATATCGATCCAACTATCAAACCCATCAAACATAAATCGAGAAGGTTCAGGCCTAACCTCGAGATGCAGATAGATGCCGAGGTGACCAAACTCAAACAAGCAGGCTTTATTCGCGAAGTCAAGTACCCAAAATAGCTAGTAAATGTTGTTTTGGTCAAGAAGAAGAATGGTCAAATCAGGGTGTGTATTGACTTTCGCGATTTCAATACTGCTTGTCCCAAGGATGACTTCCCATTGCCATTCACTGATATGCTCATCGACTCTACCGCTCACTGTCAAACCTTTTCCTTCATGGACAGATACTCTGGCTATAATCAGATAAGGACGGCACCTAAAGATGAAGAGGCCACTGCATTCTTAACTCCAAAAGGGGTCTTATGTTACACAATGATGCCTTTTGGATTAAAGAATGCTGGTGCCACATATCAGAGAGCAATGATGACCATTTCAAAGACATGATGCGCAAATACGTGGAATGTTATGTAGAGGATTTGGTGGTAAAATCTAAAGAGGCGGATGCTCACATGAGAGACCTTGATAAGGTATTCGAGTGTCTGCGTCTTCATCAACTTAAAATGAACCCGTTGAAATGCGCTTTCGACGTGTGCTTCAGAAAATTCTTGAGGTTCATTGTCAGACATCGAGGGCTTGAAGTCGAACCAGTCAAGATCAAAGCAATCCAAGAAATACTGTCACCGATGATGCTTCGAGAACTGTGCTCCCTTTAAGGGCAACTGGCCTACATTTGTTGGTTCATCTCCAACCTCTCAGGTCGCTGTAAACCCTTTACACACCTGCTAAAGAAAGATACCCCATTCATCTGGGATGAAGCATGTCAGGCAACCCTTGACGATATCAATCATTATTTACTCAATCCTCCAGTACTTTCGACATCAGTATTGGGAAGACCCCTCATTCTATATGTGACTGCTTTAGACGAGTCCCTCGAAGTATTGTTGGCACAAAATTATAAAGAAGGAAAAGAAACCGCGTTATATTACCTCAGTCATAGGATGCAAGGGGCCGAGAAGAATTATCCCCCTATTGAGAAGATGTGTCTGGCCCTAATCTTCGCAGTAAAAAAACTTCACCATTACTTGCTCAGTCATGAAGTGAAACTTATATCGAAAGATGATCCTGTAAAGTTTCTCGTGACACGCCCATGCTTGTCGAGATGCCTAGCTAATGGGAACTATTGCTGATGGAGTTTGACATCACGTATGTCCCACAAAAGGCCATCAAGGGCCAGGCCTTGGTTGACTTTCTAGTAGCACACCCTATCGCGACAGAATCTCCTCTATCAAGCGACTTCCCGGATGAAGAAGTATTATGTGCTGACCTTGCTCTTGTGTGGGAATTATACTTCGACGGAGCCTTCCAATCAATTCGAGGAGGCGTTGGAGTAGTATTCCTGAGTCCGAGAGGAGGAATATTGTCACTTTCTTTCTCTCTTACTCAAGCCGGTTCTCATAATGAGGCAGAATATAAGGCCCTTATAATCGGACTGGAGATAGCCTTCAACCTCGACAAGGAGCAGCTCAAGATCCACAGTGACTCTGAGTTGGTTATCCGACAGCTCAAAGGGATTTATGATGTGAGAAAATACACTCTCAAGCCTTATCACGATACTGCAAAATCGTATATGGCTCAGTTTGAGGACGTATCCCTAAGTCACATCCCCGTAAGGCTAAACTCGCAGGCTGACACACTTACGAAACTCGGTGCTATAATTCAATTATCCTCATCAAGGCCCATGCTTGTCTGGGTGGCAGAATGGAGACACATCGAACAAAGAACTAAGGTCGATGCGGATGACAAAAGAAATATTTTCCCCTAGGGCCCTCCTTATCCATTTGGAGCGCTTCTGTCAAGCAAAGAAATAACCAAGACAGAACAAGAAATAGCACAGAGTCAAACAGCTAAGGGTCAAAACTAATAACTAGAATTCTTTGACCCAATGTGTGCAGAAATTGAGCAGGTAGAAGATTGGAGAGGACCCATCACTAGTGTCCTAAAGCATGGTAGGCTCTCAGAATATCGTACCGAACGCAACAGCATATGGCAAATGTCTACCAAGTATACCCTCCTCGAGGGAGATGCTCTCTTCAGATGGTCGTTTGATGGTATTCTTCTTAGATGCATCAACATCCAAGGAGAAAATAAAGTGCTAGAAGAAGTCCACTCAGGCATCTGTGGACTACACCAGTCCAGTCCTAAACTCTATGAACGAACATGCAGGTTGATATACTATTGGTCTTCCATGATAGCTGATTCCTTAAGCTATGCTAAAAAGTGCCAAGTATGCTAAATACACTCCAGCCTGGTTCACTAGCCTCTAGAGCCCTTACACCCAACGGTTGCATCATGGCCCTTCTCACAATAGGGTATGGACATCGTAGGGCCTATTGACCCCCCTTCCGCAATGGGCCATGTTTTTATCCTAGCTGTAACAAATTACTTCTCTAAGTGGGCTGAAGCGCTCCCCCTTAAGCAGGTTCTTGGGACAGAGGTAGCCTACTTCGTTCGACATCATATCATATATCGCTTTGGAGTGCCCGACCGGATCATATCTGACAACAGCCCTCAATTTAGGAGTCATCACATTGATCGCTTAGTTAACCAATTCGGTTTCAAATGAAGGTACTCAACTATGTACCACCCTGGGGCGAATGGATTAGTTGAGGCTTTCAATAAGACTCTATGCAATGTCTTAAGAAAGTTAATATCAAAAACAAGGAAGAACTGGTATGAGAAGCTTCCCGAAGCACTGTGGGCTTATCGTACTACTACACGAAATGCTACCGATTCTACTCCTTATTCTCTGGTTTATGGGGGTGAAGCAGTTTTACCTCTCGAAATACAAATTCCTTCATTGTGAATCTCTATTCACCAAGGAATAACCGAAGATGAGAGAGTCAAACTCCTGTATCAAGAATTGGATGCACTTGATGGAAAGAGGCTAGAGGCTCAGCAGAACCTTGAACTCAACCAAGGGAGAATGAAGAGGGCTTTCGACAAGTCCGTCAAGATCTGCTCATTCACCCATGGTGACCTAGTCTTAGCTATCAAGAGGCCTATTATTATGCATGGCCGGCGTAAAGGGAAGTTTGAGCCTAAGTGTGAAGGTCCCTTTACGATCAAAAAGGTCTTGCCCAATAGAGCCTACATATTGGCACATCCTGATGGAAAGGAGGCGATGTCCCCTATCAATGGGCGATACCTAAAAAAGTACTATATATGATGTGTATTCAAAAGAAAGAGACTCAACGCGAAAACAAGCAAGAGAGTCCAAACAAAATGCTAACTTTTTTTTTATTGTAGTAAAAATGAGTTACAAGAACCCATTACTAGAGAGGTTACAAGTCTCTTGCGTCTGAGGATAAGAGGACGATTACAAACCAAAACTTGTACTTTTTCTCTTGCATCTGAGAGTAAGTGGATGGTTACAGGCCAAAACAAATGCATTTCCCATGAAAGGAAGGCCATTCTCATGAAGAAGAAGCAAACCCACCAAAGTAAGACCCTCCTCACGAAGAAGAAGAGAAACCACTTAAAGAGTTAGCTTTAATTCATCTGACGAGTAAGAGGATTGTTACAGGCCAGAAGACAGAGCAAAACCACTCTAAGAAGTTAGCCTCAGTCCATCCGGCGTGTATGTTAAATGTACAAGCCAAATACCTCATCTGATGTGTATATCAAACATACGATGTAGGATCCATTCGACTTGTATATCAAACATACAAGAGGGGCTGCCCTGGCAAGGAGCTAGCAAATGACAGAAAGCATGCCCTATTCACAGTGGATGTCCTACCACAGAAGAACATGGACCTCACTATTGTCCTCAAGGATTTGGCTTCCAACAGATACCACAAGCCATGCCCCCCCATCCTTCGTCACTTTTTGCTAGCTCATGAACATTGTCGTCAAGCGCCGCGAACCCTACACGTGACTTACCACCATACGCGAGCGTCTTTCTTCGCATCGTGATAAGCCACATGTACTGACGAGCTCTGACTGAAGCTAGCGCTGGTTGCATTCTCCAAAGGCCAGCGCTGGTTGTGCTCCTAGCCCTTAGCACCGGTTGCCTTACTTGAGGTTCAGCACCGGTTTTGTCAGCACTCCAAACCATCAGTGCCGGTCGCCTCACCGCCAGTTGCATTTCTGTTAGCGCCGACTCTGTCACGACTGTTCGCCTCCCGAGACCGCTCATTTTTCAAAACTTAAGTTTTTGCACCTCCCTAATGGTCACACGATTTCCAAGGACGAAGGCCAAATCATCACCAATCGTACTCCTTCCCCACGACGGTTCACCTCCTACAATCTTACGGCCCACCTCCTGCGACCATTCGTCTCCAACCTGAACTTTTCCTATACGATCGGAAACCCACTGAAGAACTTTCCCGCCTGTGTTTTTGGCTTGAGTGTCACCAGAACCTCATCGAAAAACTCCTGCAAACTTCTCCTAAAGTTCCCGAAAACTTCTGCAACACCACGAGCCCGTAAACTTCCACAATCGCTGGGAAACCCCTAAAAATCCCTACCAGAAAGGAAAACTGCACCAGGAATTTCCTCTCTTTCACGAAAAACTTCCCAAAGGATTCTCCTCTCCCTGCTACTGTCTCTACAACTTCGCCAATTCTGGGCAAAGCCCACACGCAAAAGGTTTTCTCTACAAGACCCTTATCAAAATCCTGTTGTTTGCCAAAGAATCTTCCCTGCAAAACTCCTGTTGAAGTCTTACTGCTTGTCGGAACTTCCACCGGGCACACCCTCTCGTCACTGTTAAAGGAAACTATTGCTTAAGTTTTTACCCTTGGTGAAAAATAAGGGAAAACGGGATTTTACCCATTATATAGACAACGCTACCCTCAAATGCCCCTCACAAACTCGGAATTCCAGTTGCGTCCAAGGTAAAAACGGGCCCAAGGCCCGAGGTAACTCTCATCCCCAGCGCCGATTGACTTAGCGCTGAGTGTAAATTTAATAATGATGCACCGAGTGAGTTTCCAAATGCAACCCAAACGCTGGTTGACTTAGTGTAGGGTGAATTTCCAAATACAACCCTAGCGTCGGTTGACTTAACGCTAGGTGTGTTTCCAAACGACCCTAGCGTCGGTTTACTCAGCGTCAGTTAACTTCAAATAACATCACGAGTCGTTCAAAATTCCAACTGAATCTTCAATAACTCATTGCTGGTTATCTTGTGAACACTCAGTGCCAGTTGAATATTTGCAATAGACCATTAGCGCTACTCATGGCGTCGGTCGTATTTCAAGCAGTGTATGCCCTACAACTATCCCTAGTGAACTTGCACCCAAGCCATGATATGTCATCCCCAGTGGAGTTACACACGGGCCGTTGCACCCAAACCGTGACTTCCCAAATGAAGTTAGGAGCTATTTCTCATCCCTCAGTAGGAGTCACACCCATACTGCAACCCATTATCCCTAGTGAGGTTAGGGTCATTCTTACCTCTTATATTCTCGGTGGGTCTGTTTCACAACAAGCAATCTTATCCATAGGGAGTCGGGTTATCTTCATAAGTCAATTCTTCAAAGAGTACGCTTACCTCCATTAAACTCTAGTGAAGTCTACCTCTGTCGACCATCCTTCATCAAGTCACCATTTCCATCTAAGCCTTCAGTTTGTGAATGGACTTGACCATTTTATCCCCAGGGAGTCAGATCTCCATCCACAGACCTATTCCCCATGGAGGTCCACCTACATGGTGACCCAACCTCGGTCCGTACTGCACGACCCTCAATTGCACAGCCTCAGTCTGTGGTACACAACCCTAAGCTGCAAAGCCTCGGTTCATGTTGCACGACCCTAAACTGCACAGCCTCGGTCAGTGCAGCACGACCCTAAACTGCACAGCCTCGGTCCGTGCTGCACGACCCTAAACTGCACAACCTCTATCTGTGCTACACAACCCCAAACTGCACTGCCTCGGTCCGTACTGCACGAACCTAAAATGCAAAGCCTCGATCAGTGCTGCACGACCCTAAACTGCATAGCCTCGGTTCGTTCTGCACAACCCTAAACTACACAGCCTATGTCCGTGCTGTGGGACCCTAAACTGCATAGCCTCGGTCCGTGCTGCACGACCCTAAACTACACAG
>NW_006499809.1:598520-614415 GCF_000471905.2 Amborella trichopoda
AACTTAACTTAACGTTACTACGTACGTACGTACTACGTACTACTACTACTACTACTACTACTTACTACTTACTACTTACTACTTACTACTTACTTACTCTACTACTACTACTCTCTCTCTCTCTCTCTCTCTCTCTCTCTCTCTCTCTCTCTCTCTCTCTCTCTCTCTCTCTCTCTCCACACAACTCAAAATCGTAGGACAAACATGTGATCTTATTATTATTAGTCTCTTTGATTTCATACAAGAAAGATAAAACTTGTAGACAAAAAATATGAGTCTCTCTTACTCTCTGATGAAAGGTGGAGGTGATCTAGTATGGTGTATATAGTTTTTAATTTTTATTTCTCACACCGACTATAACACTCACAATAGTCCAATTACAAGTGTAGACACCTCATTTTAAAACTGGCAAATTCTACTGTTTCTGAATCCTTAAGACTACACTATCTGAGTAAACTTAAATCCATAGTTCACACAACCTATCTTGTGACTTGGAACCAGTCTGCCTGCCCGGAACTCTGTAAAAACCCTGTTATGAACCAGATATCTATTAACACCTTGTTTTACCAAAAAAATCATTAAAAATAATAAATAAGTCCACTTTGATCCAAATTTTCTCTAAGATCTTCATAAGAGGCTGAGGAAGACACCCAATTTGAATAATATCAAATTTGACAAGTTTTGACACTGGCAGTGTCGCCCAAGTCATTTCAGTAAATGTCATGTTTTACGAAAAAATCATTAAAAATAGTAAAAACAATTTGTTTTGACTCAAATGTTTTCTGGTAGCTTCAGAAGAGGATGGGGAATGCACTCACAGTGAAAAATTTGGATTTTGACCAAGTTTGAGTTGGGCGGCACGGGCTAGTGTCGCCCACCCCCTTTTGCCCCAAACAGATATTTTCCACCATTTTCCGCGTTGCAACCTATTTTTGGGGTGACACTAACTGTGTCGCCCAAATCTGAGGCCTCCAAAAATGCGTTATGACTAAGTAAACTTGTTGGTTACGGGAAGATATTCTCCCCAACAAATTTTTCCCCCTTTTTAGCATCTTTTCGAGACCATTTAGAGGGGACTGAAAGAGAGAGAAAGGGATAGAGACTGGAGAGAGAGAGAAACCCTAGGAGATAGAGAGAGATAAAGATCAGAAACCATACAGAGAAAAAGAGATAAAGAGAGATAGATATTAGAAACCCTGCAGAGAAAGAAAAAGATAGAAGAGATATATATGAAAAACCTTAAGGAGCTATACGAGAGAAAACCTTAGAAATTCCGTCAAGAAGCCTTAGCCCACTAAGAGAAACCCCAAATCTACCCTTAGGACACAAACCAAATCTACCTTTAGGACACAAAATCCCAAATCAAAACCTTCACACCGAAGAGATTGGCAGATAAACATCCCACTCGAAGAGACAAAAGAGGACCGGTTCTGATACGGGCGAGCCCCAAAAGGCTTGGGAGTCCCGGGCCATCCGACCCGGTTCGATATCATTTCTTTCTTTTTCTTATTATTTTATTATTTTAATTTTATTTTGATCTGTTTTGTTAATTTTATTTAAAATCGCATTTTGGACACTCTGGACCATGCTGGCCCGGCCACAGATCTGCTCGTTTCGGAGCAGATCTGGCCTCAGATCTGAATTCGATTTGTCCCACTTTCTTTACCATTTCATTTCTTGCATTTTCATTTAGTTTAAGGTGTTAAAATCGAGAGATATTCATCTGAAGATCTGTCTAGTTTTCATCATAAACATTTTAGCATCCACCGTGGGGCCTTTCGAGCTTGATCCAAGCGCCAAAATACAATTTTTATTCATTGTTTTTCACTGTTTTCAGTCACAAAAAGGCCCAGAAGTTGACAGTAACCAGGATCAAGGGTTTTGGTGCTGTGAAACCCTAATTTTTCTGGGCAACACCACCAGTGCCACCCACATCTAGACGATGCTCCCCGTGTCGCCCAAAATTCAAAAGTTTCAGAATATTTTGAAATTTTTCATATCTATTTTGGGGTCTATTTTCTGACTGTCTACAAACAATTAGAGCAAAATAAAATTTTAAAAATACCAAAAAAATATTTTACTATTCCGTTTGCACTATTCTACTTTACTATGTTTTAATTTATTTCATCATAAATATATTTTTTCCTGCTTCTTCCAAGTTTATTCATCAATTTTGACAAGGAAACAAATATAAAAAAATAAATACAAAATATCTTTTTGGGCAACACTAACAGTGCCCACCTTGCAAAGGCGACGCCACTCGTCGACCAACTCCAAAGGTCCCAGAAATATTCTAAGACCCCACAAACCTATTCTACAGCCTTTTGGCTCCTTTTTGACCAAGTTTTGTCTTAAAATAAATTTAAACAAAAAATAAAAAAAAATTTCTGTAGATAGATTTGATCCGTTGCTGTCTCGTTTTATTTCATTTTAGTTTGTTAATTTCGACTGAAACAGTGTTTTCCCTGCTCTCACCATGCTTATTTTAATTGTGTTTCATCAAATTTAAAAAATAAAAAATAATAAATTATAAAAAAAATATATCGAGGGCTGCTTGCACCCTCCATGAACCGTGTCCTGCTCGAGTCACTCTTGACCCAGGCCCTGCTTGACTTAGTACGGACTGTGCCTGGTCTCATTGCTTTTGCTTTACCTTCTTAAGGGTTGCTTACCCCTCCATCTATAATTCGCTTCGAGCAAGTATCACCTCGAGATGTACATCGCTAGGCACGACCAATGTCGAGCACTCACTTATTTCCTTTCTTGTTTTGTGTGCATTGTGTGCTTGACTTTATTTTAATTGTGTGCTTCTGTACACACTCCAGCACACACCGGACCAGGAGTGCCCGGGAAACCAGCAAACAAATGTTTTGAAAACCCCCAAAATTTGTGTTAACGGTGTGAGGGGAACCTAGCTTTGAGAGTCAAGGCAGTTGGGATTCATGTAACTTTAACTGTGAGAGCCCCTCCGTAATCCTTTGCATCAAAGCAACTTCGCGTATAGTAGGACCAGGTGAACATCCTATAACAAGAGGCCAGGACCTATGTGGGGACCTATATCAGCCTAGCCGCATTTCAACAGTTAGAAACCCACTCTCTAGTCAAGCCTACCTATAATCAATCTAGGTCAAACATTTTCATATGCTTGCTTGCTTATTTCTGATCGGTTACTCTTAAATCTCAGTCCGGACCCGCTTTTGGTCCAAGTTGAACCCTCTGAATCCAATTTCAAGCTTTTACCCACCCCAGCCCAGGTCCAAACTAGGCTCACACCTAGGTCTGAACCTAGGCCCCCTTTTGGTCCAAGCTGAAGGCTCGTTCCTAGCTCATCTTTCATCCGATCCAGTTCCATGCCTAGTTCAATCTTGATCCAGTCCGGGTCCACATCCGGTCTAAGTTTCAAAACCTTCTATGTCCACCCAGCTAAGTTCAGGTCCGAACTAAGCTCACACCCCAGTCCGAACCTAAACCCACCCTAGGTCCGAACAGAGACTCGTGCACCATCTAATTTTGTGGACTTCCAAGGATCAAACATGGTTTGTCATGGTTTTTTATGATCATTTTCAAACATTTTTATTAACTTCTAAAATAAAATGCTCCTCGGTGGCATGAGCCTAAACTGCCAACGAATTTTCCAAAAAATTTCAAAAAACATTCAAAAAAATAAAAATGCTCTGCGGTGGCATGAGCCTAAACTGCCAACCAAGTTTCCAAAATTTCAAAAAAAAAAGAAAAAAAAAAAATCAAAAGGAGAGGACATTCCTCGGTGGCATGAGCCTAAACTGCCAACCAAAGTCCAATCCAGAGCACAACCATCCTGTTTTAATGGAAAAACATCAAACTTGTGTGATGTTACAGAGCCGAGACAGGAAAACGTCAAACTCATGTGACGTTAAAGAGCTGAGACAAGAAAAACATCAAACTCGTGTTACGTTAAACAGCCGAAACAGGGAAAATATCAAACTTTTTCGACGTAAAAGAGCCGAGACAGGTAACGTCTAGCCCTGTATGAAATAAAATGTCAAATGTGTTCAGGGCACAACCACCCTGTTCAATGTGTTCAGGGCACAACCACCCTATTCAATGTGTTCAGGGCAGAACGACGATGTTCATTGTCTTCAGGGCACAACCACCATGTTCAAACTTCTAACCCCGAATGATGCTAAAGGTTAGGTATATCCAGTTCAACGTCAAACTCGTGTGATGTAAAAGAGCTGAGACAGGTAACGTCTAGTCCCATAGGATGTAAAATGTTGGATTTGTTCAGGGCACAATCACCCTGTTCAATGTGCTCAGGGCACAACCACCTTGTTCAAACGTCTAACCCCGTATGACGCTAAAGGTCAGGTATATCTAGTTCAACATCAAACTCGTGTGACGTAAAATAAAGGAGACAGGTAACGTCTAGCCCCGTATGACGTAAAATGTTGGATGTGTTCAAGGCACAACCACCCGTTGTTCAAGGCACAACCACCATGTTCAATGTATTCAAGGCACAACAACCTTGTTCAAACATCTATCCCTGTATGACGTAAAAGGTCGGGTGTATCATCCATCGCTGCATAACGCTAAATTACTTAGAGGACTCTATGGTTGCAAGGGTTAAAATTGCTAACCAACTTTGTTTTTCAAAATATCTGTCTCTTTTCAAAAAAATTAATATATGTCGGTGATTTTAAAAACTTTAATTTCTTTGTTAAAATCATAACTTGCCCCTGCTCTGTGTTCTATTTTAAATCTCCCCCTACTTTCAAATTTTCTAAAACATTTTCTAAAAGAAAGGAGCTTGTACACCTGTATATGATGAATATCGCGTTACTATCTCGTCTCTCTCTTCAGATTTAGTCAGACAAGTCTCTTCCTATAGAAGGCCTTTTCCTGTAGATAGCCTTAGAAAACCGTAAGGAGATCAAAGAAAATGTCAGGGATAAAAATTTCCCACTGTAAAACCCCTAAAGTTAAGTAGCATGGCCAGAAAATCCAACTCAAATTTCAAGCTTGTCTAACTCACCGACAACACCAGAAACCCTAAGAGGAAAAATGCCTTAGTTGGGTGAGTTCGGTGAGCACAATGACTTGGAGGGATAATTGGTGTGCCCTATTTTACTAAAACATTCATTAAAAATGGTAAATAAATCTGTTTTGATCAAAATTTTCTCTGAGAGCCTCATAAGAGGCTGAGGAATACAGCTAAATTGAAAAAATATCGAATTTGACAAGTTTTGGTTTGGACAACACCAGTGGAGTCGCCCGGGCGACACTAGCAGTGTTGCCCAGGTCAATCTAATAAATGTCCTGTTTTACCCAAAATATCATTAAAAATAGTAAAACAATCTGTTTCAACCTAAATGTTTTTTGGTAGCGTCACAAGAGGATGAGGAATGCACTCAAAGTGAAAAATCAGGATTTTGACTTGTGCCGCCCAGATTTTGGCGACACTATCAGTGTCGCTCACCCCCTTATGCCCCAAACCGAGATTTTCCACCATTTTCTGCGTTGCAACCTATTTGGCGACACTAGCCATGTCGCCCAAATCCAAGGGCTTCAAAAACATGTTTTGACTGAGTAAACTCGTTGGTTATGGGAAAATATTCTCCCCAAAATTATTGCCCCCTTTTTAGCATCTTTTCGAGACCATTTAGAGGGCATGGAAAGGGAGAGAAAGGGAGAGAAAGGGATGGAGACTAGAGAGAAAGAAAAACTCTAAGAGATAGAGTGAGATAAAGATCAAAAACCCTACAGAGATAAAGAGATAGAGATCAAAAACCCTGTAGAGAAAGAAAAAGATAGAAGAGATAGAGATGAAAAACCTAAAGGAGCTATACAAAAGAAAACCCTGGAAATTGCATCAGGAAGCCTTAGCCCCCTGAGAGAAACCCCAGATCTACCCTTCGGACACAAACCAAATCTACCCTTAGGACACAAAGTCCTAAATCAAAGCCTTCACACCAAAGAGATTTGCTGATAAACATCTGAATCAGAGAGACAAAAGAGGACCGATTCTGATACAGGCGAGCCCCAAAAGGCTCTCGAGTCTCGAGCCATCCGGCCCGTTTTGGTATCATTTCTTTTTTTTTCTTATTATTTTATTATTTTAATTTTATTTTGATCTATTTTGTTAATTTTTATGTAAAATCGCATTTTGGATGCGCTGGATCATGCTGGCCTTGCCTCTCGTTTCCGGGCAGATTTGGCCTCAGATCTGAATTCGATTGGTCCTACTTTCTTTACCATTTTATTTCTTGCATTTTAATGTAGTTTAAGGTGTTAAAATTGAGAGATCTTCATCAAAAGATCTGTCTGGATTTCATCAGAAAGAACAATAAATTCAACTAAATAATAATAAATAAATAACCAAAAGTGGTTCTCACTTGCTACCATTAATTACAACTTTTGTTGTTCAATAAAAAAACATAATGTAATGTTATGGGAATAAGAAATCATAATAAATAAATTGACTAAAAACATAAAATAAAGATGCTTGTAGATTGCCTCAACCGATCTTAGAACACCCCACACTGGTCTCCTCCTCCAATGGCTCACGTCATCAATGGTCTATCTCAAATCTACCCAGTTTGGGAAAGCTTAGGCTCTCTCCCAATATGAGAGCATGGAACAACTATGGTTAAGGCCTCAATGCCTTATAACAATTTGAGTGGGCGTGCCACCTTCTTGAACGATGTGAGATATGTCCCCCTCTTTAGATCTCTTATAGGGTGTGCCCCCTATCTCTCTTAAAGAGAGATGAGATCTTGAGAGAGAGAGATAGAAGAATAACTAAGGGTGGTGTGCCACCTTCTAGAGAGATCAAATAAAGAAGAAGAGATATATTGTGTAGAGAATGAGAGATGAAAGGTACCCAATTTATAGACTTCTCAATGAGTGAGGATTTCATTGGGAATAGTCATTCTTGCAGCTTAATCTACAATATTGATCATAAGAGACCTGTGTGGTGTGAGATTTGAGTCATTCAATTCATAGATCAACCTTCATAATTCAAAGGGTGATGCAAAACCTTATCCTTCAGCTTCCCAAAATTTATCCCATCAAATATGAAAGTTATGGAAAATATGAGATATTATCTCTCTTTGTTTAAATCTCTTTATTTATTCAAATTCTTTTTAGGAGTCAAATATCTTTAGGATTCCATAAATCACATCGTGTTCTTAATTGACTTGGTCAACAAGATATAATATTTAATAAAACATTATCCAAAATGGGTGCTTGATGGTCCCCCATATCTCATATGAATTTTTAAAATAATAAAATTGATTTTTAGATTTTGGGAAATAAAATTTATTTTCCTCTAAATACTTAAAAAGAGACCATTTATCTTTTGTAGATGGAGGTCACAATCATTCTTGTCCCTTTAAATTCAAAATAGGTGGTTATAAGAATGTCATTGAATAGACACAGAGTTCCAAAAAAAAAAAATCTCAGACTTCATGACTTACCCCAAGCCTTCAAATTTGACATTTAATGAGTGCGAATGATTGGGACCTCCATGTACAAAAGATAAATGGTCTCTTTGTAGACAGGCCCTTATTTTTAATATAAGGATGTCACAATCACTCTGGTTCGTCAAATTTCAAATCATGTTGTTGTGAGTGTGTCATTGACTAGACTCAAACTTCAAAAAAAAAAATTTCCCAAACTTTGTGACACACCCAACTGTTATATTGGCCATCCTTGAAGGGTCACTGCTGAGAGGGACTACTCTTTCTAAAGTCCACCGAGTGCTCGGCCACAGCCATGGCTAATGTTATGTCTTGCACCCCACATCACTCATCCATGAAGAGAAAAAAAAAATTCCTAGCCATGTTAGGAATCTCTAGCATCAGAGTGGGACTACTCTTTCTCTAGCATCAGAGGGGTCACTGCTGAGGGGGACTACTCTCTTTAAACTCCACCAATTTCTCAGCCACGATCATGGCTGATGCTATGTCTTGCACCCCACGTACTGAAGACCTTGTTCAGCCCATGCTTGCAACCCATCCATGAAGTTAAAGAAAAAATATTTTGCAGCCATGTTAGGAATCTTCAGCATCAAAGTGGAGAACTCCTTGACATAGTCACGGATGGACCCCATGTTACCTAGCCATCTAAGGTTCTTTTGGGTCAGGTATTCCACATTCTCAGGGTAGAACTGCTTGTATATCTCTATAAGGACCAAAGTTTTCCGGGCCATGGAAACACATGCGGCTGTAGAAGTCTAATAAGAAGGGGGTAGCGTCGTGCGTGAAGAGAGAGAAGGTGTAACATCGCATGTATGAGAGAAGGGGTAACGCTGCACGTGAAGAGAGAGAAGGGGTAACACAACACCTGAAGAGATAAGAAAGGGTAATGTCACACATGGAGAGAGAAAGGGGTAACACCGTGCGTGAAGAGAGAGAATGAGTAACATCGTGAGTGAAAAATGTCACCCGTGAAGAGAGAGAAGGAGTAACGCCGCAGGTGTAAGAAGAAGAAGAAGAAGATATTTACACAAACGGCAGTAAGATGGGGCAAATGGGCTAGCGACGTGCATGTAAGGCCGTGTGTGTAGCGTTGAGCGTGTCACTGCTGTGCATGAACAAGACTGCCACCCGCCAGTTGCATGATGCCACATACACCACTTGTCCAGCCTTGGGCTGCCACCCCATTCAGTAGGGTACTTAAGCCTCTTTCTCCCCCAATGCCATTCACTTTCTCTCTCTAAAGACTCTCAACTTAAAGCCCCTTTGTTAGCCTTGCTTCAATTTGAAGAGCCCTTGGTAGAAGCTTGAAGGAGGACTGTGGAGGAGGTTTTGGAGACACCAGTGCATCTTAGGTAAGTGGGTCAACTATATTATACATCCTTAAGCATGGATTTAGCATGAATTAAGTGTAAGAATGAGCATGCGTAGAAGCATGAACAGTAGATGTATGTGTACATTGTTATACCATGATTTCCAACACTTTAGCTTGCCTTTGCATGCCCAAAATGAGCATCAAATCTTCTTTGATTTCCATGGAAATCATGTGATTAAGTGTTTATATGTATCTAATGGTAAATAAGATAGGTTTTATGTTAAGATGTAGCGTAATTTGGGATTAATTGGTTGTCATTTTGAATAATACTACAACTACACTGTAATTTCAATGAAGGCTCTATCTTTTTGTAATCTTTTTTTGACCTATCAAATTAGGTCCAAATGACCTAAAATCACTTCCATTGGAAAGATATATGTGTCTACTAAAATGTTCATGCCTTAATCTTGCTCAAATTCTTTATGCATGAAGATTTATACTTCAAAATATGTAAGTAGGTCACTGTCGACAGATTTAGTAAAATTTTAGAAACTGATATCTCTATTTTCATGAATTTAAACTGACCAAATGGAGTTTGTTTTCTTCTAAATCACTGTTATTTGAAAGATCTATGATATGCTTGAAATCACATGTTGAATGCATTTCTAAATTCCTCTTAGATTGAGAGTTATATAATTATTTGCGAAGATATGTCACTGTAGATAGATATATAAAATCCAGAAACATTACTTTGGTTGTCATGAACGTTTGAATACCCATATGGGGTCCAAATGTTCTCAAACTGCCTTGTTTGAAAGATACTTGTCTCTACCCGAAATTGGGCTTTCGAAACACTTCAAAATACCTTATGGATTAAAAGTTATAACTGTGTTAAGTAGACCATATCACTGTCTCAAATGCACAACTGGTTTCAGATAGGATGCCTCCCTTCTAATGAGCTTTTGAAGGGGCAAACTGGGTCCAAATGCTTTCAAAAATACCCCCATTTGAAAGATATGTGTGTCTAGTAGAAAATTGGTTCTGGAATCAATTTCGAATTCCAAATAGATTGAACATTATAACTATGTTTATCGCTAGACATCACTATTTGAAATTGCAGGAAAATGTGATACTGAAAATATGTTATCGTGAAAATATGATATCGGGATACTGGAAATATGATATTGTGATATGGTGTCACTTATTAATATTGAGATTCTGATATATTTAAATTGTTATATATGTTATGACCATTACACAATGGCTCCTCCGTTGGTAGTGTATACTGTGATCCTGCTATAATGAAACTGTTACAGATGTCATGATCGTTATGCAATGGGTCCTCCATTGGTAGTAGATACTGTGATTCTGTTATCTTGAAATTATTATATATGTCATAACCGTTAGGCAATAGGTCCTCCATTGGTAGTGGATACTGTGATTATGTTATATTGAAACTGTTATAGGTGTCATGACTGCTAAACAATGGGTCCTCCATTGGTAGTTGATATTGTGATTCTATTATATTGAAATTGTTATATGTGTTATGACCACTAGGCAATGGGTCCTTCATTGGTAGTTGGGTATACTGTACCTTGACTCCTATGATAGGAGTGGAGTTGAGAAATGACTATAAAGAACAGGAAGGGTCGCGCCCCCCAAATTGTTATGGGCACTACGCATTGGAGCCTCCAATGGTAGTGTAATGCCCTCTCACCTGAAGGCATAAGGAGAGGGTCATGTCTTGCAAAGCTAGAGCCTATCGAAAACCTCAAAGCGAACTAGGGACTGTGTGCATGAGTGAGGAAATTACGAAATGGGACCTCCATTTATCATTGTCCTCCCTCTTGAATGAGGGTAGAAGTTCCAAGTTACAGAATTGCCTTAACCTGATCGATGTGGCTTCTACTTCGAGAGTAAATAGATATCTTCTGCCTATCTGAATTAGGTATTCTATGTGATCATCTGACTATAACTGTGATAAGCATAGATCTATTTATCATCTCAAGAACAATTGATACTCTGATATCTGAATGTTACACTCTTTATACAGCAAATATATATTCTGATGCACGATCCTACTTTGTGATGCCAATATGATTTCTGATGAACCGTAGACCATGTTATTATGAATATGCATGTAGGTGGGAATACAAGGGTAGTGATCTACTTACTGGGCTTATGGCTCACTCCGCTTGTTTTCATCTGTGTAGAGTGATAGTATCTGACTGTGGGAATCGAGCAGCAGTGTGGTGGTGGCAGACATTTGAAGCTTCAGACCTTTCAGGGATTCCTTCTGCCTAGCAGGTGTCTAGTGGCGATGCCACCGTGTTGTTTTGATTGATGTATTGTAAAGTCCGGCTTGTAAGCCTTGAACAATATTGTAAAGAATCTTAGAGTTTGAAAGAATACTTAATGGTTTTAATTTATTCAATTTCTGGTGCATGATGTATAAGTTTTATTTAATTTTCGTGGTTTACTTTGATTCCGCACTTCTAACACGCGTTGAGCCACTCCCACCTTAGTGACGTTCGCGACTGGACTCGCACTCTGTCGCCCTCCGGTAACGTACGATACGGGTCAGGGGGCGGGGTCGTGATAGTTATGGTATCAAAGCATCCATGATAGGATTGTTAGCCTAGGAAGTTTTAGAAGTGTCCTTAGAATAGTTCTGGGTAGATTAGTAACTGAATGCATGTGTCATAGGTTGGAGATGTCGAGGACTCATACCAATAATGCGAGCTCCAGCAACGAGAACACTGAGGCCCTCGGTGAATTTGTCAGAACTTTAGGGGCCATGACCTAGATGATGAAAGAAGCAATGCTGGCCCCATCTACCCTTGCCCCTAACTAGAATGACATTAGTCAGATAGAGAAGTTTAGGAGGCTGGCTCCTCCGACATTCTTGGGGCTCGGGGGAGTAAAGAAAGCGGAGTGATGGAGAAGACAAGTAGAAAAGATTTTTGAGGTGTTACACTGTACGAATGAACTAAAGTTTAGGTTGGGAACCTTCATGTTAGAGGGAGAAGTTGAGCACTAGTGGGGCTCAGTGAAGCAATCATGGGATGAGTCAGGGACAGAAGTAAGTTGGGGAAATTTTTTAGAAGCATTCAACGAGAAGTACTTCCTTGACTCTATACGAGAAAGAAAGGAGGTGGAGTTTATTGAGCTACAATAGAGAAATCTATCAGTGGAGCAGTATGCAACCAAGTTTGCGAAGCTGACAAAGTGTGTGCCACACATCATCAATACTGAGGCGTAAAAGTGAACAAATTTGAGATGGCCCTTAGGCTAAAAATATGGGGGAGGGTGATATCAGCGAACCTCAAAACCTTCTCCCATTGGGTAGACTTGGTTATGAAGATCGAGAGGGATTGTGAAGAGTCCCGGGTTGGGGAAAACTGGAAGATGGTAGTGGTTAGCTGCCTCTATCTCGCCCTCCGGATCCTTGGGGGATTAGATGGCTCTCGTCTCGGGTTTCGGGAGAGACCTGAAATGTTTGTGAGATCGCTCTCTCGAGAACCTTGTTCGAAAACAGGGGTAGGTGTTACCAACCGATGAGAGAGGAGTTTAAAAGGTGAGTTCAGGACTTACTCAGCCCGACTCACGTGGGCACCCTCTTAGATCACGAAGAAAGCCCCTCAGCAATGAAACTAGTTCGGAATCGCCTCCCTTGGCTCGTATTCTTCTTATTTTCTGCTTTCTGCAATCACACACATATATGGCAAAGGTTATGGGATAGGTGGGTCAGGCCTCACCCTTTTCCTCTTTGATGAACATACACAAGCATGCGTATTCAAAAAGAAGAAAGAAAGACGGGAGCAAGAGACATAATCGACCAAGTGAGAAGGTCAAGGCAGTGACTAGGCTGGTGGATAATTGACATAATGTGGTGGTGCAACGGACTCGATAACTAAGACCGGATCACGGGATCGCTACTAAACGTTATTGCTGATATCGACTAGCTAGGTACGATTGTCAGTCTGCCGTGGTGCAACAGACTCGATAACTAAGATCGGATCACGGGATCGCTACTAAACATTATTGCTGATATCAATTAGCTAGGTACGATTGTCAGTCTGTCGTGGCAATAAAGCGGGCCAAGCCAACCTGGCACAACAACATTACGGCTAGACCATGGGACTGCCATGAGATGCTAACCTCAATCCCTCTTGGTCGAACGAGAGAGTAGCAGAGTAGGGGTTAAAAAGAAGAATAGAACAAACATAAGGAGAGAGAAGAAGGATGAAAGGAGGGAGAAGGGAGAGAAGATGCAGTCGGTGCTAGACATTGCCGACTGTATCAAAAGATGGAAGAGAGAGGAAAAGAACCAATTCGCGCTAGATCTCGCCAACTAATAGAAGAAGAGAGAGAAAGTCGGTCGACGTTAGGTCTCATTAGTTGACAAAACAAGAGAGAGAAGGCCAAGCGATGCTAGGTCTCGCCAGTTAGCAGAAGAAGAGAAGGAAGATGACCAATCGACATTAGGTCTCACTGACTAATAGAGAGAGAAAAGGCAATCGCACTAGGCCTCACTGATTGGTGGAGGAAGAGAGAGGAAAACCAACCGGCATTAGGTCTCACTAACTGATAGACGAAGAGAGAGGAAACCAACTGGCGCTAGGTCTTGTCGACTGATAAAGGAAGAGAGAGAACCAACCGACGCTAAGTCTCGTTGACTGATAGACAAAGAGAGAGGAAACCAACCAGCACTAAGTCATGTCGACTGAAAGATGAAGAGAGAGAAAACCAATCAGCACTAAATCTTACCGACTGATAAAGGAAGAGAGAGAAAATCAACCAGCGTTAGGTGTCTTCGACTGATAGACTAAGAGAGAGAAAACCAACCGGTGCTAGCTCTCGCCAATTGACAGAGGAAGAGAGAGAAAACTAACCGATGATAGGTCTCATCGACTGATCGACGAAGAGAGAGAAAGAAAAAGAGAGAGAAGAGAGACAAAGAGAGAGAGAGAGAGGAGAGAGAGAAGAGAGATAAAGAGAGATAAAGAGAGAGAGAAAAGAGAGAGAGGAGGACAGAGAAAGTTACCTATCTGAAGGGTACTGGCCCTTTTCCTCTCTCTCCTCTCTCTCTCTTCAAGACGTACTCACAAGCTCAAGCAAAGAATCAAAATTTCTATTCAATCTTCTCAAAAATCAACTGAAGGCCGAGGGTTTGGGTCCTATTTTATAGTGAGGCAGTGGCAGTTTATATAGAGTTGTATCGAAACATGGGTGGATTGATCAAAATTAAACCTAATAGCTAAAAATTAAGATTTAATTGAATTAAAAGAAATTCTAAAAATGGATGCAAAAAAATTGTTTTGCCCCTGCCTAACAATGTGTGGAATTCTAGAACAGTCCACGTGGCGGCCTGAGAACTTGTGTGATCTTCTTTGGTAGATCCGGGGTTGTTTTGATGCCCGTTTGATCGAAAGATTATTATTTTCTTGTAGGGCTCTACGTGGCGATTGTTTTGATACAAACTTCGAGTCATGAATCATGTTTTTGAGTCATGATCATGGGACTTGAAATTTGTTTGAATCTTAGAAACTTCGAATCGCTAGTGCGATCTTTCCTTAATTTTTTTTTGTGATTTCTTCATCGTAGTGCACTGAGCATATCATCATGATCGTGTGGCAACAATACGAACGCGATTTGGAGCCCGAACGAAGATTTCACAACTTTTGAGTTTTGGCCGGAATCTAGAATTCGATGGCTAGAATTTCAGTAACTTCATCGGCTTCGTGCATGAAATCTGACCGTCCATCATGTATGTGGTTCGGTTCAATGATAGCCCTGAACCTTACGAACACAACATAATTGGTTTTGCGCGCGAGCGTCGTGATTTGGTTCTTCGAGCGAGGCGTGTTTTTTCTGAATTTTTTGCAACTTCTTCACTGATCGGCAACTTCTCTCTAGCTTTTCTCCCTGTTCGGATATTGTCTCGGGGTGTGCCACATATCAAATTGTTCCTCTTAATGAGACGAATACGCTCACCAAATTTGGGAGCGATCTAACTTGAGATGAGTGAGTTATGGGCCCCGAAATTGACTCCCCATGACTGTAAAACCGGCCACCTTTAATGGTGTTTTGGTACAGTGAGGCCATACGGGATTAGTATGCGACCTCTTCTGTTTCAATGTTTTGCTCATATCTTTGTTCTGGAGTGTCGAATCAAGCCGAAACTAGACCCATAGCGGTTTTCCACTGTGCTGGATCCAATGGTGATGGTTCCACAGGGATTTGAGACCCAAAAAATGTAGATCCAATTGTAGGGTCCATTTCAGGGTGCTAGTGGCTAATTTTCTGAAATTGTTTCTTTGTGTTCACTGCCTTAGACATATCTGATCGTGATGAAACTTGACAAATGGTCTTTTGAAGTGCTGATGACAATCTTGAGCAATTTTGGGGCCATTATGAGACTGTCGGGATTTTTCAACTGTTTTATAGACTTTATTAACTTGCTTCCTACCAGGGACAAGGTGATGAAAATACATTCAAACAACTTGCCTTGCTGAATGTTGTGCTTCAAGAGAAGTGAGCGAAAGACAATCATTCGAAAAGTTTCCTTCGAATTTTAATTTTTTCCTTCCTAGCAACGGGATACGTGAACGCCGAGGAGATTCACGTAATGGTGTAACTAGGCTGCTCAGACGTAAGGATGCATTGTTCACGGGTCCATCCGTGGAGACTTTAGCGAGAGAAGAGACGTTTTTTTGTGGTACTTGTTTGCTGCTACATCAGGCTTTCTTTTGACGATCAGAGTACCACTATTGGTCTCGTCAACCGAGTCCAGTCGGGGGCAAGTTCTATTAGCCAATCCCGAAAGTCTGATCATGCCGGCTAGGTGAGCTGAAGTCTCTAGCAGGTTCTGCCCTGGCTTTGTCAGTTTCTGCCTTGGGAGGATGATGACTAGGCTACTTTGTCACCTAGCCTCATAAAGAGAGGGGTCTATAAGAGAAGGAGAAGGCATGCATACTCCATGCATGGGGAGGAAGTCTATAAGAGAAGGAGAAGGCATGCATACTCCATGCATGGGGAGGAGGTCTATAGGAGAAGGAGAAGCATGCACATTCCGTGCATGGGGAGGAGGTCTATAAGAGAAGGAGAAGGCATGCACACTCCG
>NW_006499802.1:0-42949 GCF_000471905.2 Amborella trichopoda
ATTTTAGTAATTTGTACCATCTATCTAGGACTTGATATATATCGTTTCGATTGGGAGCTCCTCCAAAAGTTTAGAGTTAAGAGAAAAACGCAGATCTCTTTGTAATTAAAAAAAAAAACAGAGAGGCGTAAGGAAGAGAGAGTATTGTAACCCTATTCTCCATTGCCAGTAAAGAAGCTCTAATCTCCCATGGACGTAGGCACGTTGCCAAACCATGTATATCTTTGCGTTGTAGTTGATTGTCTCTTTCTTTTGTGTTTGTTTCTTCTTTCTTGTTTTTCATGGATTGCTTTTCGTTTCTACAAATTGATATCAGAGCCTACAAGGTTATTCCGTGTTTTGGGGTTTGCTACCACGATGACAAGAAAGGCGTCAAACGTCAAATATGACATTGAGAGGTTCAATGAAAAGAACAATTTCACCCTTTGGCGACGAAGGATGAAGGATCTTTTGATACAGGAAGGTCTGGCTAAGGCTTTGCTAGAGAAATTGAAGAACTAGCAAAGATGGACGATGAATAGTGGCAAGAGATAGATGAAAAGGGAGTAAGTGTAATTCGTCTGAATCTCTCAAATGACGCTTTACGTTATGTGGCGGATCTCGAAACTGCTCCGAACGTTTGGACAAAACTCAACAGTATCTACATAACGAAATCTTTGACGAACAAATTGTTCTTGAAGAAGCAGTTGTATTCTCTTCAGATGGAAGAAGGCACAGATCTACTTGAACATCTCAGCGAGTTCAACCAGATCATAAGCCTTGAGGTCAAAATCAAGAATGAAGACAAGACCCTGCTTCTGTTGGCTTCACTTCTAACATCATACGATCACCTGGTTACGACTCTATTGTACGGGAAGGAGTCTCTTGAGACGGACGAAGGCACTGCTACTCTTTTGTCAAACGAGATAAGGAAGAAGACTAGCAGTATTAAATATCAAGGAGAAGGTAAACACAAAGAGAGTCATGAAAGGGGCAGATTAAATCAAAGGAAGTCTGAAAGCAGAAATCGGTCAAAATCGAAGGGGAAATTTGCTATTACTGCAAAAAGGAATGTCATATGAAGAGATACTGCCCGAAAAGAAAGGAGGATATGAACAGGATAGAAATAGGAAAAACATCTGATGAAGCTAGTGTGGTCGATAGCTCTGACAGAGATGATGAAGATCTTCTCTCTATAACTTCAGGTAAGAATCAATTTACTAATTCTTGGATTTTAGATTCTGGTTGTTCTTTTCAAATGTGTCCAAATAGAAACTGGTTCGAAACCTACAAATCATATAGTGGTGGGTCTGTTCTAATGGGGAACGATGCGGTATGCAAGACCATTGGAATAGGAACTATCAAAATCAAGACGTTTTATGGGATAGTACGAACCTTAGTAGATGTGAGACATGTCCCACAATTAAAGAAAAACTTAAAATCTCTGGGGGCTCATGATTTGAATAGTTGCAAGTATACAGCAATATGTGGAGTCCTCAAAGTTAGTAAGGGATCTATGGTTGTCATGAAAGGTCAGATGAGTGGGAACCTATACAGGTTGATAGGGAATACAGTTACAGGTAGAGCTTTTGTAACCACAGATGTTGAGTCCAACACTGATGACCCAAATTTATGGCATATGCCTTTAGGGAATATGAGTGAACAAGGTATGATGGAACTTCATAAAAGAAAATTGTTGAAGGGTGTCAGAGCCTGTAAACTGGATTTTTGTAAGTACTGTGTTTTTAGTATACAATGCAAGATTAGATTCAAAACTGCAATTCATACGAGTAAGGATATACTAAACTATGTACACACTGATGTATTGGGGACTTCACCAATCAAATCCAAGGGTGGGGCAGAATGCTTCATTACCTTCATTGAAGGTTACTCCAGAAAGGTCTGGGTCTACTTCATGAAACACAAAAGTGAAGCATTCATGAAGTTTAAACAATGGAAAGCAGAGGTAGAAAGAAGACAGGAAAGAAACTAAAATGCTTAAGATCAGATAATATAGGGGAGTACAAGTCTAGAGATTTCTGATAAGAAGAGGGGATTGTACGTCACTTTACCACACCAGAAACCCCTCAACAAATTGGTATGGCTGAGAGGATGAACAGGACTCTTTTGGAAAGAGCTCGTAGTATGAGATTGAATGCAGATTTGACGAAACATTTCTGGGCCGAAGCAGTTAACATGGCATGTTTCATCGCTAATAGGTCACCAACTACAGCGATTGATTGCAAAATTCTAGAGCAGATGTGGACAGGAAAGCCGATAGATTACTCTATGCTGAGTATCATCGGATGTCCAGCCCATGTCCATGTACAAAGTGGGAAACGTTCCAAATTAGACTCTAAGTCGAAGCAATGCATCTTTCTCGATTTTTGAGAAGGGAGTGAAGGGATCCAAGCTTTGGGATCCTATTTCACATAAGGCTGTGCTTAGCAGGGATGTTGTGTTTGATGAATCTCACATGGTGAAGTCAATCTACCTGCAAGATGACAAAGTGCAAGTAGATGAAAGTGATGGAGAAAGATCGACAGTCCAGGTGGAGCTAGAAGAGTCTGAAACACCAGAAGAGGAAAAATCATCTAGCAGCATACCAGAACAGCAACAATCACATGGTAAACCCTACAGTTTAAGCGTGTTCACATAGCCCCTGTGAGATACGGCTTTGAGGACATGGTAGCCTTTGCTCTAACTATTTGTACTAGGGAAATCGACTCCATCAAAGATGCTCCAAGTGATGCACAAGGTGATAAATGGATGATAGCCATGATGGAGGAGATAGAGTCTCTGAAAAAGAACAAGACTTGGGAGCTTGTCAAGAGGCCCAAGGGAAGGAAAGTGATTGGGTGCAAGTGGATCTTTCGGAAGAAAGAGGCAGCAACAGAAAAGGAATGTGAGAGATTCAAAGCTAGGCTAGTAGCAAGGGCAATGCTCAGAAGGAAGGAGTGGACTATAATGAAATATTCTCTCCTGTTGTCAAGCACACTTCAATAAGGCCATTACTTGTTTTAGTAGCCATGTTTGACTTGGAGCTAGAACAGCTTGACATGAAGACAACGTCTTTTCATGGTGATTTGGAGGAACAAATCTTTATGGAACAACCTGAAGGCTTCATGGTGCATGGAAAGGAAGATCAAGTTTGCTTACTCAAGAGATCGCTTTATAGTCTTAAATTGGGTTTTCGGGTTTTCATGGTTGAAGAATGAGATGTTCAAAAAAAAAAAGGAAAAAAACTTGAAAGAGGCGCTGAGACTGTACAAACTAGGGGAAGTTTAGTCCCACATCAAAAGTGTTAAAAGATCGAGAGATTTGGATCCGAATCAGTGCTTTTTAAAACCTTGCAACAAACCAACCAACCAACGATCAAGCACTAACACAATAAATTATCTTTATTCATGAAAAGGCCCCTCAGTAATGGGGCTAACTGCCCGACTATCTTTTTACAAACAAAATAAAGAGAAAAACTAAATCTTACCAGATGCATGTTTTTAGGATACTCAAACTCTCAGAAAGGATACAATTGGTGTTGTTCAAAACTAAAATGAAATATATTTCAAAAGATGTTACATCCTTTGAGAATATATCCAATTTTTCTATCCAAAAAATGTTGATATCCAATATGCCACCCAAAAATCATATCCCTCTTCCAATGATCATAGATAGTTCTAGTAAAACAACCATTGAACTTATGGAATCTACTAAGAAATAACTGAACATGCACACCCACAAAAAGGAACATTGGAAAGTCTAACATAAAGATCAATCTCAACTCGTTGACTCGTCAAGTACTTTTTATCCTCCTGCCCTTATTAGATCTTATGAATTCAATTTATTTATTTCCGTAAGAAAGGAAAAAAAGGCTTGTACTTGTCAATTAATCAGTATGTTTGTTTCTTATGTTTCACTTTCAACTTCTTTGCATGCATACCTTTGATCTACTTCATATGTTTCTATTCCCACTGAAATTGCAGATGCATTAGCTCATGTACAATGGAAAGCAAACATGGTTGGGGAAATGATTGCCTTAGAGAAGTAACAAACTTGGGATGTAATTGATCGGCCAACGGGACATGAGGTAGGATGCATATGGTTGTACACCCTATCGTACAAACCAGATGGCTCGACTGAGAAATTTAAAGCTTGTCTGATTGCCAAGGGTTTACATGGTTATGTAGGGTTGATTATAAGGAGACTTTTTCTCTTATGGCAAATTTGAAATCAGTGCAGATACATTCACCTATTGCCACAAATAAGAAATGGCCACTCCACCAACTTAACGTGAATAATATTTTTCTCCATGGAGATCTACAAGAGGAAGTGTATATGAGTTACCACCTGGGTTTTATTCTCAAAGGGGGAAAGAGAAGGATTGCAAGTTGAGGAAAGCTATATATGATTGCAACAATCACCTGGGTCTTGGTTTGAAAACTTTAGTATGCAATATGTCAATTTGGACTTCAAACGATTGTTTATAATCATTTTGTATGTGTTAAAAAGAGAATCTGGCTGTACCATAATATTGATAGTATATGTGGTTAATATTGTGCTCACAAGAAATATTGATCACGAAATGTGAAAAGCAAAAAAGTTCTTAGGGGGTATTTTTTACATCAAGGCTCTTGGTCCATTGAAACACTTCTTTGGCGTAGATGTGTAAATGAGGAATTTTTTTGTCTCAAAGGAAGTGTACCCTTGATCTCCCCAATGGCATAGGAATGCTTGGAGAGAAACCAACAAAATCTCCTATAAAATCAACATTGGGCTGACTACTTAGCCGATTGCCAGCCCCTATGCTTGAAGTTAGCTCAACTATCCATTCAAAATCAAACGTTTGAGCATAGTTGTTTCATATGTTTTATTTGTGGGTGGCGCCACATGTAAAACTTCTCCATTTCTATTCGCTAAATTATGATGTCATAAAGAATGAAAAATACTATTTTGATATAGAAGAGAGAGAACGAGGCATACTTGATTCTTGCAACCTTTGTTTGGACAGTAATACTGGTCAATGATGATGGGGTTTTCCACATCTGTGAAGATCAGATTTTCGAATATAATGTTTCTGGCAAATCCAGAACCGCCCTATGAAAGTTTGCATGCGTTATTAGTTTCTAAGCATGATTGTACAAATATATGAAAAGAAACTAACAAGAATGCCACAAATATGGCAATGATTTTCCTTAGGGAAAGTGCTCCACATTGTAGAGATAATTATCACGCACATTCATTTTACCAAAGAAGTTTTTCATGCATTCACAGGTGCTAAAGTACCCAAGGACACATCCGAAATTATAAATATATGTGATCTGAAACTACCAAAACAATCCATACAATATACTCAAACACGCATATTCATAGCAATATCATAATCACTATCATCATCAGAGTCTTTTCCCAACTATACACAAATCCCGGTCATAATCACTACAATATATAGATTGTCTCAATCGGCAGAACTTCAAATCTTCGCGACATCAAATAAAATGAAAGAAAATAATTTGTAAACAATGAGAGAGATGAAATTTTTCTAGAGAAAACAATGTGAGAATCGCGTTGTCCACAACGCCATGAAACCTGAATGGTTAGAGAAAGAGTAGATGGACAAAGACTCAACACAATTAAAATTCTAGAGAAATTTGTGAACAAGGCATGAAAAATTCAAAAAAAATGTGAATGTTTGCCCTCATGTTTTTGCTAATCCAAGAAGCAGAATTGTGGGGTACTCAAAGGGAATTAAATGAAAGCCATTAAAAACGAAAACCTTGAAATAGATTTATGAATCTCAAATACCATAAAGGCAAATTTTGATCAAATTTTGGTAATATGGAGTCTTTAGGACAATAGACTGAGGAAAATTAGCAAGTTAGTAAAAAGAAGCAAAAT
The DNA here is from genome assembly GCF_000471905.2 of Amborella trichopoda. The sequence continues at coordinate 5,875 of NW_006499802.1, forward strand.
CATTCCTAAAGATGATCTCAGCCAAAACAAAGGTATCTCACCAAATGACCTGTGTAAGTGTACTTTCTTGAGTTCTAGTGAGAGAATATCTGAAAAACAGTATACCCTGTGAGAGAATAATTGATGGAGAATTGCAGCATAGTTTTTCCTTTATTTTTTTTATATATTTTTCTTCATTTGATTTTGATCTGGCCCAGCACGGTCCAGCCCTAACAGGTCCAGGACCGGTCCTACGGGGACAAGGGCAGACCAGGGTCAAAACTGTCCTAGCTCTATTGACAACGCTAGTTTAATTCAAAAGAATTACATTGGCCTTATTTTCTTGGGATTTTTCCCCTTTTCTTGGGCTCTTCTAAGCCCTTTCCATAACTTGGGCATAACTCAGGCAAGTCCATCAGACTCGCTCAAGTCACTTGCCTCTACCATAGACAAGCATCTTGGCTAAGGTGAGTTCTGTAACACTAATTGTAGAGCAAAGTGTGGGTTTATGAGAGATGATGGTGGATTTCTGAAAGTGGTGGACAATCAGCTAACTAACAGTGAACAAATGTTGTGGCTTTCTTTAGTTTTACTCGTACCATGGGTAGAGGATCCCATTCTGAACTACCAATAAAGTAATAATACTAATAATACTAAACGAAATTTACCAAACTAAACCTACCACTCCCTGATCATAACGTTTAAGAGTAGCAAAGCATGAGTTACCTGCCATGTCTTAATCCGAGCCCCATTTTTAGTTCCAATAAAGAAAGAATCCTTAACATGTATCATTTCTGCAGTTGAACGACTCCCATCTTTACCGAGACTTCCGACGCTGCATAAAAGAATCACGCCGATTTTTAAGTGGAAAGAGAAACATGTTGCACTGGGGAGGCTCCTAACTAATTTTCTTATTCGAGCACAACACAACAATGGCATGGTAGCTTGGACTACGGGTGCAATTGAAGCCGTAGTTCTAATTGTGATTTTGAAACCCTAACCACAGAGCACAGTGCAGGAGCCCAAAACCTATATGTAGTCGATGCGGTGTTATATTGAAATGGGAGAACTACCTGATGCCGTGACCCGGGCCACAAGTGATTTTGGATGCATTTACATCATACGTGCCATCACCAATGGAAATGCAATCGTCACCTACAAAGAAATTGCCATGAATATAACAGAGTAAAATGGATAGGAATGTCAAGAAATTCATTTTCCCTTTCTCGAGGAGTATATATAAATTTGAAGAGAAATCATCCAAATCCTGATCTCACACAACATATCAGAACTCAAGAAGATAATGAACATTTTACTTCATATCTAAAACATGGCAGACCTACTGATCTGGTAAATTTAGTTCAAATGCCAATCTAGATGTCCCCCTACATGAAATAACTCTCAGACCGTTGCACAACATGTATAATAGTATTCTCCATGTTACACTTGGTGAAACTCATCCAGCAAAAGAAATGCATATGGTAGTAAAGGATAAGTTGACTATTTTTTCAAGAAAATACCTTGTAGGTCCCCCTCAAAAATAAAGATACCTTGTAGGTGTAAGGTCTTAGTTGGTTTCCCATTTTGCGAACTCACGTGTGAACACCTCTCTGATCCTTTTTCAATGTGAACTTATCTCGAACTTTTAGATGGAAACATTAGGAACAGAACAATTCCATGGCAATTGCCAAGTGTTCAAGTTCTCTTCAATTTCTACAAAACTCAAGAAAACTTGATTTTTCATTTAAATGCAATGTGTAGTGATTTGATGAAAGACACTTTCTAAAACGATTCACCATTATTTGGATTGTGAGAGAAGAGAGAGAAAGTAATATTCAAGCACAAGATAAAGAAAATACAGATGTCGTTTTCAATCTATACAAATCATAGGGCAATGGGCCCTATGTACACAGATCCCTATATGCGTTACTATACGGGTAGGTCAATATGCATAGGAGTTACAACGTTATGCATGATTGTTATATGGTTGTTGCAGCTTATTATGCATTATTGTTATAGCAAGAAAAATCAGCCAACAATGGTAGAATATTATACACATTATCACCACATATAGGTTTTTAGAATGAGCATCATGCGAGTAATTATTGTAGATTTCTTTAATTGGTATGGGTCTCATAACGATAGCTACACTCCCGCTCAAGGTAGCATATATATCATAAATGCCCAGCTTGTCCCAAGTATCCCTTAGTCAATCGCAATTAGATCCTTCGTAAGGCTACTAATTGATTCTCATATCAATCAAATGGAGTACATAATGTGTATGAAGAGACCCTTGCTCCGACGATGTGAGAGTTTGCCTTTAATATACTTAGTTGTTTCACGACATAGAGGATTTCAAGCAATAAAAACTGCCCCTTAATTATCACATTGTAGAGGAATAAGAGTTGATACATTAACACTCATCTCTTGAATAAGAGAATGGAGCCAAATTATTTAATATGTGGCATATGTCATTGCTTGCTACTCAGCGTCTGCTGAAGATCATGCTACAACACTTAGCTTCTTACTCTTTTAAGTGACTAAAAAATTCCCATCCACTGACATAAGTAGCCATTTGTAGATTGTCGATCAAGAGAACACCCAGCCCAATCTGCATCGTAGAATCCTTATAAATCAAGGTGACAGTGACTGGTGTAAAGAAGCCCTCTCCTTGGGCAGTTTTCAAATATTTTAAACTGTGGTAAGCAACCTCCAAGTGATGGGAGCCTTGTGCTTGAATAAACTGACTTGCCAACTTTATAGCATATGCAATGTTTGGGTGTATAACTATCGAATAAATAAGTCTACCCACTAACCTATGATATACGACAAAATAGACACTTGTTAGAAGTACTAATAATGGAGGTTCCTAAGACATATTGGGACGACGCAGTTCTTACTATTGCATGTATGATCAATAGAATGCCTACACATGTTCTTGATGGCACTTATTCTTTAAAACTTCTCCACCAAACAATTTGTTTGTTTTCTCATGTACGAATTGTTGTTTGTTATGTTTGCTTTGTGCTCACACTAGGGCCGGCTAGGATTAAATTAGGACCTCAACCTACCAGATGCATGTTTTTGGGATACTCAAACTCTCATAAAGGATATAATTGGTGTTGTTCAAAACTAAAACGAAATATATTTCAAAAGATGTTACATCCTTTGATAATATATCCAATTTTTCTATCCAAAGAAATTTGATATCCAATATGCCACCCAAAAATCATATCCCTCTTACAATGATCACAGATAGTTCTAGTAAAACAACCATTGAACTTATGGAATCTACTAACAAATAGTTGAACACCCAAAAAAAAGAACAATGGAAAGTCTAACATAAAGATCAATCCCAACTCGTTGACTCGTCAGGTACTTCTTATCCTCTTGCCCTTATTATATCTTATGAATTCAATTTATTTATTTACGTAAGAAAGGAAAAAAGGGCTTGTACTTCTCAATTGATCAGTATGTTTGTTTCTTATGCTTCACTTTCAACTTCTTTGCATGCATACCTTTGCTCTACTTCATATGTTTCTATTCCCACTGAAATTGCAGATGCATTGGCTCATGTACAACGGAAAGCAAACATGGTTGGGGAAATGATTTCCTTAGAGAAGTAATAAACTTGGGATGTAATTGATCGGCCAACAGGACATGAGGTAGGATGCATATGGTTGTACACCCTATCGCACAAACCAGATGGCTCGACTAAGAAATTCAAAGCTTGTTTGATTGCCAAGGGTTTACATGGTTATGTAGGGTTGATAATAAAGAGACTTTTTCTCCTATGGCAAATTTGAAATCAATGCAGATCACCTATTGCCACAAATAAGAAATGGCCACTACACCAACTTAACGTGAATAATATTTTTCTCCATGGAGATCTACAAGAGGAAGTATATATGAGTTACCACCTGGGTTTTATCCTCAAAGGGGGAAAGGGAAGGATTGCAAGTTGAGGAAAGCTATATATGATTGAAACAATCACCTGGGTCTTGGTTTGAAAACTTTAGTATGGCAATATGTCAATTTGGACTTCAAACGATTGTTTATAATCATTTTGTATAAGTTAAAAAGAGAATCTGGCTCTACCATAATATTGATAGTATATGATCACACGAAATTTGAAAGTGAAAAAGTTCTTAGGGGGTATTTTTTACATCAAGGATCTTGGTCCATTGAAATACTTCTTTGGCGTAGATGTGGCTAAGTTTAAATGAGGAATTTTTTTGTGTCAAAGGAAGTGTACCCTTGATCTCCCCAATGGCAGAGGAATGCTTGGAGAGAAACCAAAAAAATCTCCTATAAAAGTTAATCACAAATTGTATGATCAATAGTCAGAGCCTCTCAGTAACTCTGGTGTATATAATAGACTAGTGGGTAGATTTATTTATTTACATTTCATATGTTTTAAGCATGGCAAGTTAATTTATGCATGCACCAAGCTCCCATCACTCGGAGGCTATTTATTACAATATTTAAAATCTGCTCCAGGGAGAGGGTTACTTTATGTCAATCATGGTCATCTTGATATGCAAGGTTTTCGCAATGCGGATTGAGTCGAGTGTTCTCTTGATCAACAATCTACCAATGGCTACTTTATAACAATGGGTGGTAATTTAGTCACCTAGAAGAGTAAGAAGCAAAGTGTTGTAACTCGATATTCAACATAAGCTGAATATTGAACAATGACAAGTTCTACATGTGAAACAATTTTGCTCTATTCTTTTCTTCAACAGGTGCGTGGTAATGTATCAACTGCTACTCCTTTACATTGTGATAATCAAGTGGCAATTTGTATTGCCACAAATCTTGTATTTTATGAAAGAACCAAACATATTGAGGTTGACTGCCACTTTGTCAGATAAATGGTCACTTCAAAGATAATATGTCCACCATGTGTTCACTCTAAATATCAATTGACATACACATTTACCATGGCCTGTAATCGAGTTCAACTAAAGGACACTTTGGATAAGTTGGGCATCTATGATATATATATTCCAGCTTGACGGGGGGGGGAGTGAAGCAATTGATATTGTCTCATTGCCATTACAACATGTGTAAAGGTTTTAACTCGTATGCATAATGGAGCCACATGTAGTGGTTGTTATGATACTATGTGCTCATACCCATTAAAACATGAAACTCCTATGAAAAATGGGCCTCACGCCCATTAGAACCTCCTATAATAGGTTTTGTAACTTCTACTATGGTTATAATTCTTTTGCATGTTGACCTACCAGTATTGTAACCCCAATAGAAATATGTAAATATATAGGGCACATTGCCCTACGATTTGTAGAGTGTGAAAAGTATATGTATTTACTTCATCTTATGCTAGAATATTACTCTTTATCTCTCTCTTTAATCTCAATCCTAACAGTATCCCAGAGTACTCTTCTACAGTCATTTCCTCTTGTTACAAAGTCATTATTATTTTACCATGTCATTAATAAGTCCTTACCATATCATCTCCTTGCGAGTATGTATTAGCTACTACCTTCCATATATCCTTTGCAGTCTTAAGAATCAATAGCCCTCTACCAATATTTGGCAACATGGAATAAACGAATCATGACATTACTGTCAGATTCTCACTTTCCCATTCATCATGGGTTGGATCATTTGCTGGGCAGCTCTTTCATTTTTCCTATGCTTTTAACCCAATTTTCTCTGGCTTCCGTTGACACTTTCGTAGATTGGGACCATTCTAAATAGTTTGTCTCATCTAGTTTACATGTAGGGATCATCAATCCTAGGTGGTACAAATTGACTACTTGCAAGGAAATACTGTTCTCAATTTCTGACAATTTTGTTCTTTCTCAAACTAGAAACCATAAGTCTTTTTTCCAAGGTACTAATTCTTTAGTTCCAAAAGTGTGGTTGCTGGAAATATAAAGTTACTAAAAATATAAGGTTGCAGGAAATATGATGTTGCTAGAAAATATGAGGTTGCTACTAAAAGGAAGGTGTTTGGGATAAATACTTACTTATTGGTAAAGAAAGTGAGATGATCTTTCTAGAATACAAGGATGTTGATATCCATGGCTTTAATTACAAGAAGGAAGAAAAATCATCGTTCTAGGGTCACCAAAAGTAAAATAGATATCCTAGGGTGTCAAGCCCTGATCTGATGTCATGTTAAGAGTGAGAGCGAAGAGAGAGAAAGCAATATCCAAGCACAAGATAAAGAAAATGTAGATATCTTTCTCACTCTAAGCAAATCACGGGGTGATTTTTCCTATATATATACAAATCCCTATAGGAGTGATAATACAAATAGGTCAACAAGTATAAGAATTCCAACTATTATGTATGACTGTTACAACCCCTTATGTATAACTACATGGGTGTTATATAACAAAAATTACCCAAATATAGTAGGATATTGTACACATTATCACCACATAGGTTTCCATAATAAGCATGAGGATCGTAATTATTTTAAAAAGGCTTGATGATGTAGTTACCCATGTGCGCTAGCTTGTTGAGGCCATGGTAATGGGCTAGCTTGTACGGGCCATAAATCTTGCCCCCATCGTGGGGATGCAGGTACACAAAGGCGAATTTTTCTCTCCCTCCGAGGCCACATAACTCATTAAATGGCCTACAACACTCTCTCCACCAGCTCTTTCTTTAAATGCTTTAGCTAGTAAAGAACTCGGGCGAGTCCACGCTCGAATAACTCACCCCGGGCTAGTTGTGCGGTCCTAGCCCAAAGCGCTTCTCAGGACACTGATAGTAACTAATGCGCCGAATTTGAACAATGAATCGAAGCAATGGAAGGAAACAAAGTTCATTGAATGACATGAACTAAAAAAAAAAAAACAACAATCAAAGTGTCACCAAAACAAAAACTTCTGTTCTTTTTTAATTTTTCTGTTTCTATGAGAGCGAGTGATACCAGTGGCAATGAAACTGTTCTCGACATTGACATGTTGCGAGCTTTGGATATGTATGCCATCAGAGTTGGGGCTATCTTCTGGAGAATTAATATGGAGACCCTTTATGTAAACAGTATTAGAATTATGTATTGCGATATGTCTTTGCTGGCTATTAACAATGTGCAAATCCCTCAGTTTTAGATTGGTGCACACATCGAAGCTCAATGCCTGCACAAAGCCATATTAGTCTGCTTAGATAATTTTCACAATGTATCTTAATACATGTATCATATTAATATTTAATAGTAATTTAGAAAACAAGCCAAAAATAAAAATACCAAGAGGGACACCAACATGATAAGTTATAGTGTCCTAAAACTTTTCATTTCAATACAACTCGAACCTAGAAAGTGCTTGTTGCATAAATTTATAAAGAACCCAGTCTCTATGCGGCCAAGCCCGAATATGTAGAAATGCGGGCCTCTTAATAAATCTATTTTTGAGATAGATTTTAAGACTTAATTTTTAAGGACATGATATCTCTAACATGGAGATCGTGAATATGAAAGAATAAATAAATTTTAAAACTAAAAATAATAATTTTAGTAAGAAAACATTTGGGCCGTTATTTTCCATTATTCTTAGATGGAAAACCTACTTGCATCAATCTTTAAGACATATGCTTTACACTTTCTGGATCGCATATGTAGAAATGAGGTCCAGCCCGCATGAAACAATTTTCCATTTATAAATTATGCTCTAGTTACAAACCCAGTTATAAATTATGTTCTAGTTACAAACCCACTTATGCTGCTTAAGAATAAAACCACTCTCTTTATATGTGATTATCAAGTATCATTATGCTTGTAAATTTTTACAATACCAATTAGAAAAGGCTGATACCCGAAAACTTGGTCCTTCAAAACTCTAGTCTGAGAATCCAAAATTATGGATCGCTCGAATGGTTTATGCAATGTTCCGGAATCGTGTTATCGTTTGAAAAGTAATAAAGAGAGACACTAACCGTGGGTGCCGTGCCGAAATCATCCGGCAGAGAAAAAGAGACACCACTTACCGTGGGTACCGTCCTGAAACTATCCTGCAGAGAAAGAGAGAGACCACAAATGAGATAAGAAACATGGTACTCAATGCTAAACAGAAGAATAATAATAACATTGTTATCAAGAGAAACTCATAATAGATGGCAACTTTAAAAATTTAAACAGTCAATTTAATTGCAAGTGGTGAAACCATCAATTCTTCTACTAAAAATAAAAATAAAATATGTAATTGATTTTTCCCGAGCTCTTCTTTGATGATCGTGGTTTCGTATCCATTTGAAACCACGATTCTACTTATATAATAACAAAAACAATTACAATAACATGATGATACTACCGTGCATATTCAAAAGAGCAATTATTCTATGCTAGAAAATTCGGTTTCAAGTGGTTGATCGAAAAGTAGGAAAGGCATTCCTGCTAGCAAATCATTTGAAACCAAAATAGCAGCACAACAAGGGGTAGTTTTTTCCATTGGAAATCTCCCTCAACAAGAGAGAATGCCGAGAAATTAGCTTCACAACTCCTGGAGTATGAAGCCACTTTCCCATGAAAGAGCCGAGATTTCCCAAATTTTGTATAGCGGTGGTGCACCATAAAGATTTACGGATGTCCCACTAACCAAACATGGAAATGGCCTAAGTAGAAATATGTGGAGAGAGAGATTTCCAAGGTACCAAACATGCCCTAAATAAACTCTATCGGCAGTAGGATAAGGGAAAGGTTTCTATGTTTCCCCTATAATATAGAAGTTCTATCCTCTCCCTATCATGCAGCCGTCCAATTTTGATCAAGAGAGTCACTCACCGTTTGATATTAGATCCGACATCTCAAAGTATTTTATATTTAGTTTTTTTATACAAATTGTATGAATATGAAATTTGGTACGTGTCATCTTCTCTTGGGGGCGCACCTATAAAAAATATTAAAAATAATTTTTCGATAAAATGTAATGCCCAAAAAACCCCTTGAAAATATCAGAGGTATTTTGGTCATTTTATTTCATTGAAAATATTTTTTTTATATTTTTCTGTAGTGCAAGTTTAATAGAGGAGTTTTCAATATTTTGTGTCAAAATAGTTTATAAAAAAAAATTTAAAAATAAAATAGTGTAGAGACACGACATTATGATTGGGGCAATCTTAGCCCTCCATTGAGAATGGAGGGTTGCATAAGGGGAAGGATAGAACTGCTATGCTGTAGAGGAAGCATAGAAAGTTTGCCCATAGGATAGTGCTAACACATGTGTGCCAAAGAAGTAATGGCCGTCACTTGGTACGACAGTAAAAAGCTTGGGTGGGTAGCCAACAAAAGAGCGTAAGTTCGAGTCCTAAGAGAAACCACTTTGTGTTTAAGCCAAAAGTTAGGCCCGTTTGCAGCCCACCCCTCCCGAGACCCTACTTAGGCGTGACCAGCACCTGGTTATGACTCTTTATGTGTACAAAAGAAGGGAAGACAAAATTGCTGGATGTGATTTATTGATGCAAGAATCTTGAGTTTCACATGTGTGTGATGATGAATTGTATAATTAGGGTGTTAGTGAAATTACATGGGTCTCTTGAGCACTCTTGATGGGCCACCATGCATGTCCTTGACCATCTATTGTCCCACTTCCTTGAATGCTAAGGCCATCCACACACTTGAAATGGATCCAATGTTCCTGGTCATTGCCCCATGAGGAGATTGAACTTGGAGCTAATATATTCCCTGAAACCTACAACAAACAAGTTTCAATTTTTTTTTTTTTCTGCGCAAACAAGACTGCGTACTAAGTGCATTTATGTACTTCGTGTGTGCGTGCTTTGGGGGAAATAATACAAATCGTATGATGTATAAGTGCACAATGCTTGTCGTGATTGTGGAAAGTGTTAACCGAGAGAATAGAGACTAAGACATTATGCTGAAGAACCTGGCCCCATAACCACCAATTCCCCGCCCCCACTCCCAACACATGTTTAAATTTCTCCTTCTCTCTTTCTCTAATAGACATATAAACTCTTAAGTCTCTCTTATTCTCCTCACTCGCTCCATTGAATTAATAATTTAGAAAAGGGTGTGGTTTGTATAAGGCCGAGGCCATAAATAATCAAAGTAAGGCACACCTTCAAATAGTACTGAAATATGTTATTTTAGTTTTAAAAATATTTATGATGGCCTGAAAATGTATTCTTATTTTTAATTAGAAATTTTAACGATTCAAAAATAATGTAGATCGAGCACATTATAAGATGCATAGTTTCCAAGACTTGAAATCTATGTTTTCTCATGTCTATATATCTTGAGATCGACATGATCGAGTTGAAGGTTTTTCAACATCGAAACAATCCCTTGAAGTGAATTTTTAAGATACGCCTTAATTTGATTGTTTAGGGCCTCACCCTGAAAACAGCCCGTGTATTGAGATCCTGTTTAACTAAATTAGGCATTTTGTCCTATGGGACCATCTTTGATTCAACTTATGATTATTTTTCTTTCAAAGAAAAAAAAAGGACAAGATTTTGATCTTAGGAAATCCTAGGTTTGATTTTTCCTCGTCTAGGGAAAATATTGGAGAAGGTAATAATTTGAGGTATTTACAGAGGAAATATTGGGAGTGAGAGATTAAGCATCGAAGACGAAAGAAAGAGATACCCCAAGGACATGGGAGACAAAAAAAATGCTCAGTTTTGGCATGAAGAAATGAACGCAACATTTGTTTATAGATAGAGAGAGAGAGCATTATTTAGTTTCCCTAATCAGTTTAATGCAGAAAATACAAGAAAAAGAATGAGTGGCAATTTTCATGTGATAAATCGCAATAGAATATAGAAAAAGGTGCGGTTTGTAGAGAGTCGAGGCTCTAAACAATCAAATTAGAGCCCACCTTCATATAGTGTCGAGAAATTTGAAGGTCAATTTTTATCTTATCTATATTTATATCAATAACCGTATCTATACTGTACCTATACGATATTCCCAAGGAGTATGTATGACAGGTGGCCTTTAAACGTAGTTTTACCATGTGCAGGTAAATGGATTCTTACTTATCGGGACAAAATAAAGGAAAAGATTTAAGTAAGGTTGCACTAATCTATGTTGTCTTATTTATTTTGACGGTTTAGATCTTATATTTATTTTTACGGTTTAGATATTATAATGTCTTGAAAGACGGGTCATGAAATGATATGCCCAAAAAACACCATCCAACAAAACTAGATACGATTGCCACCTTATCAAAACCACATATTCTCAAAACAAAACTGGATAGTATTGCCACCTTATAAAACCCACATATTCTCGGCATTCTACATTTTGAGCTTGCTAATTTACCCTATCCCAAAATTTGTGCTGGCTATCCTAAATTTTCTCTTCATCAATACCATCTACATTTTCTCTCTCACACACACATCCACGTGGGAATATTCATATTTCTTTGGTGTCTAAAATCAATTCTTATTACACAACTCCCTAACAGAGTACAAATTCCAAAATTTTGTAGAAAATATGCAAATTTACTATTACAACTTCCTCAATATTACAGATTCCAAACTTCCTTAGAATAATCATTTATTTATTATCACGATTCTCAAAATATTTATCATATTTTAATATTTAGAAAGATATTACAAATATCTTAAACTAGCATACCACCTTGTACTCCAAAAATGACTATGCATAACGTTTGATTTATAGAAGATTCTCAAATTTTGAAAATAATTTGTTCTTTTTCTCCATTACATGAATAACTAAATATTTTCTTTTGAATTCTTATGCCCTAAAATTTACTTGCAACTAATTCCCATGTCAACTAATTCCTACCTCCACACCCCCTAAAAAGTAACGAAGTTGTTTTTTAAAATAGACTTTTTGTGTAGATTTCTCTAGAACTATCATTCTAATGTTGTTTTTATTATTATGATTTTCACCACGGTTTCTATTCCCATCACTCTCAGCATCATACTAATACTTTCAAAAAGCTAACTTCTAATCTACTTTAAAAATGGGTAAGGGCCTGTCTTCCCTACTGAATTACCCAAAAAAAAAAAATCTTGATTCATTTGTCTTTTAGTCCGTCAATAGTTTATATTTTTTTTAAAAAAAATTATGTTTTATAAATAGTTTGTGAGTATTTGTCGTATTAGATCATTAATTTCCAAGTGTTTTAAAAAATCATGCAGATATTTCTTTATTCAATATTTTTAAATTTCTACTTTTTAATACATTTTTTTTTTTGGGTAATTCAATAGGGAAGACTAACCCCTTCCCATTTTTTCATGTATATTTATGGAGTTAGCTTATTTTAAGGTGTCAATGTGCTGTAAAAATAGGATTAGAAACCACAGCACGGTAACTAACGACCCAACCCTATCTATCCTTTTGTGGTTAGGAATCTATGCTTCTATGGTCCTTACCAGCTATTTATTTTTATAATTTTGAAATGAAAAACTATAACGTATCTTAAATAAATTTTATGGTCTTTAATATAAAAATTAAAAAGCATGTTGTAGATCTAATATATTTGAATTAATACTTCGAAATTTCATTTATGAGCAGTTTTCCTTTTTTGAAAACTTTATAATATGGCAATTACCTGATCTTCTAGCAAATTTTACGTCTTAAAAATAGAGTATCAAACAACAACTTTCTATAAACTGCAAATGCGTAACAACTCTAATGCTTTGGCATAAACTTTTGGAAAGTAAAACTAATAGTGGATATTTTCTAAATCTGACCTTATACTGTTCATGTACCTGGATATTGATAGCAGGAGACTTGCACGGGCCTCTAAAAGTAGTTGGATTAAGGAGAAAGGTTTTCCCTGCTGGAATAGTCATGGTGGGAGGCTTTGTACTTTGGCATACACTTTCCCATGCTTTCAAGAATGCCTGCAAAAATCAGCAGAGAATAATCATCACATAACTCCTTTCCCCTCTCTCTCTCTCTCTCTAAAATGGTTAAATGGAACAGAATGAAGAAAGATATTATGTTATATTTTCACTCTTGAGGCATGTTTAATACGAGAGAAAATATTTTCATGGAATGAAAAGATTCTCTTATATGATTAGGTGTGAGAATTTTTTCGGCTGTCCATCGATCTACAAAATATGTTGGGACCAATTAGTGCGAAAAATATAAAAATACTTTTACAGAAGAATTTTCACATAACAATGTGCCGTAAAAGCTTTTACCTTTGAATCGTCTCTTTTGCCATTGCCAACTGCTCCGAAACGGACAACGTCGAAATTTGACGGCCCATGATCCAGTCCATACAAAGTTCGAGCCCGACCCGGTGTAGAACTGCCCAGGAATAGTAATAAAATTGCGAAAATGCCCTGCAAAAGGATAACCTTCAGGGAAATTAATTTAACATTAATTCACTGGGACAAACCAAATATTGGGGAGTATTTTTTTTTGAAAAAATTCAATTTCCATCTCTTTAGCAGAGAGAGAGAGGGGTGCTATCATACACCTCTTACCCTTAATCAAAAACAAAGTTCAAAAAAACACATTTAATATGTGAGAGAGAGAGAGAGATGCTATCATGGAGATCCAAGTCTTAATCATATTATATTTTCAGAATAAGAGCGAGAGAGAGATGCTATCATGGAGCTCAAACTTTTAATCAAACTGCATATTGAAAAAAAAAACACAAGTAATGTGAGATGTGGTAAATTTGCAGACACAATGCATCTAAAGAAACAACACCATCCTACCACAACTTCTTCTTTCAAATGAACCAGAAAAAGATAAAGTAAAAATTTTTAGAGAGTAACGTAATGTAAGTTCTTCGAACTCACCGCCATTTCACTCTTTCCCAAACAGCAGTCTATGCTCTCTCGACCTCTGGATATTAAACTTCGGGAGAAAGAGAGAGAGCGGTCTCATTACTTGTACTCTGAATCACTTGGGATTACATGCACAACCTAATCAAAGTCAAATGTGCTCTAAGAAGCAAGTTTTCAAATTGTACACCATACCAAAAGTTTCCAAATAGTATACCGTACCAACATAGTAGTTTACACAACACCCATCAATCCCCAAGTTTATATAAGAAAGTATTTATGTAGTCCTATTGATTATGGAAGGAATTGAATGATGTAAGACCATCTATCTTTGGGATAAGGGGTCCCGACTAATCTTAACCATTAAATGTCAAATCAGACGGCTTAAGTATCTCACAGAGTTTGAAAAAAATTTCTTCCAACTTTGAACGATTTCAAATCTAACAGTTAAAAATAACTATGACCTCCTTACACAAAAGATAAATGGTGTGGTTTCTATAAGGTTGCAACCTTAAACAATCCAATCAAGGCGCACCTCCAAATTTATCATTACATGTAATTTTGGTGTAAATGTTTTGAGGATTATCTCAAAACCTATCTTTATATCTAATTCTAAAATTTTAAACTCAAAAAATCATTAAAATCAAGTGGATCTATAAACATATGAAAATCTTGAAAATAGACGGTCTAGATAATGTGTTTCAAGATGCACTATTTCAGGGACTCAAAAAGATATTTCTTTCATATTCATACATCATGATGTTGAGGTGATCAATTCGATGGTTTTTTCAACATTAAAACAACATTATCCGATGATTTTTGAGATGCATTTAAAATTCTACATTTTAAGATTACAACCTGATATCAACTTTTGCCAAAGATAAATATTATGGGGATATTATAACTCCACCAATAGGTTCCCTTAGGCGACCCCAAATAGTTGTGAAAATGTATTGATGATAATAATGACTCCATAAGTGAGTTCCCTCTCTTGTCATTGTCCACCTATTGATTGGGTGACGATAACCCATTTCTTATCATCTTTGAAATCCTTTCATGCTTGAAAGGGGTCAAAAGCAGTGTTTTAAAACCATTGAATTTAAACCAATCAATTTTATTGCAAAAAAAGTTTCCTGCAAGTCTATAGAAAGAAAACATATCAGTTCGATCATCACTATTCACTGAAAGGATAGAGGACGATAGAACAAGTGTAGTGTTCGATATGTGACCATCCTATTGAATGGGACAATTAGTGAAGACTAAAGGGCCGTTTGGATACTCAAAAATACATCTCTAGAAAAAAAAAATTCAGTGGAGATGGCACATTTATGGCATTTGGATAGAAAGTTTGGGACAGAAAAATATTTCTGCCACAAAATATTTTCTTTATTTTAAGCCAAAAAATAAAGAAATATGTATCCTTGCCTTTACCCTCATAAATTGATTTCCAACCGAATTTTCCCTTACTGAGATCCCTACTTTATAAAATTCAATTATTTCTGCTAAAACACTGCCATGAATTAGAACGAGAAACTAACTCAAATTTTAACTTTTAGAGAGAGAAAGTATCTTAAAATTTTAGAAAGATAAATTATATATAATTTTAGAGAGAAAAACTATCTAAAAATTTTAGACATAAACTATCTCAAAATTTTTACAAAGAGAAACTATCTAAAATTTTAAGTTTTTGAGAGAAAAAGTATCGTAAGAATTTTGAGAGAGAAACTATATCAAATTTTAGAGAGAGAAAGTATCTAAAAAAGTTTAGAGAGAAAAACTATCTTAAATTTTAAGTTTTAGAGAGAGCAAGTACCTGAAAATTTTAGAGGGAAACTATCTCAAAATTTTACAGAGATAAATTATCTCAAAAATTTTAGAGAGAGAAACTATCTCAAAAATTTTAGAGAGTGAAACTATCTTAAAATTTTTAGAAAGAGAAACTATCTTAATCAAAAACATTTAAAAAATAAAAATAAAGTCATAGTCATTCAAACAACAGAGATCTATTTTATAGGAAATACTTTTTTCAAAAAATAGATCTCAAAGAAAATAGATTTTTCCTAACAATCTTTTTCCTTGGATCCAAACGGCCTTAATTCAGCTCATGTAATTTCTTCCTTATCTATAAGGTTCCCTCAATTTGTTCATAGGATTGGAACTCAAGAACATTACTGGCATACGGAATCCTTCAAAGTATGGCACTTATAGGAGTGACAATAAGCCACAAGATTGTAGGCTGTCTTGTCGTATATTCGCTCCCCCGGTAAAACTCTGCTGAAGAGTATTTTCGGATTGCATAATTGGAGGATAACTCGTCATTAAAATGACCAACATAAAAAAAAAAAATAACAGATAAATATTTAAATTATTGGATTGTATACAATGAGACGGTTTACCTTTGATACAAGATGGTCACAATTCCTTACAAGCATCCAATGTAAATTTTGATTGCTTGAATGTGTCACAAAGTTCGAAAAAAAAAATTTTGAGGTTTGAGTTTGGTCAATAGAATAATTGCAACCACCCAATTTCACATCCAATGGTCAAGATTAATATCTCACCTTGTACCAAAGGTAAATGATCCCATTCTATACTTTCCCTTAAATTATATATGCTTTGTGTGTTGTGTTCTTAGAAAAAAAAAAAGTAATCTCCTAAGACTGAACCGCAGAGCCCTCCAATTTTTAGTGGGTTAGATCTAAGTACTTAGACCTCGTTTTATTTTTATTTTTCTATTCTTTTTTTAATACTAACTCTGCGGTTCTAAATTGGATAATTAAACTTCTAATCGAGACAAATTCTCTTAAGTAGGTTTTTTATCGAGTAGTAATTTGATGATGTACTTTTGTTATAGTATCTTATACGTTCTTTTATCTAAAAGGATTGCATATAATGAGACAATTTACCTATTGTACAAGCAGGTCACAATTGTTTATAACCATCCGATGTGAAATTTGATAGTTTGAGGTTGTCACAAAGTTTGAAAAAAATTTGAACTTTGTGCTTGGTGAATAGAATAAATGTAACCACTGAATTTCAAATCCTAAGGTCAAGATTAATTGTGACCACCTTGTAAAAATGTAAACGGTCACGATCAAGTTTCGAATTTATTGAAAAAAAATGTGGACTCTAGTAACACCCCCATCAAGAAATAGTCTCCCACCCAAACACTAGAGAATCCTTTTACCTTAAAATTTTGTTGTTCTTAGTATCAATGACAAAATTTAATTATGAGTTAAACATAACATGCTTCTAAATTATTTCTCCTCAGTAATTGACACAGGACACCCATTTGAACAAAGATCAAAATTGTCCACCAAGTGAATCAAGGATGACCTCAAAACATTTTGAATAGTAAACCAGCACATGGGAGGCATAGCACATCTACTCCTGAGAAGAGTAAACCAGCAATCCATCAGCAAGAAAAAGTTGCTCCCTATTGTGGGGTGGTGTACTGGGATTGTGGGGTGGTGTATTGGAAGGCAGGTAGGGAATAGTTGGAGCGTGTGAACCGCCAGTGGTGGTTGATAAGATGACTAACTAGGTTTCCCTAAGGGTTCGACATGGTTAACCGACTGGGTCGGACACAATGGTTGTTGGCTGGCAAGGTCGCTAAGGCCATTAGGTAAAGCCTGGTCAGTCCCATGACTGAGATCTTGTCCCTGACTCGTTAATGTCTACAGAAAAGCTTGTAAAATAGACCCATTTTGAATTTTACATTTTTCCTAAGGTCCTAAACCTTAAAACCATAAGGAATGACTTTAAAATCATAGAAAACAGCCTTAGTTCTGCCCAACATACCTATAGGGACCACACTGTTGGGTTTATGTGGCCTTTAAAGGCCTTATGAGAGCTTGTATGAGCATTTTATATAGTGAAATATAAACTCAGTGGGAGTGTGGTCCTTTTGTGGACCATAATAGGCAAATGTTGTTTGTTGATATTCGGATTAGGCTCGACGAGCTAGGCCAGTCGAGGTTTGGAAAAACCCAAGATACTTGGGCATAGGGTTCTACCGAGAAGGGTTTAGTGGGTTATCCCTTGATGAGGTCGGAGTATGCCTAGATGAGAGCCAAGGGACTGTGTAGCCCATGCGTGTGATGAATAGCTTAGAGATGGGCTAAAATGTCATCGTTATATCATCACACGACATATACATAAATAGCCATTTTGATATTCACCAATGAGGGTGAAGCGTGTACATGTGCGAGAAATTACCCTTATGCACCATAGAGTCATTGTTGCATCATGGTCTGGAGGACCATGATTTTTGTCTCTAGGGGAGGAAATCTAGAAACTGGAATTGCGTCCCCTAGTCTATTTTCTGGCTTTGGTAGTCTAATCATGAACCCGCAGTAGACTGTGGGTCATGGGAATTACTGGGTCAGTTTGAGAAAGCTAGACAGATTGTGATTCATAGTTGAAGGTGGAGTGCTCCCATGTATTCATAATTTCCTAGATCTAACAGATTCGATTCCCATAAAAAACTTTTGTGATTTTTAGAATTTTTATTTGAATTTTTTGTGAATCTTCTGATATTTAATTTTCATCATTTGAATTTATAAATAAAGAGAAATTAATTTTTCAATGTTTTAAATAAAATATAAGATTTAAAAATTTTAAATATGAAATAAAATATTTTTTAAAAGTATTTGGGACCTCCATAAAATATGGGGCCCAAAATTTAAAAAGATGTGGGTTAGGTGGGGCCTACACGTGGCCTCCAAAACGGTGGTCCACCCCCACCCATTCACGTAACATTATTGGGAATAATGTTTATCCTCTTGGTTGGCCTATCTTTTTAAGTATAGCCAAATTATGTGATAATGTTGAATATTTGAGTTATTTACTAAATCTTTGGATCAAGATTGGTTGATCTAATAATTAAGGATTAGATATATTAAAATATAAGTTTTTATTATTTGACTGGAATATATTTAGGAAATGGAAGATAAGGCTCTAGTTCATCTCTTTGAATCTTGATGGTGGATCAAAGAGATTGGTGGCTCAAATCTCTCAGCCCACAAGTCTCCTTAGATTGAAGGTTGAGATTTGACTCTACGAATTGAGGCAAAATCTATGGCATAGAAAATCTATAAAAGGATGTGTTCCCTCATAAAATGAGATATGCATTCTCTTCTCTCTCTTTAACAATTATCTCTCCCTACCCAAAATTTCCCTCTTCCAAAGGGGATGCATCCCCAATTTTATCTCTCTCTAAGTTGCACTATGTTTACTCTAAGTTGTACTATGTTTTGGTGATACGCACCACCTCTTTTTATCTCTCTCTAAGTTGCACTATGTTTTGGTGGCAAGCACTTATTCCTAGGCATCAAAATATAGATCTCTAAGAGTCATTTACCATATTTTAAGATCCAGACTCTAACTCTGGGTGCCGGGTCGCTTGGCTCGATTTTAATAGGATGTTAAGATCCAAGTGTAACCCCTGCCTTAAGTCCTTTAAGTGCAGCTAATTAGGATTAACAAGTTGTCATCAAACTGTTAAGGATGCGGTTAGCATGCAAGCCAAGCCCGCACATGTAGATGGATTTTTATACTTAATTTTTAAGGACATTTGAATATGAATAAATAAATAAATTTTAAAGACTAGAACTAATAATTCTAATAAGAAAACATTTGTACCATTAGTTCAATTGTTTTTAGATAGACCACTTTTTTGCATCCATCTTTAAGATGGATGCTTTATACTTCTTGACTGCATAAGTAGAAATGCGGTCCAACCCACATGCAACAATTTTTCAACTATTAATTCTATGTAATGAGCTAAAGTTGTCAATAGTCCACTAATGACTCACATAATAGGATGTCATCCAAGCATTCCTGCAATTTGATAAAAGGTATTTAGAAATTAAATGAACTTTTGTATATCTATAATCTAGAAAAACAATTTTTACAAGAAATCCAAACACACCACTATGTTTTCTCTTCAGTACAATATCCTATTAAAGCTTAAAAATGGATCCAAGTATATGGCATAGCCTTATGTTAACCATATGTGATTTCACATATACTACAATATGGTTTTTGTACCATTATTAAAAATGAATTCTTGGAAGAAAAGTGACTGATAAGCCACATTCCAACATTTGAACATCAAAGTTTGTAGGAGAGGGTTTTATATTTCTATTTTATATCATACTAAAGCATTAAACTCCAGTTTCATGTGAATTTAATAACTTTAGTCCAAATATGATTTCTATCATGCAAATTTTGAGTGAGTAAGGCTTCTCAAGTATGTATTATGACAAAGTTAGGATTAGGACAAAGTTATACATATTAGGTCATGGTATGACGAAAAACCCATTAACAATAAAAGAACAAAGAACCATAAAAACATGCTCAAACTCAATAAAAAAATTACACAAAAGAACTACAAAGATCTTGTTAACGAACCCTAAGATATCTCATCTTACAAAAATATGAAAAGAGAAAAAGAAGAAAAATAGACTACCACAACCCAAATTCGTAGTTAGACCTCTAGAAATCTTGTTGAAATTCTAAATTATAGGGTGTATCGCCAATTTAATGCACTAAAATAGCAAGCCTTCAATACATTAGATTTGCCTTTAATTTCTAGAGAGAATAGTTATTGCTGAAAATATTATTTATAGAAAGAGAAAGTAGTTACTATTGGAAATTTGGGTAAGAAAAAGTGTTTATAGAATAAGAAAAAATATTTGTAAAATAAGATAAATTCATCTTATTTATAAAGTAAGGAAGCAACCGTTAAGTAGAGATGTGTGACTCTTCATTAGGCAATTATGATGGTTTAACCACCTAACGGACATTAACCACCACAATAACCTATAGTCGCATCTCTACGAAGATTGAGTCCCTCGTATCCTATTTGAGAAGCACCTAACTTACAATCTCTCGAGAGGTAAGGATCTTTCTTATTCTTGTAACATGTATCTACTCCTTAATTTTGGCTTAATAATGTAGTATAGATATAGAAATAGATATAGATACTATAACAATATAATAAAATATTTATTTTACTCTATTTTTATTGGACATGATCTGTATTTGAAAAGAAAATCAAATTTTTTTCATTTTGAATACAAATATTTTACCTATTTATATTTCCTAAAAGAAACTTCTCTAAAATAAATTTATTTTTATAATAAAAATGAAACTATTTAAACAAAAATTACTTTACGTATTATTCCTAATATTTCTTTTAGAAGGCAAAAAAAAATCTATTATAGGTTAAATTTTGAATATTTAAAGTATAACTAGAATATTTTCATTTGTCAGTTTAATGTAACATATTAAATTTTTATTATTTAATTAATAAACAAAAGTAAGTTATCGTTATAATTAAAAATCAAAGTTTGTAATTAAGCAACATAACTATGGTCATCCAGAAGCTGTTAGAAAACAAATTTGATTCCATAATACAATATATACTTTTTAAAGTAAATTTTATTTTACAAATTGTTAAAATAATACTTGATATGGTACACGGATGATATGGTTATCCATATCCTGTATTTTGGATAACTAAATGTGAAGAATATCTTGGTGTTAAGTTGGTGATATACTCGAGAGATATTTGGGAAATCAGTTATTTATTTTGTTGTTATCTTGTAATTCTATTTAGTACTGGGTGAATTAAGTAATGAGCACGACTGAATAGCCCTTCAACGGTAGATATAAGTCCAAGAGATTGAATCACGTAAAACTGTATTTTCTTCTTTTTCTCTTTTACATGATATCAGAGCATCTGATCATCCACGGTGTTTTTTTTTCTCTTTTACATGATATCAGAGCATCTGATCATCCACGGTGTTTTTTTTTCTCTTTTACGTGATATCAGAGCATCTGATCATCCACAGTCTTTCTCTGTCTAGAAAGGATCTCGCCAAAGTTGGGTCTTGTATTTCTTCCAAAGTCAAAGGTTGTTGGAAAGACCGACCATTGAGAAAACCTGCCCTGGCCAAGAATCTGAGTTCAATTTGAGGTATGGAGACTAACAACTTAGTCGATTGAACTCTCCATCCTTCTCTCAAGGACGTAGGGTGATAGGGCCAAAGCCACCCGGTGAAGAATTTTTAACAAGTCTTTCTCTTCCTTGTGACACATTATCAACCTAGTCTCGAATTAAGCAGTTGCTGGTTTCCTCATCAAAACTTTGGAAGCAAACTTTGAAGCTTCCTCATCAAGAGTTATTTCCTCCAATTGCATCCAACTGGTCGCTTCTCATCTATTATTTCTTCCAAACCAAAGCAAATTTTCTCTTCCTTGTGACACATTATCAACCTAGTCTCGAATTAAGCAGTTGCTGGTTTCCTCATCAAAACTTTGGAAGCAAACTTTGAAGCTTCCTCATCAAGAGTTATTTCCTCCAATTGCATCCAACTGGTCGCTTCTCATCTATTATTTCTTCCAAACCAAAGCAAATTGGTGTGCAAGCACATCTCTGTGCAAAGTTTTGCAAGCACATCTCCATCAAATTTTAAAAATTTGGGCAGCTCAATGGTATCTCAGCGCGCAATTGTTTAAGTTCCGTCAAAGCAGCAGCAGTCTTCATCTACCTTTGGTTTAGGTAATCGCTAATCTATTTCTTCTAAATGGGGGACCGAAATTCCAGTTCAAACATTGTAGTGCATGAGGGCAACAACCCAAATCTGAAAATTATGTCATGCTTCTTAATGGAACCAATTATGATACTTGGCCTAAAGCTGCAATCCATGTATCTCAGCAGCAAATATAAGTTATATAAGTTGGGTTTTGTAGATGAAAAAAAATCAGCCCCAAAACCCGATGATCCTACTTCATCCATGTATCTCAGCAGCAAATATAAGTTATATAAGTTGGGTTTTGTAGATGTAAAAAAAAAGCCCCAAAACCCGATGATCCTACTTATGAAGAGTGGGAGTCTCGTTAGGTCGTGGCTTATAAACTCAATGGAACCATGACTTGATGAAGGGATGTATTTCCAGCCTATTGCTGAAGATTTATAAAAATCTCTTAAAGAGATTTATGGAGAAAAAATAATGCCTAGTATTTTTCAACTCAAGCAATATTTATGCCAATTTTAAGAGCAAGGAAACCCATTTAGTGAGTAAATTGGAATGCTTGGAGGCATGTGGGATGAATTGTCCCAATATACTCCAATAACTACTGATATAAATAGCAGACTAAAAGAAGTCGAACAAGATAAAACTTCTGCTATGTTCGCAGACCTTGTCCTAAGTATGAGGCTATTAGAAGTCAAATCTTAATGGCTTCTGAATTTTATTATACTTTTGCATGCGCCACCATTCAGAAAGATGAAACTAGGCGACGGGATATAAACCTTGGGATTAAAAATGAGGATCTCAATGACAACATTGAGAAATCAACCTTTCTCACTAATTCTAAAAACGCTGAGAAAATTATCACTTTTAATGACAAATTCGAGAATCCTAATCATGGTCGTGGCTGCAGTCGACCTAAGTGCACTCATTGTAAAAAGTTGGGACACACTAAAGAAGATTCTCCATGGAAAACCCCCTGGTAGGAGGAAACTTGTTGCTCAAGTTCCTCAAAATGAGATGCTCCTCTCTGTTGACAAGTTAAAGGAGTTACTTCAATAAATTGGGAATGCAAACATTGCTTCCTCTTTTGAGATACCACCTACTAAAGGTAATTTTTCTGCTAACTTATCCTTTACTGATTGTCATACTTGGATTGTTGACATTGGAGCTACCGATCGTACGACTAACCCTTGTGAAGGACTTGAAGGGTTTGAACGCACATCTTCAACTAGTCATGTGTCATTGGCCAATGGGACTATGTTACCAGTTTGTGGAGTAGGAAATATTAACTTTTTTTCCTAAAGATAATCCATCTGAAGTTTCATATATTCCTTCTTTCCCTACGAATCTTTTGTCAGTTAGTCAACTCACAAAAGCCTACAATTGCTTAGCTAATTTTTTTTGCTAACAATGTTGTCTTTCAGGAACGGCTATATGGGAAGAAGATTGGTGAGGGTAACCAATCACATGGGTTGTACTTATTAGATTAAACCTCAAAAAGATCTTTTGTAGGAAAAGTGCAACCGAGGGCAGTACATGGCATTGGACATCCATCTGATAGAATTCTGAAGCAGGTAGTCTCTATTATTGAAGCATCCTTTGCACCTTGTGAGGTTTATTGATATGCTAAACAAGCCAGATTTGCATTTTAAAATTATGATAGAATAATTAAAAATAATTTTGATATCATTCATTCATACATATGGGGAGCTACTCCCACTCCCGTGGATTCTTTTCTAGTTTTAGATATGTGATTTCTTTTATCGATGATAGAACTCATTACATTTGGATTTATCTATTGAAGTTTAAGAGTGATGTCTTCATTGCCTTTAAGGAATTCCATGCCATGATAAAAAACAATTTGAAGCTAAGGTGAAAATTTTTAGAACTACTAATGGCACGGAATATACGAATACATCTTTTTCTTCATATTTGATGGATCATGGGATCATTCATCAGACGTCATGTGTAGAAGCTCCTCAAAAAAATGGAATTACTGAGAGGAAAAATAAGCATGTGCCTTAATTTTTCAAATAAATGTTCTTAAATCATACTGATTTGAGAATATTCTTACAGCTTGTCATGTTATAAATCGACTACCGACTAAAATATTGTACAATAAAACCCCCTATGAAATGATGCACGGTTTCCCTCCTATTGTTCATCATTTAAAGATATTTGGTTGTGAATGTTTTGTGCATTTATCAGAAAATCATAGAGATAAATTTGCTAAACGGTCTATTAAATGTATATTCACAGGATATTCACCGATCGAAAAGGGTTACAAATATTATGACATAAAAACCAGATGAATGTATACTTCTCGAAATGTTGTCTTCAATGAACAAATTCCTTATTTTCGAACTGATAAGCCTCAGGGGAGATTAGCAAGACAACTTGTACCCAAGATCTCTCAAAAATGGATGGTCCTAATTTTAGAGTCGAAGTCATTAAGAGTTTTACACCTAATCAGGAATTACCTCAAGAATCCATCCTTGAAACACTACAAGAATCCAATGAGAGGTTCAACCAAATGAATATCAAGTGGAAATAATTACTGAAGACTTTCAGCAAAGACGATCTAGTCGTATTAGTCAACCTCCTCCTAGTTTAAAGGATTACTATGAAAGAAAGACCTATATGATCTTTTACCGGGGAATACATTTTTTTTTTTCTTCACCCCATTCTTTTGGCAAAGGATCACTTACATGTGGTCTTTATTATAATAAGATAAATTTCAAAATAAAATCAACATAACAATAAAACCAAGATCTTAACAACTTGATGTCATTGAAACAAGTATGCACAATGCTTGAAATAAAAGATAAGATTGCAAGAAACAAAAGGAAGAGTGCCAGAGATTACCTCAACCGAGCTTATAACACCCCACACCGAGTCACCTCCATCTGATGGCGCGAGATCAACGGTCTAGCTTTAATCTCGAACCGGGAAAACAATTTTTGGCCAAGCCACACCAATGAAACATGAACCCCTTTAATCACAAACTCAAACCCTAAGTGAATTCTCTTAGCAACCTAGTTTGAGAGAGATGGATTCTCTTTTTGCTAAACCCTAAAACCCTTAGCCATAAATCCACATTTAAGAGATAAGAGAGAGAAGAATTTTATAACCTAAACCTTAGGTTCTTTCATAATGTGGGAGAGAGAAATCAAACATGAGAGAGAAAAACTTTATTAAGAGAGAGAGAAAAAAAATAAGGTGTAAAGATTTTGGGTATAGACAATCTATTTTTTATAGGCTTGAACAGAATTAAGGTTTCTTAGGGTTTTCCTTGGCTTGCCTCTTCTTGTGAGATTGAACATAGACCGTCGATCAAGGGTGACTTGTGGAGTGAGAGATCTGACTCATCTATTCTATAGATGGGCCATCAACATTATGGAAGGTGCATGGACTATTATCCTCATTTCCTTAACCATTTTCACATCAATAGAAATTAGAGAAATTAAATCTAATTAAAATATTATGCATTCCATAATCTTTCACAAAATATTCCAAAGATATATCAAGTCAATATACATTTTCAATATTTGGTTAATATATAGTCAATATATTCCATATCTTATTTGACCACATGTCATAACATAATATTACCAAAACATGAAATAACTTAAACTCTAAAAAAGAATCCAATGGGTGGGACGTGCCACCCATGTGTGGCACATGTGGACCCCCACCCACTTGACATATGGTGGGCCCATGTGTACTATGGGCCCCTTCATGATATTTTATATAATTTTAAATTATCAAAAATATCTAAAACATTATTTGAATTTTATAATTTTATAAAATTAATATATTCATTTTTATAAGTCCAAAAAAATTATAAATAAAATATCAAATGACTCATAAAAATTCATATAATAATTCTAAAATAATTTCTATCATAAAACAAACATAATTAAATTAACTTGATGGGAAATGGATCCACATGGTTAAGGAATTTAATCTGCAATTATGGGGCACTCCACCTTCAACTGTAGACTATAGACCACACTTACCTTATCAAACCGACCCAGTGTTTCTCATGACCCACAGTCTAAGCAAGGGCTCATTAACGGGTCACCAAAGTTTGGCAGATGAGCCAAGGGGTCACAATCTCAGTCTGTAGATTACAGATCCTCTCCTAGAGACAAGTCAAGGTCACCAAGGCCTTATGTGACCACAGCTCTATGACGCATAAGGGTATCTCTCGCACATTCATACGCTTCACTCTAAAAGGTGGATTTCTGGCTTTTCCAAATAATCTATCGATATGCATGCCGTGTGATGGTACATGGATGAGGTTTTGGCCCATGTCTCTGTAGGCCACCATTACATACAAGGGTCACACAGTCCCTCGACTCACTTATCTGAGCATGTTCTTCGACCTCATCGAGGGCTAACCCATAAACCCTCATCAGTTTGTTCTTCATGCCCAGGTAACATGAGTTTTTCCTAACCGACTGGCCTAGATCGTTAAGCACAGATCGGTATCAGCAAACCATCGTTTGCTTAGTATGATCCACGAGGGACCACACTCCCATTAAGTTCATGTTCCACTATATCATTTCATTTTACAAGCATCCATAAGGCCTTTAAAGGCCACATAAACCCAACATCTCCCACTTGGCCTTTGAATGCCTTACAGTCTCTCTTTCTCACTTTCTATTATTCTCATCTCTCTCCTAATTACAATCTCTCATAAGTATTTTTACTTATTCTCTCAATACACTAATCATGGCTTTCGCCATCAATCCTTTCACAAAAGGATTTATAGAGGCAACACATTTTTCTCTTTGCTGCTCGGATCTCATCCCAAAAATGCTCGTAGCTCACCTTTTACATCGCATCGCGAATCATAGACCTGTTGTCGCAAAAGACCATCACATACCCTCATTGCATGGGGTCATATGTTCATGGGCTCAAAAGAGTTCTTTAAATAAGTTGCTCCCTTTTATAGTCATACAACCAGTACCAAACATTTAGGTTCGATGGGTAAACAACATTATAGCCTGTTGTTCCATCAGACATGTCAAATACTAGCAAGTGATCCCACTGGAATATTTAATTTATCTGGATCTCGATCTTTCTCAATCTAACATCATTCCTTAGGTGATAAAACATGGTTTTATATGCGTGGAGTTCTTATGGAATCGTGGCTCCTTTGACACACATATCGTCACCGTGCTGTAGCAAAAAATTCTTGTTGCCTCACAACGCACGAGGTAAAAGTCAAGTCGATTAAGAAATTTCTTAATCCATACATCTCCTCGATCAACAAACAGCATGCCACGTACTCTAAATTCATGGTGGACAATTTCGTCACATCATGTTTCTTTGATTTCCAAGATATTGCACCCCCTCCAAGCATGAACACATATCTAGATGTAGACTTCACATCATCTGGATCTGTGAGATAGCTTGCACCTGTATATCTGAATATCTAAGCAGCTAAAAAAACGTGGAATTGTAGCAGCTCCCACTCAATTATTGGACATACAACATATACATTCTCAACATTCTTATGCATATATCATGAGTTAGCATATCAAGTCTCATGCAATATGTAAGTCAATACCGGTTGGTTTCACAATACGCAAAAACCTTCATGAACCATAAATGTTCAACCACACTAGACACCTTGGTAGTAAATTCATACAAACCAAGTTATTTAATCAACACAATATGTGTCAAGGAAGCCCAGCACGATAGCATTCCTACAATATTCCATATGGTTCAAAGTCTTAGGTAATCGAGGATTCTAAATAACTAGAAACATGGGTCAAGGCATATAGGTATTTAGAGAAAAAAAACAGTCTGTGATAGTTTTTCTCCCACTTTTATAAATACCTTCAAGACAGAATGTTTTTCTTTTTAATAAAAAAAAATTGACTTGATGTATATATATATGCATTCACAAGCAATAGCAATATATTAGTATGACAGTTTGAAATGATTTTCATAAAGACTTAATGGACCTTGCAAGATTATGTGATTTTCTTAAAATCATATTCATAGACTTAGGCTTTTCTCAAATCATCCAATTTAATTATAAAATACAAGTTTAGCCTTCATAAATCAATTTACCTCATTTACCTTTAATTTCCTACCCAGTCAAGTTCATGGCCACAAAAACAAATCATATATACCATCTTATAATTTTATCTAAAATAAAGCACGACTAAATAATGTATATTAAAGCCTTAACAAAATACTTCCTTTCTAGCAATTATGAATAATTTATCAAGAGATCATCATCACATGCAACACATCATATTATAGACATTATTGAGAGGATGGTCACCAAGACCAAGTTCCATCAGAACACTCCCATTGTGCTTACATATTTGAATGAGCCACACCCATCTCTCGTGTTTCATTCTTAGGGCTCAAAGCCCTTGATCAAATCATATCTCCATATGTATCACTAGCTTAAGTAATTCATACTCAAGCACAAGGAGGCACAAAAACAAAAGGTATTCAAAACCGACGCTTTCAAATTTGTTAGCACTTGTCACTTAATGTTCATACACTCCATACATATTCATAAAACAATTAGAGCTCAAAGCCCTTGATCAAATCATATCTCCATGTGTATCACTAGCATAAGTAGTTCATACTCAAGCACAAGGAAGCACAAAAACACAAGGTATTCAAAATCGGCACTTTCAAATTTGTTAGAACTTATCGCTTAATGTCCATACACTCCGTACATATTCATAAAACAATTAGCCAAAATATAATCAACGTACATTAAACAAAGTTATTGAATCATCTTTCCCTATATGACCTTTCCCTTTATGACCATTCCCTATATGACGTTACCATATAATATGGGATAGATATCACACCTCAAAATCATGTAGTGTGGTACTTGGGCTTTCTTGATTCATCGCTTTTACTTGTTTAACAAGCTTTTGTAATATTGGAAGTGCACGCAACTGATGGATCATATATTGGTCATTGGTTTCACATATCACAAAGCGTCAATCTCTTCGGCACTTGAATTCTCCTGTCTTACACCGTGAAGAAAATATCTTCTTCATTCTATTATTTCAAATATCACAATTTCGATTCTCCCACTGATCTTTAGCATTTCTATGCTGTCACCAAGTCTCTCTATATATCCTTTCATTTCGAAGAAACCAACATGTTTTTATAGGTATTGGGTTTTTTCTTCTTTCTGTTATTCCCAGATCGAATACTCTTTACATAGAGTGTCATATCTTGTCAACTTTGTATTACCTCTCTCTGAAGTTTGATTATAATAAACCATACTCATAGCATATATAAAACATTTTTAAATGAGCTCTAAAGAAAAGTTCTTTATAATTAGGAATCCAAAGATGTGTCTTAACATGCCACATCTTTTTAATTTACTGCAGAATAGAACTTGAGCATCCCATGATAAAAATAAGATATCTCTCAACTCATAAAGATTTAATCTTTGAATCCTTTTGAGTATTGAAATAGACTCAAAAAAATGTAAAATAGTGCTCGATTCCATTCCTAAATCATGCCATTTAGTGAGTATTCATTTTAGTGATATTTACGTCACAATGCAATTTTTTCAGTTGAAAATCAGGTTGAGCACCTCTTAATGAAAAATTTGTTTCTCTCAATCGTCAAATAATTTCTTCTTGAAATCATTTGTGTTGAAAACTATGCTCAAAATCAAATCACAACATCATAGTTTGAATCCCAAATAATACTTTTCGTTAGATAAATAAATAAGTGACATTCACGTCACAAAATAAATAATACTGCATAATTCTAGGATTAACACTATCTAGCAAAATTGTCTTTTTCTCTCTACCATCATGGAGTTTCTCTTTCAAACCAATTTTGTTTCAAATTAGACACATAATAGTAACACATATATTTTCACAAGCATTATATCGCTCTTATAAGTAGGCTTGATGAATATAGCTATCCATGTCTACAATGAAGGACATACCAAATTACAGAAATTAAATCTTAACTTCTAAGTCATGAAAATAATTTTCGTTGCAGAAAACAACACTTGTGCATCCTTCAATAAATTGATCATATATTTCCAACCACAAGAACTTTCTTGATAAAATGTTTTTTGTTTGAAAGTAGACTCAATTTTATGAGTCACAAACCAATTTCAGCTGGAAATAAAATTATATGATTGGCAAGAAAAATTATGGAACTCAATGGACAGTTCTTGAATTTTGCATGGTCAGAACTGACAATCTTCATTGTTTAGTCAATAACTCTAAATTCATTCAGGATCTCGCACTGAAATTTTGTAGGTAAATCCTACTCTTAAAGACACAAAATATCATTGAAGTATGTAATAGAAAAATATCTCATTATATTTTTCATATCACTACTCCAAAATAACCCAGAATACTCATTATGCAGAGTGCCTTTTCGGTGTTGGAATATTTCAATAATTCTTAACCGTAGGTGTATTTCTTAAGCATAAAGGTCATTAGCTTTCTTATATCTCAATCTCAAACTTGATCTAAACTAAATAAAGAGAGAGGATAACTAATGGCATCAAGTATCAATAGCTCTAATATCAATAGCTCAAAGAATTTCTTGAAATCTTTTGTGTTAAAAACTAAACTAAAAATCAAATCATAACATCATAGTTTGAATCCCAAATAATACTTTCCTTCAGAGAAATAAATAAGTGACATTCACGTTACAAAATAAATCATACTGCAGAATTCTAAGATGAACATTATCTAATAAAATTGCCTTTTCTCTCTACCATCATGGAGTTTCTCTTTCAAACTAATTTGGTTTGGAATTAAACACATAATAGTAACATATATATTTTTACAAGCCTTATATCACTGAATTAAATAGGCTTAATAAATATAGTTATTTATGTCTTCAATGAAAGACATACCAAATTACAGAAAATTCAAGATGACCTCTCTCCAATCCAAAATTTTTATTCCTCTTATCTCATAGATATTTCTCTCTCAAATAAAGTTTATTACAAATTAGATTCAGAATGGATATCTAAAAACTTTGTGTGAACTATAAAACATTATGTTAATAACAGAAACTAAATCTTAACTTCCAAGTCATGAAAATAATTTTCGTTGCAGAAAATAGCACTTGTGCATCCTTCAATAAATTGATCATATCTTTCCAACCACGAGGACTTTCTTGATAAAATGTTTTTTGTTTGAAAGTAGACTCAATTTTATGAGTCACCGTCCAATTTCAACAATTTTATGAGTCACAGTCCAATTTCAACGGAAAATAAAATCATATGATTGGCAAGAAAAATTACGGAACTCAATGGACAGTTCCTGAATTTTGCATGGTCAGAACTGACACCCTTCATTGTTTAGTTAATAACTCTCAATTCCTATAGGATCTCCCACTGAAATTTGTAACTAAATCCTACTCTTAAACACACAAAATATCACTGAAGTATAAAATCGAAAAATACCTCATTATTTTCTTCATATCACTACACAAAATTAGCTCAGAATACTCATTATGCAAAATGCCTTTTCGGTATTGGAATATTTCAATAATTCTTAACCATAGGTGTATTTCTTGACCACAAAGGTCATTCGCTTTCTTATATCTCATTCCTAAGCTTGATCTCAATAAAGAGAAAAGATAAGTAATGGCATCAAGTATCAATAGCTCTAATATCAATGAAAGAAAGACTTATGTGATCTTTTACTTGGTAATACATTTTTTTTTTTTCTTCACCCATTTCTTTTGGCAAAGGATCACTTTCTTTATTATAATAAGATAAATTCCAAAATAAAATCAACATAACAATAAAACCAAGATCTTAACAACTTGATATCATTGAAACAAGTATGCACTATGCTTGAATAAAAGATAAGATTGCAAGAAAAAAAAATATAGGTGTCGAAGATTACCTCAACTGGGCTTATTACGCCCCACATCGAGTCACCACCATCCGATGGCACGGGATCAACGGTCTAGCTTTAATCTCGAACCGGGAAAACAAATTTCGGCCAAGCCACACCAACGAAACATTAACCCCTTTAATCATAAACACAAACCCTAGGTGAATTCTCTTAACAACCTAGTTTGAGAGAGATGGATTCACTTTTTCCTAAATCTTAAAACCCTTAGCCATAAATCTATATTTGAGAGATAGGAGAGAGAAGAACTCTCTAACCTTAACCATTAAGTTCTTTCACAATGTGGGAGAGAGAGATCAAACATGGGAGAGAGATAAATTTTCTTAAGAGAGAGAGATAGAAAAATAAGGTGTAAAGATTTTGGGTGGAGACAATCACTTTTTTATAAGCTTGAATAAGGTTAGGGTTTATTAGGGTTTTCCTTGGCTTACCTCTTCTTGTGATATTGAACATAGACCGTCGATCAAGGGTGCCTTGTGAGGTGAGAGATCAGAGTCATCTATTCCATAGATGGCCTATCAACATTATGGAATGTGCATAGACCATTATCCCCCTTTCTTTAACCATTTTCCCATCAATAGAAATTAGATAAATTAAATCTAATTAAAATATTATGCATTCCATAATCTTTCACAAAATATTCCAAAGATATATCAAGTCAATGTACACTTTCAATATTTGGTCAAAATATTCTACATCTTATTTGACCACATGTCATAACATAATATTACCAAAACTTGAAATAACTTAAACTCCAAGAAAGAATCCAATGGGTGGTGCGGGCCACCCATGTGTGGCACATGGGGGCCCCACCCACTTGACAAATGGCCGGCCCATGTTTACTATAGGCCCCTTCATGGTATTTTATATAATTTAAAATTATCAAAAAAATTCTAAAACATTAGTTGAATTTTATAATATTGTAAAATCAATATCTTCGTTTTTTTAAGTTCAAAAAAAAAATATAAATAAAGTATCAAATGACTCATAAAATTTCAAATAATATTTCTAAAATAATTTCTATCATAAAACAAACATAATTAAATTAACTTGATGGGAAATGGATTCATATGGTTAAGGAATTTAATCTGCAATCATGGGGCACTCCACCTTCAACTGTGGACTACAAACCATGTTTGCCTTGTCCAACAGACCGAGTATTTCTCATGACCTACAATCCAAGTAGGGGATCATTAGCAGGACACTGAAGTCTAGCAGATAAGCCAAGGGGTCGCATTCCAAATTTGTGGATTACATGTCCTCCCCTAGAGACAAGTCAAGGCCACCAAGACCTTATGCGGCCATAGCTCTATGGCGCATAGAGGTATCTCTCACACATGCATACGCCTCATCCTAAAAGGTCGATTTCAGGCTTTCCCGAACGATCTATCGATATGCATGCCTTGTGATGGTACATAGAAGAGGTTTTAACACCTGTCTCTGTAGGCCACCATCACACACAACGGTCACACAGTCCCTCGGTTCACTCGTCCGGGCATGTTCTCCGACCTCATCAAGGGCTAACCCATAAACCCTCATCGGTTTGTTCTTCATGCCCAGGTAACATGGGTTTTTCGCAACCGACTGGCCTAGATCGTTAAGCACAGATCGGTATGAGCAAACCATTGTTTGCATAGTATGGTTCACGAGGGGCCACGCTCCCATTGAGTTCATGTTCCACTATATCTTTTCATTTTGTAAGCACTCATAAGGCCTTTAAAAACCACATAAACCCAACACACTATACATATCATGCCAAGGAAAGCAATCACAATATTCGTTATCCCATTGAAAAATAGATAGATTTGAAGAAATTCTCTCCTAAATATTTTGTTCTTTTTACTGAAATTTCCTCAACTAAATAACCCACTAGCTACGAAGAAGCTAATTCAAATGCAATATGGAAGACTGCTATCAAAGGTGAACTTGTTGCTTTAAAGAAAAATCATATTTAGGATGTCGTTACTCTTCCTAAAAAGAAAAAAACAGTTGGCTACAGATGGATCTATAAAACGAAATATAAAAGTGTTGGAACTATAGAGATACAAAGAGAGACTTATTTTGGTTTAGCAGTGTGAAAACTAGTTTGCAGGTGAGAGTTCTCTGGTTTGAATCTCCACCCTGCAAAAACCAAAGACCATTAGGTGAACCTTATGTGATGAAATACCTAAAACCTTATGTGAAAGAAACCGGATCTGAAACTTTCTAAAATGGTTTACCTTCCATCACATTGTGCTTTCATTTCTAATAAACTTATTTTCCTATCAATTGAAATTACTTCAATTAGTAATTGCTTGAAAGCGACCGCTCAAGGATATAGATCCCTTGAGTAGAGCTTATGTCCATTGTGTCTGCCGCTGATATATCATTTCTTGCATGTTACTGCACAGGAAACACTCATCAGGAAACTTCTCTACTCTGATTCACGATGTGATGAGTAACATGTCTCTGGTTTGAGGCAATTCATCATTTATGTTTAACAGGTTTCATGTCTTTAGTATGCAAATGGTAATCACCAGGTTATAGTTTTGAAAGCCTAGTTATGTTTGCATCAGTTACATGAAAACGCATGGAGCGATACCGTGTTACATGAATTCATCGTCATCCAAGGACATTACTGATCCCTGGTCCCAACATATAAATTTCTTTTGTCTAACAGCCCAATTAGCAAAATGTGAATACGTAGACCCGGAACAAGAAATGTCTTTGTTGGCCACAATATCCTACGAATCTTTGAGAAAGATAGTTATTGCGGCCATTTCAATAAGGAAGATAATCTCAAGGAGGCTGTAACGGTACCAAACTACCAATTGCCTTGTTGTCTAACTCATTGATAAGTAACTGATCGATAGATTTAAGCAACAACTCCCATTTATTTTGAAGTTATGGGTCTACTTTTGACTTCATAACTTGGAGTCTGTCTTCATAACAGTATCTAAAGAGCTGTGTAAAATCTCATCAATCCATAAGTTACTTTGAATTATGGTTTCCCTTGTACGTGTCATTGCGTCAAATAGGAAACCCATTCCTAGTTTATCATCAAAGCCAACTAACCTCAACACTTGCACTAGAGGTTAAACTACAAAAACAACATGGTTGTATCAACCCTAGAACCTCTAGTCGCTTAGGATGCTTCCAACCACTCTTTCACATTGACTCATTGCTTCCCTATCAAACGACCACTCGTCAGAGCGTATCATTGACCTCAATCCTGCTTTATTGCGTAACATTGATTATATAGTAAGGAACCTAGTAATGGCTACAATGTCCTAAAGATGGAACGGGGCCAGTCAACCGGCCATGAGCTGGTTCTAGTTAACTAGAAACCGAGCTGGTTAACCAACACGATTCGATCAAGTAAATTGTTTTTTTTTAATAGGTCAAAAAACCCTAAAAACTGCAAAACAATTTAAAAATATCGAAAAATGTAATTTTTTTTTATTTTGTTATTACCTACAATTATATTAAAAATCAAAACAAATTTTTAAAGAAATTATGTTAGGGTACACATATATATGAGCATTTACTAAATGTACTCATTATTTTTGCAGACTAATTAACCTTGCTTTGTAGTACAAATTTTTTTTTAGCACACATAATTTTCATTATTAAGTGGAGTACGTTAGATATTTTTACAAGAATTCAGTTGCATTAATGCTCTATATGGATGATGTTACACCCCATATGAATGATGTCATTCTCTATTATAATTAATAAATGTTTTTTTTTTATTTTGAATTTTTACATTGTCCTTGAATAATTACCTAAAGTACCCCTAAATAAAAAGCTGCTAAATTATAAAATAAGGGTATTAAATATCCAAAAATATTCAGTACAATAAGTAAATACTCACGGATGCAGTTTGCATGCAGCCAGCCTACAAATTTTAGAAATTCAGGCTCGACAATAAATATATTTTATTAAATAAAACTTGATCTTAATTTTTAGAGTGTATATAATCTTTAACATAGAGATCATGAATATAAAAAATAATAATAATTTTTCAAAACCAGAAATAGTAATTATATTAAGAAAACATTTGGATTGTTAGTTACAATTGCTTTTAGATGGACCACCTATTTGCATTCATCTTTAAGATGGATGCGTTATACCTTTGCACCGCATAATGTGGAAATGCGGTCGAACCCCGCATGAAATAATTGTTCAATACTCACATGTATATGTTCCCTAACATAACCCATATGTATACTTTTCAACTTCAATTTCGGCGTTTTAGGAACCATTTAGTACTTAGCAATCTCTAATCCTAGGAGCATCATTATCATTGAACCAAGGTTTAAAAAAACAGATCGGTACCCAGATCGGCCAAGTATTGAAAACTTGTCTAATGCCAAGTGTTTATTGTCAGTTTCATTCATTTCACAATCATTAAAGGCACAATTCGACATTCACATTATTTCTTGTGCCATCTAAATCAATCTAAAATATAGATTCTTGTGACATTTTTAATTTAATAATAATTGTTGTAACTAATAAACCCCACCATTGAAAAACTAACCATTAATAAAAAAAGCCAGATAAGTACAAATTAATCCAGCATGAAGGTATTCCCAACAAAACTCAAATATGTAAAAAAGAATCAAGCATCATGGCACTCCCAACAAGTAAAAAATAAATGCACAAAGCCAAAACATTTATTCAAGCATTAAACACGAATAAGGTAAATAAATGCACAATGCCAAAACATTTATTCAAGCATTAGACACGAACAAGGTAGATAGAGAGAAGTCGATGTCATTCTTGATGATAGAGAAAACTCAAAACGCTTGTTTTTTTCACGTGGGAAACGCACTACCTGACCATGTGCTTTGCTTTTGGCCATGAGAGCAATAGAGAGAGAGAGAGGTCGTTTTGTATAGAGAGAGTATTTCTTTTATGGAGGGGAGGGTGACAGAAAGATACGCATAGTATACAACT
>NW_006499801.1:0-26984 GCF_000471905.2 Amborella trichopoda
ATTCTAGTTGGGGAGCCACACTCTTCCCATATTGTGAAGGCTTTGAGGTCTAGGTCTATACACCCCCTCAGGCACGACATCAAAGGTATAGAGAAATGGAAATGGGAAGTTTGGGCTTTCTCAGACATAACCTACCTAGAGAATTTCTTTTCTCTTTCCCATATGAAATCAGTTGTAATAGTGCCCAGCAGGGACACCATTCTCGGTTCAATGGGGCATCTCTCACCCTTTATGTTTGGAATTAGTACCTGGGAGCCGTTTTGTAAACAATTTGGTTTCAGGCCACCAACATCCCCATGCAGGCGTGGTACATCGACACTTTCAAAAAAATTGGGGACTCTTGCGACGAGTTTAGCTTGGTCCATTAGAGGTCCTCATGCACCCTTCCTCTTGGATCAGTCCAACTTCTCATAGAATCGTTGGCCCCTTCCCTCATCCCGCCCTCCATCTGGCTGAAGTTGATGGCCTCTTCTTGAACATTCCCATGGCATGGTCCTTCACCTCTCCCCTATCGTCCCGCCATCTCAGAGACCACGATCCTCCTCTATTTGGATCACGTTCCTTGATACACGAGGATAGATGGATCGAGGTCTCGCATAGAGGACGGTAGAGAAATGACCATCAGTGTCCAAGTTTCGATTGTGCGGCTAACAGAGTTGGTACTAAGCAAACTGCTGCCCCAAGAGCTTTACCACCTTTCGAGCTTCCCATCATTAAGGCTGATGGGACGACAGGTGGCTTCATAAACCCCATTTCCCAAGGCAAGTCATCCCTGGCCTTAGAGCAGGCGGCTCTTTCTCCCCATCTGGAACAACCACGTGGCTCTTTCTCGATTGTCTCGCCATCGATCCTCCCCTACTGTGCATCTCAACGATCTCTTGATCGTAATTTCATCTTTTTAGGAGATGCCACGTGGCTCCACATCCCTTGTCCTTCGTCGAACCCTCCTGGTGAGCATGTGATCGTTGCTTCCCTTTCCAATCCCGGGACACTAGGTGTCCTCCCTCTATGTCTCCCTTCGGTCTTAGGAAACTAGCAAGCAGCTCTCCTCCCTTTTCCTCTTTTCACTCGTTGACCTTATTGTTTCCTCAGTTACCTTTTCTGAGCCCTTCCTCTACACGGATGGTGGACACTTGCCCTCTCCTGTCGTGCCCCTTTCCCCCCCTTTTCACCCATCCAATCGTGTTTCACATGCAAACTGCTCCTTCATCTCGTTTTTCCCAAGCTCCTATACCCTCTCTACCCTCGCTTTCTTTTCCCTCTCTCTCTCCACCCTCTCTCAACGCCATCCCAAGCTTGCAACCCTTCCTCCTGCACCCGCTCTTGATATGCCCTCCCCTAGCCTCATTATTTCATCTCAGCGTTTTCCTCGTAATTCATCTCCTGCTCTTCTCTTCCCCCAAATAACCAACATTATACGACACTGTTTGTAGACATGAATTTTGTTTTGGTCATTTATGACCTGCTTGTTAGATTTATTCATAAACTGATGAGCAATTGGTAAGATGCATAATAGCTTTATTTTAGTTGGAATTCTTATTTCCTCTTCCCAAATCTATCTTGATAAATATTGAATTTGTTATTCGGCCCATTCGATCATTGGATCTAGAGGCATTTTGTTTTAGACATGTCGTGGTGCGTGGCTCTACCACTATATCCGATTAATGTGTTGCTTTCGACATACCAGTAGACATTCTGATGAGCCTCACCAAGCATGTGTCATGTTTTGGTGTCAAACATGGAGGCATTTTCGTATTCACATCTTGAAATTTCAGACATGGACACCTATGGTTTGACATGTTTGCCCCCATAAGTTTTGACATAGGCCTAGAAGTTGAACAACCATATTCATGTATGGGATATATGTATTTGATTTTTTATGTTAATTTTTCTTATTTACTTTTGACAATTTTTATTATTTATATTTCTTTTTATAGCTTTTGAATTTGTCTTCCGTCTTATATCTCATCCGTGTGATTCATCGCATAGGAATATTTTTTGAGGCGTGTTTCAACATTCACCAAATGCATATTTGAATTGGGTCCCCCACTTTACTAATAAGAATTAACATGTCACTTCATGTGAATTGTTGTTTTGCATAAATGAAATCTCAGTTTAAGATGAATCTTTTCTTGAGTCACCTTCCAAATCATTGTTAGCACTTAGCAGCCTTTGTACTTATATCAAATAAAACTCACATGACATGAAAATTCTGTTAGCTCCCCATAACAAAGGAACACAGTAATTAGGGAGTGAGGTACTGCTTGCTTGGATCACCATGATTTGACATTCATTCGGGGAAGTCTGAAATAGGTGGACGGATGATTTGTGGGAATGGAAAGATGCTTTTTTCTTTATGGTGGTGGAAGTTGGTGGAAGCGGAAGGGACAATAAGGTTGCAAGGGTAGTGAACCAAAAGGCTAGGTTGTGGATGGTAAGGTTGGGGAATGCTGCAGGTTGAGTAGAAGGAAAGGCTAGGTTGTGGTTGGGGAGATTTTGGCAATTTTTATTATTTATATTTCTTTTTATAGCTTTTGAATTTGTCTTCCATCTTATGTCTCATCCGTGTGATTCATCACATAGGAATATTTGTTGAGGCATGTTTCAACATTCAACCAAATGCATATGGGAATTGGGTCCCTCAGTTCACTAATAAGATTGAACATGTCACTTCATGTGAATTGTTGTTTTACGTGAACTTAATCTCAGTTTAAGATGAATCTTCTCTTGAGTCACCTTCCAAATCATTGTTAGTACTTACAGCCTTTGTACTTGCATCAAATAATACTCACATGACATGACAATTCTGCTAGCTCCCAAAACAAAGGAGCACAGTAATTAGGTCCGAATTGTTCCAACATTCATGCAGGTTGAACTGGACAATATATTGTCTCATTTTTGTTTAACATGCCCTTTTGTAGGGATTGTAGTTTCTTCAAATTTAGTTATCTCGTGCATTATTTGTAAAATTCATTTCTGTTTGGAGCTCAATTTTACCGAACTTGTGCCTGAATTGAGGTTTGCTCTTCAAACTAGCAAACGTTTTGGAGAGGTGCAACTATGCAGTGGAAGACTCTAAACAACCTCACTATTCTTCAAGCTACTATCAAACCATTCCAGTTTTATGTTCTTTGATGTGACTCAATGTTTCTAATGGGCAATCTCAATATGGATTGTGACATTCATGACCAGGTTGATTTCAAGTTAATTCAACCCTGGTAATGCAAATTCCATAATATTGTCTTATAGCATGTTAATCATATTTCTATCTCGAACTCTAATATACGTGGGGAACATAATGTCTTCTGGTTTAGTAAATGGGATTAGTAAATGGGATGAAAGGGATGTGGTCTAGTGTAAAGAGGAGGGTAGGTAGTGATAGTTTAGTTGACTGCATGGTTGCTTGAGAATTTTCGAGCTTGGTCATGGAGTGAGGTACTGCTTGCTTGGATCACCATGATTTGACATTCATTCTGGGAGGTTTGAAATAGGTGGACGGGCGATCTGTGGGAATGGAAAGATGCTTTTTTCTTTTTGGTGGTGTAAGTTGTTGGAAGAGGAAGGGACAGTGAGGCTTCAAGGGTAGTGAACCAAAAGGCTAGGTTGTGGATGGTAAGGTTGGGGAATGCTGCATGTTAGGTGGGAGGAAAGGCTAGGTTGTGGTTGGGGAGATTTTATAATTTTTATTATTTATATTTCTTTTTATAGCTTTTGAATTTGTCTTCCATCTCATGTCTCATTTGTGTGATTCATCACATAGGAGTATCTGTTGAGGTGTGTTTCAACATTCAACCAAATGCATATGGGAATGTGGTCCCTCACTTCTCAAATAAAAATTAACATGTCACTTCATGTGAATTGTTGTTTTATGTAAACTTAATCTCAGTTTAAGATGAATCTTCTCTTGAATCACCTTCCAAATCATTGTTAGCACTTACCAGCCTTTGTACTTGCATCAAATAAAACTCACATGACATGAAAATTCTGCTAGCTCCCCAAAACAAAGGAACACAATAATTAGGTCCAAATTGTTCCAGCATTCATGTAGGTTGAACTGGATAAGATATCGTCTCTTTTTTGTCTAAGATGCCCTTTGTAGGGATTGTAGTTTCTTCAAATTTAGTTCTCGTTCATTATTTGTGAAATTCATTTTTGTATGGAGCTCTATTTTACTGAACTTGTACCTGAATTGAGGTCCGCTCTTCAAACTAGCAAATGTTTTGGGAGAGGTGCAACTATGCAATGGAAGACCCAAAACAGCCTCACTATTCTTCAAGCTACTATCAAATCATTCCAGTTTTATGTTCTATGATGTGACTAAATTTTTCTATTGGGCAATCTCAATATGGTTTGTGACATACATGCCTAGATTGATTGCAAGTTAATTAAACCCTGGTAATGCAAATTCCAGAATATTGTCTGATAGCATGTTAATCATATTTCTATCTCGAACTCTAATTTATGAGGGGAACAAAATATCTTTTGATTTAGGAAATTGGACGAAGGGGTTGTGGTCAAGAGTAAAGAGGAGGGTAGGTAGTGATAGTGGAGTTGACTGCATGATTGCTTAAAAACTTTCAAGCCTGGTCATGGAGTGAGGTTCTGCTTGCTTGGATCACCATTAGCAGTTAGTCCAACCACAGGCCTAGGAAATAACGTTGTGGGAGTCCCCTGCTATGGTAAGAGCTTGGCCCCAAGAGTTGTGAAATAGCTTCTGCTGATTGGAAATTGGAGTGACCTATGGACTTCGAGAAAAAGGTCAAAGTGGACCCTTTGTGGTCTCTAAAATGACCTATACTTGGTAGCCCTGGGTTGCCTATGGAACAACCATCAAAGTTGAGCTTTATGCAGTCCAACTTTGGAGGAAGCCACAAGGAGGCTCGTGGGTTACTCGCGTGGTGGTAAGAAAAGGAGATTGTACCTGTACAAGTGGAAGGCTGACGGGGGAAGCCTTTGAACCACTTATGATTAGTACCCTAGAAGATAACTGCTGCTTTGATTATATCAAACAAGGATTCAATGGTAGAGAACTGTCGTCGGAAGATATGATTGTTACGTTCTATCGAACGAGGGCTGCCATTGAAGCCTTCCACAATATGATACCTGAAGAGGCCCAGGGGTAGAGATGGAGAGAGGAAAAGAGATTGGGAATATTTTTTGGGGTCATCCATTGCCATTTGAAGAGATGAAGAAAAGCTCCCCATAAGGAATGGGCCAAGGGACAATATATAAAGAGGTGAGGGTTAGTTTCCTCGGCCTCGAGACACATGGTACATCAATTAGGTAAAGCCAAGCCTCTCTTTGCTGTTGGTCAATCTCTGAAAGAGAGCAATCCAGTTGATTGGCATGTGGGTGCGTGGACAATGAAGGTTTCACTGTGTGGGCGTGTGGTTTGGCGTGTATTTCTACTCGTTAATTCTAGCTTGGTCTTTCATCTGACTCTGAGATATGAGTTTGGCTGCTTTGTTTTAGTATCAAATGGGCTGTGAAGATTCCTATATGTATCATTATATATACACACACACACGCACATCCTGTTTCTGAATGGTAATTTTAGAAACCTATAATCCACAATTTTAAAGTACCTGTGTCTTTTCCTTTCTATAAAACTAGTGGTGGGCATTAAATATAATTGTGCATGCTCCAAATTTTCAAATTTCAAGACTTTTAATTTTAATTTTACTTATCAAATCCACCTGAAATTTGGAGGGCGTGTGCGCTTAGAAAGATGCAGCCTAAGAGCACTATGAAAATAATTCAAATAGTGAAAATGATCAAAATAGTCATACAAATAATTTTTGACAATTTTTATTATTTAAATTTTTGAGCGATTTATGTAATTTGGGGGCTCTTATCTGGCAATGACAATGCCGGACTGGAGGGCCCAGTCTTTCCACAAAGCACTAGCTCTTTCCGACGTTCGTATTACCAGACAACTAGCTTATGTTGTCCAATGTTCGTAGTACTGGACAGTGCTCTAGAATGCCCCAAAACCCTGTTAGACCTTTCTTCCTATCATTTCTACTTTTCTCTCTCACTCTCTCGCTCTCTGCCCAGAGCTCCCTCTCTCCACAAAGTTGCGGTCTGAAGCTCCACAACCGCAGACATTTGGCCATCCTAATCAGGCAGGTCTAATGGTTGTGTATTAATCTGGAGAAAATTAGATTTATGGTGGATTAGGGTTTTGCAGTTCAAAAAACCTAATCCACCAGGATTTAGAGAATGAAACTCAATCCTGATTGCAATAGGAATCCCAAGTTGATCTTATAAATCCTGTTGACTTTGATGTTGCAATCAGCTCGATTCTTATGTCAACTCACAATCACTTTGATTCATTCATTTTAATTGC
The DNA here is from genome assembly GCF_000471905.2 of Amborella trichopoda. The sequence goes on from NW_006499801.1 coordinate 6,350, forward strand.
AATCTCTTAAGGTATTAATTTTTCTTCTTATATTTCAATTCCTACCTCATTTCCATTATCAAAGGTTGCTGTAATTTTTAATTTACAGTAGCTCTCTGCATCTTTTCGGCATGAATACTTGGTTTTTGTAGAGTCTCCTTGCAATAGTGTAGTCCTCACACAAAGCATGTGTAGACTAACTTGTTTACTCCATAGTTTTGAATAGTTTCACTTTGAGTTTCTTGATCCAAATTTTATGGAATTTTTATCGAGAATATACATTTGATCAAAGGTTTATGTTATTATATTTGAGCATATGAGATAATATCTTGAGCCTTTTTTTGTATAATGAAAAGTTCGTGTGGTCCCTCATGGTGTAGTTTCACCATATCTTCCTTATTTTGTGTAGTATCTCTCTTAAACTTCTAAAGGCTATTTTGATATATGTCTCTCTCCTGATTTGATCCCCATTATGTGAGATAAAAGTGATTATTTGCTTCCTATTAGATTGATCTCCTTGAGTTATTATTATCACCCGTGCTTTAGACAATGGAATAAAATTAAGTCCTCAGAAAGCCCGTTCGTGGCCCGGGCACAAGGAGTTGGAATCATGCCTTCCTCCATGTATGTTTGCATGTTAATTGATATATTCACAATTATTTCGGGTTTGGTTGATAAAACAGGATATAAATATTATAATATTTAAAATTTTGAATAAAGACATTGCCTTGCTTCTCATATATTCAGATTTTATATTATCGTAATATGTGTTTTTCCAAGTCTTTGATTATCACGGTCCATGAGTATGCGTCTCCGATGAGCATGGCGTCGAAGAGAAGGAATGCCTCTCTGATATAGCCATGATGTATGTATGCTGATAACATGGCCTTCCATGATATGATATTGCGTGATGGCATGCGATTGAGAAGGTGTGATTGTGTGGTCATTCATTAATAATGAGACTGCATCCTTAGCTTGCCAGCTATGGCATATTTGGTGATCTTGAGGATTTGAGAGAGGGGGAAACTCCCCACACCTGCTGCCACTTTGAGCATTGGGGGTTATTTTTTTGTTCAGGCTAGAACTTTGACTTTCTCTCTCTTAATTGGGCCTTCCCCAGGCACACAGGCAGCAACTTTGGCTCATTGGTTTCTCTCTTTGCTCTTTACTATATCACTAAAATACTAAATATTAGGACTTCTTATTGTTTCTCTAATCCAGAGGAACCCAAATGACAACCCAAACTCCTAAATAACAAAGAGAGAGATAGAGAGAGAAGAGAAGCCATTTACACTGCTTAGATGAGCAAAAGGTCAGATTGGGAACCTTTATCTTGGAAGGGGAGGCCGAACATTGGTGGAGTTCGGTAAAACAGTCCTGGATGGAGACAGGGACTGAGGCCACCTGGGAGAATTTCCAAGTGGCATTTTAAAAATAATATTTCCCTGATTCTGTCCGGGAGAGGAAAGAAGTTGAATTTATTGAGCTACAATAAGGGAGGTTGACAGTAGAATAATATGCAGCCAAGTTCGCAGAACTCTCTCGGTACGCCCCTCACATCATCAATACAGAGGCATACAAGACAAGCAAGTTTGAAAGGGGCCTCCGGCCAGATATCAGAGGAAGAGTAATATCAGCCAACCTTAAGTCATTCTCCCCTTTGATAGACCTCGCTATGAAGATTGAAAAAGATTGCGAGGAATTTCAGTTGAGGAAAGAAGGGAGTGAGGTTCGCATCGTCTAAGAATTTTGGGAGGAAGACTCGGCTGCCTCCGAGGAGAGATGTCAGGGGAAGGCCTAGTCAGGAGAACATGAAAGCTCAAAAGACCTTTTTGAGCGATGTGAGGGAGAATCGGCGCCCGACTTGCTCATATTGTGGAGGGAGCAACCACTTTGCGGCAGAGTGCTATAAGAAATAAAAAACATGTCTTAGATGTAGAAAGCCTAACCACTAGATCAAGGACTGCCCCATGGTAAAGCCGGATAACCGATTAAAGACTCAAGATTGGGTATGTGCACTTACGAAGCAGGAGGCCAAGGCGTCTACCTCGGTGATCAGAGGTACGCTCTTTGTTTCTGGTAGGAAGCTAAAATCTTGATTAACCTTGGTTCCTCTCACTCTTTTGACGCACCTCATTTTGCATGTCATCTAAAATATATTATCTGTTTATAGTTCTTTTCTTGCATGCAACAAGAAATGGAGCATCAACATGTGAACTTGTGTAAATATAGGGCTCACTGGTATTAAGAGGACATGTTATTTTCTAAGATGGGAGATGGAACCTTTATTCTTCCTAGGTTTTTATCCAAATCAGATGTAATTGTCATTCAGAATTGGGTTGGTTTGGAAACATAAGGGTGGTATCTATCAATTTCAAAGTATTATTTGTTCTGTTTCTAGACTGGCAACAAATCTGTGAACTTTCAGGGATTGTACCTTATATAATTGACAAGCCTCTGCCATTTAGTGGTTTTTTATTTTTTATTTTTTTTGTTAATAAAGATACTTGACTATAAGGAATGTTTCTTCATGGAGAAAAAAAGACTACGAACTATGGTTTCATATAGCTGTGACTTATTCCTAGATGCATCTGAATCCGAGTTAGCCAACTCATTTGCCAATGTATTTACCTTCTGAAAAATGTATTGAACAAGTTATTGAGAACTGGTCTTGGTTCTGTTAGATCTTCCTAGTTCTTTTAAAACTATTGATGCCTTTCCAAATTTCCTAGATCACAATGGCAGTATCGAACTTTATAAAACTGATGGCTCATTTGCAATTATTTCTATCTTACCACTGTTTTCTTCGTTTTTAAATACTTAAAAATGTTCTCCTTGGTTTTTTTTTTTTAATAGACACATCATTAAAAGAGAAGGGTAACTGTGGTAACCTATAATCCCTTTGCCGGAACCCTACATGCCCAATTAAAATGCTTCTATTTTTTCTTATTGTATTGCCACTCGAATCATTCACAAATGTCCGTATACAATATGAATCAAATAAAATTGCCAAGAACTCTCACTTGATTGCCATTAAAATTAAAATAAGCTCCAAATACTGATATGGAAATAAAGATGCAATAGAATCACAATAACATAAACTAAGAGAATACCTTATACATTGTCTTAGGTTACCCCCAAGGACTTAGCACACCCCACACTGGGTCTCTTCCACCAATGGCACATGGGATCTTAGTCCAAGAACTTGTCTTACAAATTTGGGCTTCCTAGGCAAAACCAGTAGAGAGCATAACATAATATATGTTTGACCAAGGCTCAACATATGAACATGAGCCCAAGACCTAGGGCTAGGGTATGTGGCTGGGGCATGCCACCCCTTGGCTTAGTTTTCCTTCCTAAGCCCTACAGTTTGGAGAGAGAAGAAGAGAGATATTTAGAGAGTGGCGTGTCAGTCCTTCGAGTGGTAAACATAGCATCACAATAGGAAGAGGTCACAGGCAATCTTCATATACAACATGCTAAGAAGTTTATAGTTGTTAGCTAACAATTTAACCACTTGTTTGAAAATTCCAACCAATTTCACAGAAGAGTAGGAGACGACCACTGTTCTGGTTTCTTTGTTTTACCTACTGCAACAAGTAAAACTGATACCAAGATGGATGATTACTCATCAAGTGAAAATGACAAAAACTTGATAATATGAAGGAACTCAACTCCCCAAAATAAATGTTTCAGAAACCAGCATGATTCTGCCACACAAAATTAAGTGGAATGCATCGTCGTCATGTCACCTCTCAGCACTACCAAGCATTTCCACACTTACCTATGTATCTCCAATATCTCCTCCAAGCTTGCCAAGCATTTTGCATCTGCACCCCATGATTTTTCATGCATTTCTCAGGCTAATACATTTGAAGTATTCGTCAGAGTTTTCCACAGAATTTTCAGCACACATCTAAATGCTTTCATTTTCATAAAAGATTCCCTATTATGGCATCATATTCTATGTATCTATTCCGATCATGGGGACCAAGTTTTACTAACTTCTTTTCTCTTTTTCAAGACTACACATGAAATAGCATTTCCAATAGAAAATTATCAACTGAAAGACGATACCTTTTTTCATGGTCCTAAAAAACAAATTTTCAATAAATTGTTCAGTGACCAATCTGACATGATAATGAGGTAGTGTTTAGCAAAAAAAAAACCACCCAGAAGGTAGACACACAATACCCGAAGCTTTCAATTTCAATCACTAGGACCTACTGCTCTTTCCTACAATCACAAGTGCATATCATCCGGATCCTCCATAGTAATCAGAAACTCTTTTTGTCGATGGCACTCACGCACAAGTGCCACCACAACTCAAAACTTTGTCACTGCAATCTCATTTATGCTGCCATTCCCTGTACTCTCACCTCTTACTCACTGGCATCTAAAACTCTCACCCAAGAGGCTCATAAACATGATCAATCAATAACAAAATGTAGACCTATCTTTACAATTCTTTGACCATGTTGTTAAATATCACCCCAATTTCTTTCATAATTCTGATACTTATCATACAATCATAGAGAAATTAGCCATGGTTAGGGATTTGAATTCCATGAAAATTGTACTCAAAGAGTTAAAGGATTCCAGAATTTTTTCAGTGAGGTAACATTCATAGATGTTATTCCAAACTATGGCTTTGCAAACAAGCCCAAGTTGGCCCTTCAGTCCTTTTTCAAGATGAGTGAGTTTGGGATAAACAAGTCAGGTCTTTTAATACTCTTTTGAATGCAATGATTCAGATCTTTTAATACTCTTTTGAATGCAATGATTCAGACCAAAAGGCTTTATTTGGTTAATTATATGTCTTGTATAGGAATTGAAGGAAATTTGGGATATTTCCAATTGTTTTTACCTGCAATATCCTAAATAAGGCCTTGTGTTAAATGAACGATTTGAAATCAGCTTTCTAGGTTTTGGAGGAGATGCCAAGCTAGGGTTTTTTTTCCAAATACTGTAACTCTGTAAGCTGTGACTTATAGTTATGAGTGGATTTTGTGGAGTAAAAAGGATGATGAGATTATAAGCAGAGTTTGGGCCCTGACCGTTCACGTTACACAGTCGTAATTGATCGTTTAGGGAAATTAATGGAGTCTGTTAAGCTCATAGTGACATGGAGGACAATTGGGTTCTTCCAAATGATGTCACGTATGGCGTAGTTATTAAATCTTACCATAAAGAGGGGCGACCAAGCGAGGCTTTAAGCCTTTTGAATGAAAAGCTTGAGAAGAAGTTTATGCCATGCCCAACCCCGTGCTGCAAATTTTTTTATCTTATTTGTAAAGAAGGCAAGGTTGATGAGGCTCGTATGCTATGGAAGAAGCTCTTAAAGAGGAAATACACCCGGATAATGCTATATAGTACTCTCATATATTGGCTTTGTAAAGGTGGTAAACTTAAAGCGATGAGGAAGCTTTTTGATGAGTTTGAGAAAGGGTTTTATCCAAGTACATTGACATATAATAGAATGGGGAGTTGTAAGAGGCAGGGAGATTATGGGATGATATACTCGGCAAAGCGTGTGTTATTAAGGTTTTTCACTTACAATAGGTTGATCAAAGGGTTTTCTAGCATTGGAAGGGCAATTGAAGGTTTTAGCATATTTGGAGGAAATGCTACGCAAAGGGTGCGAAGCCAATAAGTCCACTAATACCCAACATAGTGTGCTCCCATGATGGCGTTAGACTGTTCAGGGCAATAGAGGCTGGTATGTGGTCAGAGATTGTTTTCCCGAATGTGTCTTTTACGAGGACATTCATTTTTATTAACATGCTCGGTGACCAAGTCTATTTCTTTCACCCTTCAAGAATTGTACTTTTCTAGTTGGAGTTGAACTTGGGTCTTAGAGTTAATCTCATATTTTTAAGGCAAGGCACCGATCATATTTTTAGCGATGCATTCCGCTACAACTGTAATCAAATGGCCCTCCATGAAGCTTGACATTATTGTCCTATCTACTTTGACATCTTCTAGCCATTTTTCTAATATTCTCTAGCTTGGCCATTGGCATTAGGTTTTATAATTGGAGGATCTAATTCGAGTACATCACCACCCTATCATGGAAGGATACATGTCTTTTTTTTTTTTTTTTTTAACACAAAAATTTGTTCTATTAATTTTTCCTAGCAATGGTACCAGATCGTCATCTAAAAGTCCCATGACCACTCTATGACCACACTTTGGACTTCAAGCCAACCCAACAAATCCACGATCCACATGTCTCCCATGCAATGGGTTCGTGGTTAGCCTATAGATCCCACGTGACCACTCCAAGGACAATTTTGCGGTCACAAAGATCAAGAACTGCATAGGAGTGTCCTGATCTCTTTCTTCAGTGAAAGGGGAGTCCAACTACATGCAAACGAAGAACCAAGTATGCATCTCTTTCCCATTTTTGTCCAATGTCATTGTCATGCTTGCGTGCTGCGTAGGATGCCATGCAGAGGCTTTTAGGCACTCGCCTTTACAAGCCATCATATCATTGCACAATTAGGTCTTGGTTTCCTCTTGTCCCGCTTTGCTCAAAAGAGTCTTGGTTTCCTCCTGGCTCAGCATCCACGACCTTGGATCCTCTTTGGCTGTGCGTATTACATGGACTATACACATCCACCACCTTGGATCCTCCAAGTCAATGCCTTTTCACATGCCAAGGCGAGAGTGATGGAGCCCCCTATGTCCTAGTTAGAATCAGCTCCAACCAGCTCTAGTAGGTTGTTTTATCCAAGTAAAGCCCTGCTCAAATGGCCTTTTTCATCCAATTAGAGTACACCTTCCGTGATGATCTTTTCCTTCCAAGTAGCACACATCACATAGCATGTTTTATCCATAGAGCCTTCCTCACACATCTTTCACCCATGGATGTGCACCCATTACTCTAATGGTTGCTTTCACTCAATTAGAGCCATACTCCCAGGGCTGCAAAAATATGAGTACCTAAACACATGAATATATGAGAGCGGAAATAAAAAAACCAAGCAGCAAGGCCTTTTAAAGGCGATTTATTGGGCTTTCGATGCACTCATGCCTATGAATTACACTGTTCTTCATACTACATGTACATGTTTGACCGTTGCCTGTATAGAGCTTTTGTAATACTTTATATTTTGTATCTCATTTCTTTTGTGCTTCTTATACTTGGAATATTGGATTTCTGATCGTTTCCTATATTTTAATGGAAACTGCTAAATGCCTTCCTTCTGTTGAAAACGCTATTAATGGAATACTGAAGCGAGCTTCTAATGGGGTGGGAGCCTTCAATTGGTCACTTTTAGTATTGGAATGTTGGTCCACGTTTGAGCATTATGTCATAGATTTGGTGCAGTTATTTTTTGTGCATGGTTCTTTGATACTGCAAACATGAAGAAAACACCCACTTTACTCATTCAAAAGACTCCCGGCCATGCAGGGGCCTCTCGTCTTATTGTCTCTCTTGTAATCTTATTTCAGTAATATAAATGTTAACACTTATCAAAAAAAAAAACAGATCAAAAAGGGAAAAAAAGAAAGACGGAACTATAAATCATGACCAAATATCTTGTTAATGCTTCTGGAATGACTGCTTCAAATAGACACAAGTATAACTTGAACTTTTTCATTAATGTTAATTAATGGCTTTTCATATCCCGTTGGGCTTACAAGACGTCACCTTGTTGCGCAGCAGCTCAATTGATTTTGAAAGGTTCATGAAATAATGTATCAAATTTTACAGTGAAGATGGAGTATTGGGGTAAGTTCTCGTCTCGTTGCTTTCCCTGTGAAATGAAGATGAGCTGCAGTTAATATTTAGTGTTTAAACCGAATGGATACTTTGTATGCTTCAATATTCTAATGTACTAACCATGGTATTCCTGGACCAAACCATGTGAAGTTATGAACATTTGTTGCCATGGGATGTGTAGGATTATATGCATGCTCATGAGTGTGGCTTGCTGCTGGATGTCAATATGTGTTAGAAGGCTTATCATCTTAAACAATGGAGTCTAAAGTGAAAATAGTCAAGTTTTTGCAAGAAGATGAAACATAAAACTAGGAGATGCGTGAAGCTTTTCTCAGTAATGCATATTTACCTTAGGATATATTCTCTTTTTATAATTCTTTTTTGGCATGCAATGAGAAATGGAGCATCAACATGTGAACTTGTGCAAATATAGGGCTCACTGGTATTAAGAGGATATGTTATTTTCTGAGATGGGAGATGGAACCTTTATTCTTCCTTGTTTTTTATCCAAATCAGATGTAATTGTCATTCAAAATTGGGTTGGTTTAGAAACATAAGTATGGTATCTATCAATTTCAGAGTAGTATTTGTTAAGTTTCTAGACTAGCAACATATCTGCGAACTTTCAAGGATTGTACCTTTTTTAAGTGACAAGCTTCTGCCATTTAGTGGTTTTTTATTTATTTATTTATATATATATATATATATATTTGTTAATAAAGATACTTGACTATATGGAATGTTTCTTCATGGAGAAAAAAGGACTACGAACTATGGTTTCATATAGCTGTGACTTATTCCTAGATGCATCTGATTCCGAGTTAGCCAACTCATCAGCCACTGTATTTATCTTCTAAAAAATGTATTTAACAAGTTATTGAGAACTGGTCTTGGTTCTGTTAGTTCTTTTAAAACTATTGATGGCTTTCGAAAATTTTTAGATCACAGTGGCAGTATCGAACTTTATAAAATTGATGGCTCATCTGCTGTTACTCCTATCTTACCACTTTAGATAATATCAATCCTCAAAGTTCTATTTAGGCTTCTCATTCCATACAAGACTATGTTATTGTTGGTTACGTGGCCTTTCAAGGCCTTAAAGCCAATAGTCTTACTCTCGGTGGGAGTTAGAGAGAGACTGAATCTTGATGCTTGCCGTACTGGGGCCTAGATTCATATACCCTGAGTATTTGAGGCATTGAGAATATACGTTTTGAGAGTTTGAACTCTCGAGGAGGTGTGAGGGTCACCTCCCAGTCATGACTATATTGATTAGAATGACTCATAGCTGATGTGATAAGCAAGGGCTTAGAGAATCCAATCGAGAATAATAGAGCCCGAGTAATTAAAAGAGTATTGCGCCTGTATGGAATGGTCGGCTTATAGGACATGAGCCCATATCCTGATACGAGACCTTTCTATGTCATGTGCACCCCACAATCGTTTGGGAAAGCCACTCTTCTATAGTATTATCCGACTTAGAAGAGCTAGTGCATATGTGCTTTGAGAGGACCCCTGTATTTGAATAAGAACATGCCCCACAGGGGTGCACCAGTAATCCATTGAACCCCTGGTGACGGGAAGCTCTGGTTCAGTGACTTTGATGTGAGCAATTATGTTTCCTTGCCATAGACCGTGGAGCATAGGTTCATTGGGTCAGCTTAAAACACCGGTGGAATGTCATTTGGGTTAGCCCAATGGAAGACTCCGACTAGTGTTATAAGTCTAGAGATCTCATTTACCTTTGGCCCAAATTAATCTAAAATTGATGAGAAAATATTTTATATTGATGAGAAATTGTGTAAGAATGTTGAGAAATCATTTAGAAAATTTTGTTGGGATTTTTGGAGAATTTTTCAAATGTTTTAAACAATAAAAAATGTGATTTTCAAATTTGTTTGACAAAAATACCAAACAAGGACATCCTATGGGGATGCTACATGGATCTCAAGTGGCCATAGGGATGCCACGTGGCACTGCCATCCCTCCACTCGTGGATGACATCATGCTGACATCATATCCATGTGGGGACCTATTTGTTATTAATTCTTTTGTTGGCATTATGTTATAACATGTTATCTTGTTATTTAAAGTGTTATATATTGTTATGAATTCAGTTTGATTTAAGTTACATGTTTTTTTCTTGCTCATATGTGTCATTTTTGGTATATGTGAAGTCATGGGATTTTGAGAATTAATTTAATTCATATTATTATCCACATATGTTTTTGTAGCATGTGGGTATATCTTATGTAGCACCACCTTATAGGCTTGACCCATGTGAAACTTTAGTGTTGTTAAAATCCTACATGTGTGGATATCTCATATTGCCTTTATGTTTATGTTCTTGTATTTTATTGACTCCCACAAATTATTTAAAAACCATGGGCATAAATGTAAACATGAATTTGGACTTAATGAGAAATAAAACATGGAGCTAAGGGCTTTTAAGTAAAATGCCTATAAACCTAGGTTTTAAAGAGTGAAGGGTGTCAAAAGCTCATCCATTGGTATTGGTGATAAGATATGGATGAGTGGCTTGGATAAAAGCCTCTCATTTGCCATTGATCTAAGGCATCAATGATCAAGATCAAATCCATCTTTATGATCTAAGATAAAAGTAACTTATGGGATCAATTATCCATAGAGCCTTCCTCACGCAACATCTTTCACCCATGGATGTGGCACCCATTACTCCAATGCTTGGTTTCACTCAATTAGAGCCACACCCAAGAGTGCAAAAATATGAGTTCATAAACACATGAATATATGAGAGAAAAAATCAAAAAACCAAGCGTTAAGGCTTTTAATGGTGATTTATTCAGCTTCCGATGCACTCATGCCATACAAATTACACTGTTCTTCATAGTACATGTTTGACCTTTGCCCTGATAGAGCTTTTGTAATACTTTATATTTTGTATCTCGTTTCTTTTGTGCTTCTTATACTTGGAATAATGGATTTTTGTTCGTTTCCTATATTTTAATCGAAATTGCTAGATGCCTTCTTTCTGTCGAAAATGTAATTAGTGGAATACTGAAGCGAGCTTTTAATGGGGAGGGAGCCTCCAATTGGCCACTTTTAGTATCAGAATGAGTGGAATACTGAAGCGAGCTTTTAATGGGGAGGGAGCCTCCAATTGGTCACTTTTAGTATCAGAATGTTGGTCCACTTTTTGGGCAGTGTTGTAAATTTGGTGCAGTTATTTTTTGTGCATGGTTCTGTGATACTGCAAACATGAAGAAAACACCCAATTTACTCATTTAAAAAACAGATCAGAAACGGAAAAAAAAGACGGAACTATAAATCAAGGCAAAATATCTTGTTAATGCTCTTGGAATGTCTGCTTCAAATAGACACAAGTATAACTTGAAATTTTTCATTAATTTTAACTAATGGTTTTCATATCCCGCTGGGCTTGGAAGACCTCACCTTGTTGCGGGACCTCACATTGTTCAATAAATACATATCGAACAATGAGTCTGTACTTCTACAAAATAAACCCATGTATTCCATATGATCCTTCAAAGCCAACAAATCACATTTAGTTAATCACTTTAGATAATATAAATCTTCAAAGTTCTATTAAGGTTTCTCGATCCATACGAGACTATGTTATTTCTGCCAAAGAGCCCTCAATACCAAAAGTACTGCATGGATCTTTTAATTGTCTCCTTATTTGTTTCATGTGATATCCAAAAAACATGCAAGTCTAGTGCTTCTCGTTGCAACTCCAAAAATTCAGCTTGATCATTTCATTATTTTCACTGTGGTTGGTGGTGAATCCAATCTCTATTGAGGCTTGGGTCTCAAACCTTGAAGATCTACGACTGTTTTTGGTCAAGCGTTTAACCAGTTCTTCATGAGCTTTGGTCCTTTGATTTTTCATTCTTTCCTCTTTTTTTTTTGGGACAAGGGTTTGACTAGTTCTTCATGAGGTCTTGATCCAGCTTGGATTTTTTTCACCATTTCGATTCTTCCAAGGACTCCATACTGTCACTAAGAAAATGCAGCACTACTGTTTTGGCCCTCGCTTGTTCTATCACATTCATCTCCATCCATGCGATGTAATGGAAATGCATGTATAAGTTGTAACTCAAAAAAAAAAAAAAAATAGACTGACATTTTTTTATCATATTGTGCAGCTGTATATGCTAACAACAACATGAGACTCCCACCTCTTATTCCTCTACGATATTGCATTTGTTTACCAAGACTAAACCCCTATGTTGGACATGATCCATCCATATGGTCCTTGCTTACCAGGGTCAAGAAATTTGGATACAAACATACTTAAAACATGAGAAACATGCTTCTTCCTCCAGATCAAACAAATCATGGATGCCTCTCAATAATGTGTACCTCATTGACTAGTTATTGGAACTTAGCTGGGTCACCAGCCCAAGCCCTTATGGAGCAGTGGTACTTTGGTACACCCCTCTTGAAAGGTGGATAATGTGACTGGGCAAGTCACTACCATTTAAATTTTTTCTATTTTTTCTTATTGTATTGCCACCCGAATCACTCACAAGTGTCTTTATACAATATGAACCAAATAAAATTGCCAAGAACTCTCATTTGCTTGCCATTAAAATTAAAATACATTCCAAATACAAATCTGAAAATAAAGATGCAATACAATCAAAAGAACATAAACTAAGAGAATACCTTATACCTTACCTCAAGTTACCCCAAGGACTTAGGACACCCCACACCGCGTCTCATCCACAACGGCACACAAGATCTAAGTCGAAAAACTTGTTTCACAAATTTGGGAAGCCTACGCAAAAACCAAGAGAGAGCGAGCATAACATAATATATGCTTGACCAAGGCTCAACATCTGAACATAAGGCCAAGACCTAGGGCTAGGTTATGTGGCTTGGGCATGCCACCCCTTGGCTTAGTTTTCTTTCCTAAACCCTAAAGTTTGGAGAGAGAATAAGAGAGAGATATTTAGAGTGGCATGTTACTCCATCAGGCATAGAGAGAGAGAGATCAAGTGAAGAGAATGAGCCCCACCCATAGCCAGTTTATATAGAATAAAGGCTAGGGTTCCTGGGGTTAGGGTCTTGCCCTTTTTGTGAGACTTAATCTCGACCTTTGACCTTGGAGATATGTGGGGTGAAGGGATCTCATCCATTATCCTTTAGATCGGCCATTATGATTAAAAGGATGAGATAAAACTATTATCCCTCAGTTTCCATAATTCTATTCCCATCAAATATTGTATAGAGAAAGTGATAAATTAATCACAATTAATTTCTTTATATCTTCTTATTTTGAAATCAATGACAATTAATTTCTTACACCTCCTAGTTTGAAATCAATCAAAATCGCTGCGCAAAAGGTTTCCTAAAATATCAAGTTAACATATGGCATAATTGCCATCTTTCATTTTAGGAAAGTTTGGAGGAGGTGGGGCGCACCACCCATAGGGTGGCCATGTGGGCCCTACGTCCCATAATATGGTGGGCCCAATGTACCCCAATAGGCCCGAAATACTTAAACATTATTTTAAAAAATAAAATAATTTTATAAAATCTCAAATATTTTATTTTTCTCTCTGATTAAAATAAATCCAGAAAATTTATTTTTCCTTAGTTAAAAATCATTTCTCAATAAAATAAAATACTTAGAGAGGTCTAAAAATTTATTTTAATTATCTAAAAAATAATTAACATATTTAAACATGTCTAAGAAGATTTGATGTGAAGGATCGATAAAGTTAGGATTACGACAAATATACTGAGGACTCATCCTCTCTAGAGTCCGTATCTCACTGCACCTTCTCAAACTGACCCAATAGTTGCCATGACCCACAACCTCTCACAAGGGTTCATGATTGGGCTATCAAATTCAGCCAATAAAGTGAAGGAGATACGATTCTAGACCATAGATTACAGGTCCGTCCTTGAGGAAAGTCCATACCCCATTTCAGTAATATGCTCCATGGGTCCTTCCAACATAGTCCGGTGTTGTAGGGAGTCATCTCTTCTACACATGTACATGTCATACAACCTTATCTAAAAGGCCCACTTCCCGGACGGCTATCTAGTGTACATGTCGTGTGATGGTAATGATGAGAATTTAGGCCCTTGTTCTCTCAAGCCATCAATCACGCACAAGGGTAATGATGGGAGTGATTTTGATTTTATGGTGTTAGCATTTTAGACACTTTGTAAAATAAAAAGCTGTATTATTGTCCTATCTACTTTGTCATCTTCTAGCCATTTTTCTAATAGTCTTCTAGCATGGCCATTGGCATTAGGTTTTATAATTGGAGGATCAGGTTCAAGTACATCACCACCCTATCTTGGAAGCATACATATCTTTGTTTTTATTTTTTATTTTGAAACACTCAAAAGTTTGTTCTATTAATTTTTTCTAGCAGTGGTACCAGATTTTCAACTAAAAGTTCCATGACCACCCTATAACCACACTTTGGACTTCAAGCCAACCCAACAAATCCATGATCCACATGTCTCCCATGCAATGGGCTCGTGGTTAGCCTATCAAAGATAACCAAGGCATAGAGGGACCATGGATAGCCATAGATCCCACGTGACCACTCCAAGGACAAGTTTGAAATTTACTATTCACTCTTTGAAGTGTGCCAAAATTTGGATATGAAATTCTGCAATTTTCCAGAAAAATGCATGCTCTGTAAATTGAGCTTTTCATTGACTTATATATACATCCAAATGAGCTCAACCCAGGTTTAAATGAAAGATGGGTAAGTTCCCTTTAAAAATTAATTTGGTGGCAGCGTGAAATTCCCTGTAAATTGGGAGATAGATCAAAGTTTCCAAAATACTATCACCTGAAATTCTGAATTTTTTCAGAAAAATGCATGCTCTGTAAATTGAACTTTTCATTAACTTATATATATCCAAATGAGCTCAAACCAGTTTTAAATGAAAGATACGTGTGTCTATTATGCTTTTTCTGTTTAAGCTCAATTGAATTCTTTACATATTCGGAGCTATGTTTCTGTTTGTGAGTGCATGTCACTATTATCAGATTTCAGCAGATTTCAGAATTTTCATTCTTTTAGTGTTGAGTTTTTGACTAATCAAATGGGGTCCAAATGATTTCAAACTACCTTCATTTGAAAGATATGTTTTTATATTTAAACTTTAGTTTTGAAATCATCTCCAAACTCCTTATAGATTGGAAGTTATGTCTTTGTTTATGGGAACATATCACTATTATCAGATTACAGCAGACTTCAGAATTTTCGTTCCTATTGTACTAAGCCTTCGACTAGGGCAACGGGATCCAAATATTTTCAAACACCTCCTTTTGAAAGATATGCGTGTCTACTTTGAAATTGATTTTTATACCATATTAAAATTTCATATATATTGGATGTTATGCCTCTATTTATGGGGACATATTAGTGTAAGGAATTGCAGAAATTTCAGGATTGTAGTCCATTTTACACTGAACCCTTGACTGACCAAATGATGCTCAAATAACTTCAAATTTCCTTTGATTGAAAGATATATATGTCTATTTCAAGTTGATGTTAAAATTGAGTTGAAATTTCTTACGAATTGGATACCATGCTTCATTTCGCATATGTATATCACTGATGGAAATGGTAGTGAATTTCTGAATAAAGCTTAAACCCTTCATAAAGAGATTGAAATTTTCTGTCATGAGGCACTGAATATGCATGTTTATGATACTGTGAATGCGCCTAAATTCTTGAAGGATAGCAAAGCATGAGTGAATGAATGCTTGAATATGCATGTACACAGTTGTAATTTGATATGTTATAATATGACTGTGATACTAACCACTATGTAATGGGACACCCATTGGTAGCGGGATACTGTTATGATATGACTGTGATACTCACCACTACGCAATGGAACACCCATTGGTAGTGGGATCTTGTTATGATATAATTGTGATACTGACCACTACGCAATGGGACACCCATTGGTAGGGGGATACTGTCACGATAAGAAAGTAATACCGGCAGTTAAGATCTTGCCCTGACCCCAATTATAGAAATGGGGTTGGGATATGGATATGAATATCTGTGAGGGTCGCACCCCCCCAGGATCTATACAGGCACTCCGCATTGGGTCACTCAGTGGTAGTGTGATGCTTCCTCACCTGAAAGGCATAAGGAGAGGGTCGTGTCTTGCAAGGCCACTGTCTATTGAAAACCCCAAAACACGCTGGGGATTGTATGCGTGTGTGAGGACATTCGGAAATAGAACACTCCTTTGTCATTGTTTTCCCTCCTGAGTGAGGGTAGAAGTTCCAAGTTACAGAATTAGCTTGGCCTGATCGATGAGACTTCTACTTCAAGAGTAGGCAACTCTAGATTCTGCCTGTGTGCATTATGTGTTCTGTCTGAGTTTCTGACCCGTCATTGTGATAAGAGATGGAGTGTTTGCTAGCTCATGCATTATGCAATGTCCTGATATCTGTACTCTACTCCTTACACTGCTAAAAAATTGTGAGAAATGACACCACTTTGTGACACCTGTATGAATTGTGGGCACTATCTATAATTATCATTCTTTATAGGCCGGAATGCAATGGTGATGATCTACTTACTGGGCTTTGAGCTCACCCCTTTTATTTTCCCTATGTAGAGTGATAACCGACAGTTCTTATGTGGGCAGTTTAGCAAAGGAATTTCTTGATAGTAGGTGTCTAGTGGTAGTGCCACAGAGTTGTTTGATGAAGTGATGAAATTTTGTTGTTAGGCCTGTAGTACTTTGAACATAATTGTAAAGAATTTTTGGTGAATGTATATGTATAAAATGATTTTACTCTATTCAGTTGTGTAACTTTGTGTTTGTGTTTTACCTTCTTTCGTGGTTTGCGTTGATTCCGCCTTTCTATAAGCGTAGTGCCACTCCCACCTAAGTGGCATTCGCCATCTCTGGTCGCGCTCCCGCACTCGCCCTCCAGCATGTACGGTAGGGGTCAGAGGGCGGGATCGTGACAATTATTCTCTTGGCACAGGTAAGTTGATTATAGCATCCATGGTTTCATAGTTTTTGTTTGATTATTTAGTTTGGATTACAAGCTTCGACATGTATGATAATATGCTAGAATAAGCCCAGATTTTCCAGGGTTTTGCCTCTTATTTGCATGATAGATTGAGCATTAAAGGCATTTCTGTTGGCTATGAAAATTGGTGGGGAAGCACTCTTATGAATATGGTTTAAGATAAAAACAACCTTGCATTAATGCCTATTTTGGTTTGAAAGTTACTATTTACTCTTTGAAGTGTGTCAAAATTTGGATATGAAATTCAGCAGTTTTCCAGAAAAATGCATGCTCTATAAATTGAACTTTTCATTGAATTATATGCATCCAAATGAGGTCAACCCAGTTTTAAATGAAAGATGGGTAAGTCCCCTTTAAAAATGAATTTGGTGGCAGAGTGAAATTTCTTGTAAATTGGGAGATAAATCCGAGTTTCCAAACTACTGTCACCTGAAATTCTAAAATTTTCCAGAAAAATGCATGCTCTGTAAATTGAACTTTTCATTGACTTATATATATCCAAATGAGCTCAAACTAGTTTTAAATGAAAGATATGTGTGTCTACTGTGATTTTGCAGTTTAAGAGAGAGATCTATTGCTCTATTCAATTAACGGTGGTTAGGATAAATTGGGTAGCATTGAGAGCAAGAATGGTTTTGGCTTTAATAATTTTTTTTTTTTACAAATGAATTGTTTTGTGCGGGCTGATATGCGGTTCAGAGGTATAAAGCATTAATCTATTTTAAAGATGGAGGCAAATAAGGGGTCCATTTAAAAACAATTGAAACTAACGATCCAAATGTTTTTTTAACATAATTATTATTTTAAATTTTCAAAATTTATTTATTTTTTCATACTCATGATTCCCATGTTTTCAAAAATAAATTTATTAAGGCGTCCGCATTTCCTCGCATGCTTGCCGCTGCTTTTTCATCTAGGCAGAGAAAGAGGTGGGATCTTTGTTGAGGGAGAGACGCACGCAAGAAATTTTGACGTGGAAATTGAATGCCGCAAAATTCAACTACAAGTTGAATTTCTAAATATTCAGATTTTTGGGCGTTATTTGAATCTTAAAAGAGATGATTTGACTCTATAAAACAAGGCATGTAAATTTTTAAAATTAAGAGGTTTTTAGATTCTATATTGTCTTATAATATCACAATATTAGGGTGTTGTAAAACACAATATTGTTTGATAACACCCTAATATCACAATATTAGGGTGTTATCAAACAATATTAGGGTCTTATAATATCACTTTAGTGATTCATGATTGATAGAATTGACTATGTTATGTGAATATTGAGATTGTTCTTTAATCTTGTGGTATGAAATTTAATGTTATGCTTTGTTGTTTATGTGAATTGAAATCTCATTGGATTATTATGATCAAGTGTATGATGTGTATGAGACATTGTGATACATGATGAGGATGAAGAATGAAGATGAAATTATCATGTAATTTTGATATAATAAAGAATTTTGAGTGCAAGTCATGTAATACGTCGTAGCAATGTACATTGTGAGTATCTAGACATTGTATTGAGTTTAAGTAAAGGATTCGTAAGGGACCTATTAGTATTGAAGTTTTATTATTCAAATGTGTGTAAACCAAGCTTGTGGGCTAGAATGTGGTTTTGTATTGAGCTATTCATAAATTCAAACCCTTGACTTTTAATAATATCAAAAAGCTTTTTAAAAGATTACGTATCTAGCCCCTTGGTCTTATACCACCAACAGGAAGGTGGGTTTTTTATAAAGCTCTTTTTTTTTATGGTTTTCATAGATTTCTTTAGTTTTTGTTTTGTGACATTTGTTTGGGTTGGAGTTTTGGGTTTTGAAGGGTTTTGTTTGGGGTTTTATAGGTTCATGGCCATTACAGCTTTCAGCCACTCACTTCATACCTCTTTGTAAATTATCTGGATCGATTCTTATCTTGCTATGAACTTCCTATAAGTAGTGAACAGAGTATGCTAAGATTGCTCCTTTTTTTCTTCATTGGTTTGTTTAATGATTGAGTTATAGGTGTTTTGTTTTGGGTTTTTGTTTTATTGATTGGTTTCACAGTTTTTTTATCATATGTAGCAAGGTAAAGCTTGGATGATACAATTGTTATCAGTTACTCATTTGTATCCGGCTACTAAGATGGAGGAAGATGATGTGCCATTATCTCTTCATTTAAATGTTAGGGAAGTGAAATATTTATTCTAGTCTCGAACGATTCTGAAAATGGAGCTTCTTGCACATAGCACCTTGAAGTGGAGAATGCAGTCTGTGACACCATTCTCTTTTGTTGATTACTTTCTTCATAAGATCAATGGCTCGATTCTTGGGCCTTGTGAGCTTGTCTTTATAGATCACGTGAAATGATCTTAAGCACAATCAAAGGGACTGAGTTTTTGGAGTTGAAGCCTTTTGAGATTGCTGCAGCTGTCTGAGGAATCCAAATCACTTGATCTCAATAACGCTCTTTCTTGTAGCCCCCATGTTGAAATGGCAAGGTGTTGAGGTGTTATTGAACTGATTCAGTAAATTTTGTTGATTAAGAGCATTGGGTCAGTTTCATCAGTGCCTCAGAGTCCAATAAGGGTTCTTGATTCTCCATGTCTAAGCTATAGAAATGATGATAAAACGGTTGGGTCTTGCTCTAGTTCACATACCAGCCCTGCTAGCAAGAATTGGAAACTAAACTGAATTGTTGAAGGGACATGAAGGGGAAAAGAAAGAGAATTCAGGGGTTGTAGAATTGTGTCACATATGGTGGGGGATTAATGTTAACTAGGAGTTTTTGTGAGATGCACCATCTAATGCGTTCGTAATATTTAACTTATTCATTATCTAATGAGATGCAGTTATAGATGTAATGTAATTTTTGGAATAACTTATCTTGGGTCGTGTGCGTAGAGAGAGAGAGAGCGAGAGAGAGAGTGAGAATCATAATTCGATCTACAAAAATATCGAAAAATATGATTGGAACAGTCTATTTTATTGCTTATATTATTATCACCTTATTCCCAAAAAATCTTTTTTATTGGTCATGTAATACTAGGGAATTATTAACTTATAGAATGAACGATTAAACTGCATTAACAGTAAATAACAAAAAACTAGTTTTCATCTTCAAAGTGCCAAATGGGGTCTTTTTCATATACTGGGTCCGTATCTTTCAGGAACCAGCCAAACAACATTGTTTTCAAAATTTGCTTATACATATACTAGAATCTGCAAAATCATGAATTGAGAGAAACCTAGGATTGGCGTATTCTGGGACCCGAACGACCTTTTAATGAATGACAGGGTAACTAGTTGTACTTAGGGGGGGCAACGGGTCTGATAAGGGTGGGTTCCGGCTGGATCCAGACCTTGGCTCCAAAGTTGGACCCATACTCATTCCCGTTGGGTCCCAGGTCTATTGCCACCATCACTATGAGCCGCCCCCCTGTTTTACTGTCATATATCCATATTATTGATAACAAGTTCCTAATCACCTACCATTAGATTTCAAGCCGTCTGATTTGTTGTGTATATATATATATAAAGCTTGTGTGAGCCCACTAGCTCATGGAATAGTACAAGCCCAACGGCCCACTCTGGGCCGATCTGACGAACACATATGTTTGGCAATGTTTGAATTTTAAAAAACTTTCTACAAATCCAAATCACTTGAAATTTTAGACGTATGTTATTCTCATCAAGCCGTACCTAATAAAAATATATATTATAATAATTTGTGAAAACAATTGACTAAAATACCCCCAAAACCTTTTGGGGGTATTTTGGTCCATTTATTTCATGTAAAATATGTTTTTTGATATTTTTTTAAGATTCACCTATTTTTGATGTACATATGCTCTAAATTTCAAGAGCTATGGACTTTTAGAAAAAAAAATTAAAAATTTAAGCACTACT
>NW_006499801.1:27004-58934 GCF_000471905.2 Amborella trichopoda
TTAAGATGCATGGACATGAAAAGAAAATGGATTTCAAGTTTTTGAAATAGCATATTTTATAACTCATTTTTGGACCGTCAATTTTCAAGTTTTCGTAGATCTATCAATCTACACTATAGGGATTGTAGTTTCATCAAATTTAGTTATCTCGTGTATTATTTGTGAAATTCATTTCTGTTTGGAGCTCAATTTTACTGAACTTGTACCTGAATTGAGGTCTGCTCTTCAAACTAGCAAACTTTTTGGGAGAGGTGCAACTTTGCAGTGGAAGACCCTAAACAGCCTCACTATTGTTCAAGCTACTATCAAACCATTCCAATTTTATGTTCTATGATGTGACTCAATGTTCCTAATGGGCAATCTCAATACAGATTGTGACATACATGACCAGAATGATTTCAAGTTAATTAAACCCTGGTAATGCAAATTCCATAATATTGTCAAATAGCATGTTAATTATATTTCTATCTGAAACTCTAATTTACGTGGGGAACAAAATGTCTATTGATTTAGGAAATGGGACGAAGGGGCTGTGGTCAAGAGTAATGAGGAGGGTAGGTAGTGATAGTGGAGTTGACTGCATGGTTGCTTGACAACTTTCAAGCCTGGTCATGGAGTGAGGTACTGCTTACTTGGATCACCATTGGCAGTTAGCCGAACCAGAGGCCCAGGAAATAGCATTGTGTGAGTCCCCTTCTATGGTGGCCCTCAAGAAATGATCTAGCTTCTGCTGGTTGGAAATCGGAGTGCCCTATGATCTTCGAGAAAGATGTAAAGTGGACCCTTTGTGGTCTCTAAAAAGACGTATACCTGATGGTCCTGGGTTACTTATGGAACAACCATCAAAGTTGAGCTTTACACGGTCCAACTTTGGAGGAAGCCACAACGAGGCTCGTGAGTTACTCGTGTGGTTGTAAGAAAAGGAGATTGTACCAGTGTAGGTGGAAGGCTGAAGGGGGGAAGCCTTTGAACCTCTTGTAATTAGTAGCCCAGAAGATAATTGCCGCTTGGATTATATCAAACAAGGATTCAATGGTAGAGAACTGTCCTTACAAGATATGATTGTTACGTTCTATCCAAATTTCCCAAATGAGGGCTGCCATTGAAGCCTTCCACAATATGATAAAGAGATTGGGAATATTTTTTGGGGTCACCCATTGCCATTTGAAGAGCTGAAGAAAAGCTCCCCACAAGGAATGGGCCAAAGGACAATATATAAAGAGGTGATGCTTAGTTTCCTCGGCTTCGCGACACATGATACATCAATTAGGTAAAGCCAAGCCTCTCTTTGCAGTTGGTCAATCTCTTAAAGAGTGTAATCCAGTTGTTTGGCGTGTGGGTGCGTGGAAAATGAAGGTTTCACTGTGTGGGTGTGTGGATTGGCGTGTATTAATACTCATTCATTCTAGCTTGGTCTTTCATCTGACTCTGAGATATGAGTTTGGCTGCTTTGTTTTAGTATCAAATGGGCTATGAAAATTCCTATGTGTATCCTTATATATACATACACATGCACATCCTATTTCTGAATGGTAATTTCAGAAACCTATAATCGAAAATTTTTAAATACATGTGTCTTTTCCTTTCTATAATACTAGTGGAGGGCACTAAATATAATTGTGCATATTCCAAATTTTCAAATTTCAAGGCTTTTTATTTTTTTTTACTTATCAAATCCACCCGAAATTTGGAGGGTGTGTGCGCTTAGAAAGATGCCACCTAAGAACACTATGAAAATAATTCAAATAGTAAAAATGATTAAAATAGTCCTACAAATAATTTTTGACAATTTTTATTATTTAAATTTTTGAGCGATTTATGTATGGAAACCCTTAGGGGGACTCTTAGCTGGCAATGACAATGTCGGATGTGAGGGCCTAGTCTTTCCACAAAGCACTAGCTCTGGCTAGTTTTTCTATTACCCAGAGCTCCCTCTCTCCACAAAGTAGCAGTCTGAAGCTCCACAACTGCAGACATTTTGCCATCCTAATCTGGTACGTCTAATGGTTGTGTATTAGTCTGGAGAAAATTAGATTAATGGTGGATTAGGGTTTTGCAATTCAAAAACCCTAATCCACTAGGAATTAGAGAGAGAAACTCCATCCTGATTGCAATAGGAATCCCAGGTTGCTCTTGTAAATCCTGTGGACTTTGATGTCGCAATCAGCTCGATTCCTATGTCAACTCACAATCACTTTGACTCATTCATTTTAATTGCAATCTCCTGAAAAGAATCATGGCATGCCAACATTGACAGTCTGCAAATGAAATCACAATATCCATGAGTTGGCTGACTTGGTTAATGGGTTTTTTCATTTGTTGTATTTTGTTGTTGTGCTTTATATCTGCATCCTTGCACTATCTCGTTCTCTCTCAACTCAACCACTCTCTCTCAAGGAGGCAAGGCATGCCCATGCCCTTTTCACAAGCTTTGGTTTCCAACACCTAATCTCTGCAGCTGCTCACATGGTCACCATTTACACTCTTTGCAACGACCTCCACTCTTCAAACCTCCTCTTCTTCAACAACCCCACAAAAATATATACGTTTTTAACACGATATTCAAGCTCATGCCCATGTTAATCAGCCAACCCAAGCTTAGGGGTTTTGGAAATCTTAAGGGGTTAAGCAATGGGGACTTTTCGGGATTGAGGTACAGGATTGAGAAAAAAGGCATGAGTGTAGAGAAGAGAGAGAAGAGCAAGAACTCTATTGGGGTCTGAGATTTAGTGGTGGAGAAGGGCCCCAAGAACAAATAGGGGGGAGCAGCCTATGTTCAAAAATTGGGTTTTCTAGAGAGAGAGAGGGAGGTTTCCTCGCATGCTTGCCGCTGCTTTTTCATCTAGGCAAAGAGAGAGGTAGGATCTTTAATGGGGGAGAGACGCACGCAAAAATTTTGACGTGGAAATTGAATGCCTCAAAATTCAACTACAAGTTGAATTTCTAAATATTCAGATTTTTGGGCGTTATTTGAATCTTAAAACATATGATTTGACTCTATCAAACAAGGCATGTAAATTTTTAAAATTAAGAGTTTTTTTAGATTCTATATTGACTTATAATATCACAATATTAGGGTGTTATCAAACAGTCCCTTAGTGATTCCTGATTGATAGAATTGAGTATGTTATGTGAATATTGAGATTGTTCTTTAATGCTATGCTTTGTTGTTTATGTGAATTGAAATCTCATTGGATTATTATGATCAAGTGTGTGATGTGTATGAGACATTGTGATACATGATGAAGATGAAGAATGAAGATAAAATTGTCATGTAATTTTGATATAATCAGCAATTTTGAGTGCAAGTCATGTAATATGTCGAAGCAATGTATATTGTGGGTATTTGGACATTGTATTGAGTTTAATTGTATTTTTGAGTAAAAGATTTGTAAGGGACCTATTAGGGTTGAATTTCTATTATTCAAATGTGTATAAACCAAGTTTGTGGGCTGGAATTTATGTATTGTAGTTTTGTATTGAGATATTCATAAATTTAAACCCTTGAGTTTTAATACAATCAAGGCCATTACAGCTTTCAGCCTCTCACTTCATATCTCTTTGTAAATTATTTGGATCGATTCTTTTCTTGCTATGAACTTCCTATAAGTAGTGAACAGTGTAGGCCAAGATTGCTCCTTTTTTTCTTAATTGGTTTGTTTGATGATTGAGTTATAGGTATTTTGTTTTCGGTTTTTGCTTGATTGATTGATTTTGCAGGTTTTTTTATCTTATGTAGCAAGGTAAAGCTTTTATGATACAATTGCTATCAGTTACCTATTTGTATCCGGCTGCTAAGATGGAGGAAAATGATGTCCCATTATCTCTTCATTTACAGGTTAGGGAAGCGAAATATGTATTCTAGTATCGAACGATTCTGAAAACGGAGCTTCTTGCACATAGCACCTTGAAGTGGAAAATGCAGTCTGTGACACCATTCTCTTTTGTTGATTGAACTTATTCAGTAAATTTTGTTGATTAAGAGCATTGGGTCAGTTTCATCAGTGCCTCATAGTCCAATAGGGGTTCTTGATTCTCCATGTCTAAGCTATAGAAATGATGATAAAATAGTTGGGTCTTGCTCTAGTTCACATACCGGCCCTGCTAGCTAGAGTTGGAATCTAAAGGCATGAAGCGGAAAAGAAAGAGAATTCAGGGGTTGTAGAATTGTATGTCACATATGGTGGGGAATTAATGTGTAAACTAGGAGTTTTTGTGAGATGCATCGTCTAACGCGATCGTAATATTTAACTTATTCATTATCTAATGAGATGCAGTGTTATAGATGTAATGTAATTTGGAAATAACTTATCATGGGTCGTGTGCGTAGAGAGAGAGCGAGAGAGTGAGTGAGAATCATAATTCGACTTGTAAAAATATCAACAAATATGATTGGAACAGTCTATATAATGGTTTTGACTTTAATATATTTTTTTTATTTTTTTTACAGATGAATGGTTTTATGCGAGCTGATGTGTGGTACAGAGGTATAAAGATGAAGGCAAATAGGAGGTCCATTTTAAAACAATTGAAACTAACGATCCAAATGTTTTCTTAATAGAATTATTATTTCTAACTTTCAAATTTTATTTATTTTTTCATATTCATGGTCCCATATTAAAGATTACATGTGCTCTACAACTTCGGATCTAATTCTATTTAAAAATAAATTTATTAAGGCGCCCACATTTCTACATGTGCGGGCTTGACTGCATGCTAACTGCATCTATTTTTATATATTTAAATATTTTTTGTATTTTTATATTTATTTTAATTTTTATCTACCCCGCTTTTCGCTTTATGGCTTGGCTTGGCTTGGCTCGGCTCATGAGCTTGGCTATGAAAGAGGCAATAAACAGTCTATTTGAGGGAGAGAAAATTAGGGGGAAAGAGATGCCTTATAACAGTTCAGATTACGAAGCAAAGAATTGGGATATGGAAGCCCTAAACTTCTAAAAATTTGAAGTTTTAGATTGTTGAGAAAGAAATGGTTTGCAAAATGTGTGGATCTATAGAGGGTGAGAATGAAAGTCAGGATGAGAGATTAGTGTGGATAGTTGGCAAAAGGGGGCGAAGAGTCCAGAACATTGAAAGAGAAGGGAGATGGAGAGATTTCGGGAAATGGGGCAAGAGTCCCAAAAATTGAAAGAGAAGGGAGATGGAGAGATTTGGGGAGTGGGGAAGAAGAGATGAAAGAAAGAGGAGAGCGATAGATGATCAGAAAAGAGAGGGATACTCGGCTCATTCATTCAATTGCTCTCTCTCCCATTGGAGGGAGGCTTGGGGGCGAAGGAAGTTGGAATGGGTACTCTCTCCTCTCTCTATGCAAAAATTTCAATGGGTACTGTAAATGGGACAAGATTTTTTAGTGTTTTCCTCTTTCTAAATTAACATTTCTCTCTATACTAAATTGTGTAGTATTATTTATACTCTCCCTAAAAAAAAAATGATTGATTGGCTACTATATGCTATGAGTCTTTATGTTGTTTCTCAGTTTTCGAATCTGTAATTAGCTATGTTACTTTTGGCTTTAATAAATTTTTTTTTTCAGATGAATTGTTTTGTGCGGGCCAGAGGTATAAAGCATCAATCTATCTTAAAGAGGGAGGCAAATAGGTGGTTCATTTAAAAACAATTGAAACTAACGATCTAAATGTTTTTTTAATAGAATTATTATTTTTTATTTTTAAAATTTATTTATTTTTTCATATTCATGATCCCCAGTTTTCAAAAATAAATTTATTGAAGCGTCCGCATTTCTACATTTGCGGCCTTAACTGCATGCTAACCGCATTTATTTTTATATATTTAAATATTTTTTATATTTATTTTAATTTTTATCTAGTCCTCTATTGCCTTTTTGGCTTATCTTGGTTAACTCCGGCTCGGCTATGGCTATGAAGAAAGAGGTAATACACAGTCTAGTTGAGAGAGAAAATAAAAAAAAAAGAGATGACACATAAGCAAAGAATTGGGATATGGAACCCTAATTAACTTTTAAAAATTTGAAGATTGTCTATTTCTGATCTTTTGACAACAATTTGTTGCCGAAATGGAAAAAAAAGATCGTTTAATTTTGGAATAAAAAATGAACTCCAAAATTTGTCTGATGTTCTAAATTTCATTGAAATTCCACGATATCGCTATTTAAAAATTTCAATGAATTTCGTTAATTTCAAAATTCCACTAATTTTCTTGTGGAAACGTAAATTTATGTTTATGGCTTTGTTTTTTTTCGTAGGTTGACTATTTTATTTTTTCTCACTCAGCTCAGCTTATATAGGCTTGGATCGGCTTGGCTTGGCTTACTTCGGCTCAGCTCGGCTCTGCTCGGCTTGGACAAATATCGGCTCGGCTCAGATAGACTTGCTAGGCTTTTATCGGCTAATTTCGGCTAAAAGCAGTGAAAATTTAATTCAACCAAGCCGACATGAGCCAAGCTAAGCCCATAAAAGTTGAGTCGCGTCGATATAAACTGAGTTAAGCCAACAGAAGCTAAGCCGAGCCGTTTTAAGCCGAGCTGAGCCAAGTGTAGCTGAGCCGAGTCGAGTTGAGTCGCGCCGATATAAACTGAGTTAAGCCGACACAAGCTAAGCCGAGCCGTTTTAAGCCGAGCTGAGCCAAGTGTAGCTGAGCCGAGTCGAGTGTAGCTGAGCCGAGCCGAGTGTAGCTGAGCCGAGCTGTACTGTATGAGCCAAAGGAATAAAAATAGGTAAATTTCACCTGCCCGACCTCTTTTCTGATCATCTACTGCTCTCCTCTTTCTTTAATCTCTTCTTCCCCACTCTCAATCTCTCTCCATCCCCCAAAATCTCTCCATCTTCCTTCTCTTTCAATTTTCTGGACTCTTCCCCCGCTTAGACTATGGCAAAGTCCAACTACCCAGACTAACTGTCATTCTCACCCTTTATAGATCCACACATTTTGCAAACCATCTTTCTCTCTCTTACCACGAACCATTTGTTTCTCAACAATCACCGCTCATGGGGGACTGAAGACCGTTTTTGCTGAAAGGCTGCTATATAGGGCATTAAAACTTACTTAGCAAGCCGCTCTAGTGAGAGAAAAGAGGAGCTCTTATCTGGTTATGGATGTGAAACCTGGCAAGGCCATCCTTGGAAGTCCTCAATGAAGCATACGATAAATGTCGCAAGGTTTGAGCAGAGTATGCCATGACTTTTTTTTTTTTTTGTGAACGATAGAGTATGCCAAGACTTTTCACCTAGGTATTGCTTTCTCTCTCTCGAATTTCTCTCTCTCCTATTGGAGGGAGGCTTGGAGGTGAAGGAAGTTGAAATGGGTACTCTCTCCTCTCTCTATCCAAAAATTTCAATGCGTACTATAAATGGGACAGGCTTTTTTAATGTTTCCCTCTTTCTAAATTAACATTTCTCTCTAAACTAAATTCTGTAGCATTATTTATACTCTCCCTGAAGAAAAAAAGATTGATTGGCTACTTCTCTATTTTCTAACCTGTAATTAGCTACAGTACTCCTCTCTTCCTATCTCTACTTCTCTTTCTCTCTCTTCTCTTTGCAGTAATGTGACAAGTTTAAGATGGAGGTGGACAGTAATGCGACAAAATTTTAAGATAGAGCTGGACAGTCAAACATGCTTAGAAAAATGCATATTTAGAATAATTTATAGTTCATATATATGGAAAACTGGTTAAGGCTATACTCATATTTCTAAAAATATGAATATCCAGATTCTGTTTTGTCAAATAGAGCCTTAAAAGTGTTAAACGAATTTTTTCTGCACCATTTTTATTTAAATGAGAGATAGCAGATAGAGAAGCTCACTGTGATGGAAATGCTATGGGATATGTTACAGGGAGTACGAACTCTATTGAAATGATAAGCCGGTAAGAATGTCGGCCATAACCCTCCAAAATTTTTTTTTGTGGGTAAGTCAGTGGGGGAGACATAACCCTCCAATTCTATTTTCGGACATGCACTTTTTGAGATATTATTACCAGTCGCTTTGCATTTGGTATATATCTGACATCTGCGATTTGGAGGTGTTTGAATTGAGTTGAGGCACGAGGGAGGTTAATGGTAATCATAATCTCGGAGATTCGCATAAATGTAACCGTGATTTTCGATTCTGGTAAAGTACAGAAGAGAGAGAGAGAGGATTTTTGAGGAATATTTTTTCGTTAAAAATGGGAGCAATGTGATGGGTGAGTATTTTGATTGGTTGATTATTTAATTGGTTAAAAATGGATTTCAGGAGGGGTGTAAGAGTGAAGTAGTGGAGGGAGAGAAGCCTTGTCCAATGATGCGTCTGTCAACTGAACATTCCAACTGCTAGTGATGTGGTAATTTCTGATTTATATTTCATTATATTTGTTGTGAGAGAAAATGTTCTTACTTGATTTTTTTTTTCTTTTTTCTTTTATTTATCAGTATTGAGTGTTATGCAGGTATGGAAACAAACGAAACCCTATTCCCAAATTAGGCTGCCTCGTAATTCCCCCAATCACCTCGAGACCATTTGTGTTGTGCAGGAATGGAAACAAACAAAACCCTATTCCCAAATATTCTCAATGACCCCTCGAGTTTTACTATTGCCAGACATATTAGATAGTTTCTCAGATGTTTGGAATTCTATCAAATTTCTGAAGGTTTTCTGTTTCCTCTAACCCTACCTCAGTATCACCAAATCTGGTTAAGCCTACAAGTATCAATTATAAGATAAGATATTCATACCATACTTATAAGAATTAGCCTGACTTACAACTTAGAAAGAAAGAACATGCAATGCACATATGGATTCTCTTATGTACACATAGCAAGGTTAGATGCATCCTAATCTCTCATCACCATCTTTTCTTTCTAGATAAAGCATTAAAGAGAAATTTATGGGATTTTGAGAGTAAGACTGCTCCATACAACTGGGTTTGTTGCATTCCAACTAAACTCAATAAACTTATTCACGAAACACGAGAAGTGAATATATGAAAGTTTTGCACTATAAATGAGGTTTAACAAAGCCTCAACAAGAATGCACACCCTGAAGATATGCCATGCAAAACAAAGGTCAGCTCGTATTGACAACACCTATATGTCATTTCTCTTGTCTCCCCTCTTTTGGACTATCTGGATTTGATGGTTTCATGAATTTTACATCTATTAATTCTTCTTTCTAGTTCATGGCATTCGTTCTATCAGATTTTGGCCTGCCTTAGTTCCAGGGTACAACAAGGGTACCTTAAAGAATGAAAAAAACATAAGAATTATATGAACTTGTGGGATCAATTTATGTATATGTAATTTGGATATGCTTTACAATGGTTTGTGAGTTTTTATAGTCAGATGTCCTATTTTTGCATTTTTTTTGTTTGATTTTTCTGGAATCTCCAACCTTAAACCATATTTTGTAATCCAATTTGTTATATTCTTTTGATCTTATTTGGATTCCTTACATGTTGTTTTTAGTTTTGTTTCGGGTTTAAATATTTTATTTTATTTATTAGCATTTTAAATAAATCTTTTTTTTAAGGGGCTTTTGGGTCATGCACAGACCTAGTCCACTCAACCTCGCACTTGGCTGAGTTACTCGGGCTGCTTCTAAGGCCCAAGCAATGTGGAATAACACTGCTTAGTATTAACCATGAATGTCTGTCATACATACAGACATGGCCATGGTGTAAATGCTCATACATGAACCCATTCATTTCTTTAACATTGGGATATTTTGGTAGTTTGCTCATGAATATTATTTTTAATAGATTATTCACATTACATAGCGTAGAAGCTTGTGAACAAATGAGGCATGTGATGATTTTTTCTTTTTTTTCTTTTCTACGTACTTGCTGAACATCTATGGGGATAAAAATATTTTAAGATCCTTAACTAACTCTTTTTTTTTTTTTGCTATTTTCTTTTTTTTTGATGGTTTGAGTGTTTGAAAAAGGCATAAACCAATTTTGAAGGATATTCCCTTTAATGAAATATTTGTTGGAAAATTCATCAGAGTTTTCCACAGTATTTTCAGCACACATCTAAATGCTTTCATTTTCATAAAAGATTCCGTATTATGGCATCATATTCTATGTACCTATTCCGATAATGGGGACCAAGTTTTACTAACTTCTTTTCTCTTTTTCAAGACTACACATGAAATTGCATTTCCATTAGAAATTTATCAATCGAAAGATGATGCCTTTTTTCATCATACTACCAAGCAAATTTTCAACAAATTGTTGAGTGACCAATCTGACTTGATAATGAGGCAGTGTTGAGCCAAAAAAAAACCATCCAGAAGGTAAACACACAATACCTAAAGCTTTCAATTTCAGTCACAAGGGCCTACTACTCTTTCCTACAATCACTTAGTGCATATCATCCGGATCTTCCGTAACTATCAGAAATCCTTTTCTCGATGGCACTCATGCACAAGTGCCACCGCAACTCAAAACTGTCACTGCATTGTCATTTATGCTGCCATTCCCCATACCCTCACCTCTCACTCACTGGCGTCTAAAACTCTCACCCAAGAGGCTCATAAACATCATCAGTCAACAACAAAATGTGGACCTAGCTTTACAATTCTTTGACCATGCTGTGAAATATCACCCCAATTTCTTTCATAATTATGATACTTATCATATGATCATAGAGAACTAGCCATGGCTAGGGATTTGAATTCCATGGAAATTATACGCAAAGATTTAAAGGATTCCAGAATTTCAGTGAAATAACATTCATAAATGTTATTCCAAACTATGGCTTTGCAAACAAGCCCAAGTTGGCCCTTCAGCCCTTTTTCAGGATAAATGAGTTTGGGATAAACAAGTCAGTTCTTTTAATACTCTTTTGAATGCAATGATTTAGACCAAAAGGCTTGATTTGGTTAATTATATGTATTGTATAGGAATTACAGGAAATTTGGGATATTTCCAATTGTTTTTACGTGCAATATCCTAATTAAGGCCTTATGTTAAATGAACGATTTGAAATCAGCTTTCTAGGTTTTGGAGGAGATGCCAAGCTAGGTTTTTTGTTTTTCAAATACTGTAACTCTGTAAGCTGTGACTTACAGTTATGAGTGGATTTTTTGGAGTAAAAAGTATTTTTGGATGAGATTATAAGCAGAGTTTGGGTCCCTGATAGTTCAACTTACACAGTTTTAATTCATGGTTAATGGGAAATTAATGGAGGCTGTTAAGCTCATAGTGAAATGGAGGACAATTGAGTTCTTCCAAAAGATGTCACGTATGGTGTAGTTATTAAATCTTACCATAAAGAGGGGCGACCAAGCCAGGCTTAAGCCTTTTTAATGAAATGCTTGAGAAGAAGTTTATACCATGCCCAACCCCGTGTTGCAAATTTTTTTATCTTATATGTCAAGATGGCAAGGTTGATGAGGCTCGTATGCTATGGAAGAAGTTCTTAAAGAGGAATTGCACCCCGATAATGCTATATATGGTACACTCATATATTGGCTTTGTAAAGGTGGTAAACTTAAAGCGGCGAGGAAGCTTTTAATGAGTTTGAGAATGGGTTTTATCCAAGTACATTGACATATAATAGAATGGGGAGTTGTGAGAGGCATAGAGATTATGGGATGATATGCTCGGCAAAGCATGTGTTACTAAGGTTTTTCACTTACAATAGGTTGAACAAAGGGTTTCTAGCACTAGAAGGGCAAGTGAAGGTTTTAGCGTATTTGGAGGAAATCCTACACAAAGGGTGCGAAGCCAATAAGTCCACTAATGCCCAACATAGTGTGCTCCCATGATGGGGTTAGATTGTTTAGGACTATAGAGGTTGGTATGTGGTCCGGTATTGTGTTCACAAATGTGTCTTTTACGAGGACATTTTTATTAACATGCTCGGTGACCAAGTCTATTTCTCTCACCCTTCAAGAATTGTACTTTTCTAGTTGGAGTTGAACTTGGGTCTTAGAGTTAATCTCATATTTTTCAGGCAAGGCACCCATCATATTTTCTGCGATGTAGTCCGCTACAACCCTAATCAAATTTCCCTCCATGAAGCTTGACATTATTGTCCTATCTACTTTGTCTTCTTCTAGCCATTTGTCTAATATTCTTCTAGCATGGCCTTTGGCATTAGGTTTTATAATTGGAGGATCAGATTCAAGTACATCACCACCCTATCTTGGAAGCATACTTATCTTTTTTTTTATTTCTTTTTTATCTTTTTAAAGCACAAAATTTTTTTTTATTAATTTTTCCTAGCAATGGTACCAGATCGTCAACTAAAAGTTCCTTGACCACCCTATGACCAAACTTTGGACTTCAAGCCAACCCAACAAATCCATGATCCACATGTCTCCCATGCAATGGGCTTGTGGTTAGCCTATCAAAGATAACCAAGGCCTAGAGGGAGCATGGATAGCCATAGATCCCACGTGACCACTTCAAGGACAAGTTTGTGCTCACAAAGATCAAGAACTGCATAGGAGTGTTTTGATCTTTTTCTTTAGTGCAAGGGGAGTCCAACTACATGCAAATGAAGAACCAAGTACGCCTCTCATACCCATTTTTGTCCAATGTCATTATGCTTGCGTGCTGCGTAGGATGCCATGCAGAGGCTTTTAGGCACTCGCCTTGACAAAACACCATCTCATTGCACAATAGGGTCTTGGTTTCCTCTTGTCCCGCTTTTCTCAATAGAGTCTTGGTTTCCTTCGGGCTCAGCATCCACCACCCTGGATCCTCTTTGGCTGTGCATATTACAAAGACTATACACATCCACGACCTTGGATCCTCCAAGTCAATGCCTTTTCACATGCCAAGGCGAGATTGATGGAGCCCGCTATGTCCTAGAAAGAATCAGCTCCAACCAACTCTAGTAGCTTATTCATCCAAGTAAAGCCCTACTCTAATGGCCTTTTCATCCAATTAGAGTACACCTTCCGTGATGATCTTTCTCTTCGAAGTAGCGCATATCACATGGCCTGTTTTATCCATAGATCCTTCCTCACACAACATCTTTCACCCATGGATGTGGCACCCATTACTCTAATGGTTACTTTCACTCAATTAGAGCCACACTCCCAGGAGTGCAAAAATATGAGTACCTAAACACATATGAATATATGAGGGTGAAAATAAAAAAACCAAGCGGCAAGGCTCTTAAAGGCGATTTATTCGGCTTCCGATGCACTCATGCCATACGAATTACACTGTTCTTCATATTACATGTTCATGTTTGACCTTTGCTCTGATAGAGCTTTTGTAATACTTTATATTTTGTATCTCGTTTCTTTTGTGCTTCTTATACTTGGAATATTGGATTTCTATTCGTTTCCTATATTTTAATGGAAAATGCTAAATGCCTTCTTTCTGTTGAAAATCCAATCAGTGGAGTACTGAAGCGAGCTTCTAATGGGGAGGGAGCCTTCAATTGATCACTTTTAGTATCAGAATGTCGGTCCACTTTTTGGGCATTGTCGTAGATTTGGTGCAGTTATTTTTTGTGCATGGTTCTTTGATACTACAAACATGAATAAAACACCCACTTTACTCATTTAAAAAATAGATCAGAAAAGGAAAAAAAAAACGAAACTATAAATCAAGATCAAATTTCTTGTTAATGCTCCTGGAATGACTGCTTCATATAGACCCAAGCATAACTTGAACTTTTTCATTAATGTTAACTAATGGCTTTTCATATCCCGCTGGGCTTGCAAGACCTCACATTGTTCAATAAATACATATTGAACATTGAGTCTGTACTTCTACAAAATAAACCCATGTATTCCATATGATCTAGAGATTGCCTTTTAAACCAACAAATCACATTTAGCTAATCACTTTAGATAATATCAATCCTCAAATTTATATTTAGGTTTCTCAATCCATACGAGACTATGTTATTTCTGCCAAAGAGCCCTCAATACCAAAAGTACTGCATGGATCTTTAATTGTGTCCTTGTTTGTTTCATGTGATATCCAAAAACCATGCAAGTCTAGTGCTTCTCTTTGTAGCTCAAAAAATTCAGCTTACCATTTCATTATTTTCTCCGTGGTTGGTGGTGAATCCAATCTCTTTTGAGGCTTGAGTCTCGAACCTTGAAGATTTGCGACTGTTTTTGGGTCAAGGGTTAACTAGTTCTTCACGAGCTTTGGTCCTTTGATTTTTCATTCTTTCTTTTTTTTTTTTTTTGGGTCAAGGGTTTGACTAGTTCTTCATGAGGTCATGATCTTGCTTGGATTTTTTTCACCATTTTGATTCTTCCAAAGACTCCATATTGTCACTAAGAAAGTGCAGCACATCGGTTTTTGCCCTCTCTTGTTCTATCACATTCATCTCCATCCATGCAATGTAATGAAAATGCATGTATAAGTTGTAACAAAAAAAAAAAAAAAACTAGACTGATATTTTTTTATCATATTGTGCAGCTGTAAAAATAATGGAAGAATAATAGTGTAGAGTGGAAACATTGCGATGAAGGGTAAGCGTCGCCATTACTACCCTTCGTATTCCTGGCTTGTATCTATGATTTGTACCCTAAGACTCATCTTCTCCAACCTTCTTCCAACAATCTCTCCTCTCGCCTTCACCCTAAGCTTCCTCTTCCGCAAGCTAGAATCCGCCTCACTTCCTTTGCCCAAGTAGTAACTGCCTCCAAATCAGCTAACCCTATCCCTCCTAACCCTCCTCACCTCTTTGCTCCTTCCTCGGCCCCTTCGTTTGTTCTCCATCTCCCGGACACTCTTGGCCCATCTCCTTACCTTTCGTTCTGTGTTCCTTCTTCCCTAGTGGAGTCAGAGGGGAGCATCGTTCTGTGTTCCTTCTTCCTCGGCCACTTACAGATCCAAACTAAACGCCTCCTTGATTGAAAGTTTCGAACCTAGACGGGATGACATTAGAGGGATTGAGAAATGGGCACGGGGATACTGGAAGAAGCCTAACCTCTGTTGCAGTTGCCTTTCGAGTGGAGAAGTCTTGTTCTCTTTCTCGTCTTCTACAGGAGCTAAGTTGGCTTTACAGGATGTTACTGGCCTGCCTTTTAAAGAAGCTTCATGCTCACTTTGGGCCTGGTCTCCGGATGAAGGAGCCTTCAAGAAACAACGATCTAGCTCACCCTAACTCACATTCCCCTTCATGTGTGGTCGCCAAAAACTTTCCGTAGAATAACTGCTGTTTGTGGTTCTCTCATTTCCATCCATTGGATCTCCATGGAATCCCTTCCTCTGAGAGCCATTCGTCTTCTTATGGAGGTCCTTGATCCCTGTCGGATCCCTCGAACTGTCTGGCTTGAAGCCGAAGACCTCTTTTACCCTGTCTCTACTTCCTGGGCTCGACCCTCACCCCCCTCCTCTAGTTTTCTGAGACAGGAACATCTTTTTCTGGTGCCGAAAAACCCAGCTTCTTGGACAGTGGTGGAAAGGAAAAAGAGATCACGCAGTAGACCCCCAAGACGCTCCTTCGACCCGGGCCCGATTAAGTCAGGTTACCTGAGTCATAACCTGGCCACCCAGAGTAAGCCCCTGAAAGCTGCTTGTTGGGTCTCAGTTCCGGTCCCTGACCCGATAAACCAGAGCAAGGGTTCCTTAGCTTTGCCCTTCCCTCAAGAGAGGCCCACTTCCTCACATCGACCCGGGAAAGAAGTTTGGAGGACTCCTCCCCGCTTCCTCTTTCTCCCCGACTTGAGGACCAACCCGGCCTGTCAAGCTCTAAAAACCCTCTAGAACTTGACCACCCTAACGTGGATTCTCTCTCTTCCCCCGCAAGATAAGGACCGTCTACACCTTCAGCCCAAATCTGTCTATTCTCTGTCTCTCGATCTTCTCACCCCTTCGTCGCCTTCCATTTGTCCACCCCTCTCACCTACCCTTGACCACGTGCCAGTCGATGAGACTACCCATGCTCCCCTCCCCTCCTGCCACAACCGACTTCAGCTGTACAGCTGTCCCCATCCGCGTATAGTATGCAGCCCCCGCTGACGCTCCCTCAGCCACCCTCGTGCCACTAGGCAATGCCCCTTCCCCTCCTGGCCACGTGTCCTCGTTTCCGTTGGGAAGCATGCACCCTCCGCAGCCCATCCCTGTAGCTTCGTCTCCCGCTTTCCCTCCTCCTTCTTCCTTTCCTCCTGCACCTCCAGAAGCTGCTTCTGTTGACAGCCCCAATGATTTGTGCTCTTCCCAGCTCCTCCCTAAGGTTAGGCCGACTGGACCTCTACCCACCTCCCTAGCACTTCCCTCCCTGTGCCCCTTCTCCCTCTCCTTTTGCCCCTTTTCCTCTGATGACCTTCTGTTACTCGGCCTCAAGCTTTTGGACCTTCTATCATCCAGAGGTTTGGTGCCTCTAGGCATTGTTACAGTCCTTTCGATGGACCCCTCTCCTCCTGACCCGGCGCTCCTCTCTGACCTGTTATCCCTCCACATCACCTTTGTCACTCACCTAGTTCACATTTGGCGCGTGGCCCCCAACTTTCCTTACGTCGTCTCCACCTATTCCTCCTACCAGTCCCACCTCTTTCTGGCCTACATCCCTTATGGCTAGCTCCCTTTCTCTACTCACGGACTCTTAGCCCCTTCAGCTTACTCGCCTTCTCCCTCTCTTACTCCGTCCCCTGTTGATATCCCTTTTGTTCCCCTTGGTTCTCTAGCTTATTCCCCTCCTGGTTCTCTTTCTACCTCTCAACACCTCCTTCCTTTGGCTTTGCTTGAGCCTGTTCTCCGCCTCTCCCTTCTCTTCCCTTTGACCTGTATCCTTCGAACCCTTCCTCTCCTTCTCCCGACCTAGCTATCTTGGATCTCGCAAACCTCCTCGAGTCTCCAGATATACAAGAGCTTCTGGAAAAGCTAGACAGTGTCTCAAAGTTGGCTCTGGACTCCTTGGTACCAGAGGACATAGCATAAGAGACCACCACCTTTTCCTCTCAAGCTTTGCCAAGAGAAGTGTCAATGGAGGACGGCAGAGATGAGCACCAAACGAAAGCAAACAGGGAGGAGTCGAACATGGTCAATGAAAGGATGCTCTCGATGTGCAGACTCATGGGATTCGATTATGATGGCCCTAAAGGACCTGCCCACATGTTTATGACTGCTGACGCTCAGAGTAGGTTGCAGGTGAGACTCAGAGGACAAAGGAAACTCTGCAATCTCTTCTCATCCTTACCATTTACTGGCCAGCCCTTAGACGTCTCTTCGCCCTTGGCATCAGAGGACCGCCTAAGGAGGTCTCTTAGATTAGTCTCCTCCCACGTCCATTATTCCAAAAAATGAAGGTTCTTATCTGGAACGTGAGCGGCTTAGGACAGTCCTCTAGGAAGTCCGTGGTCAGAGCTTTCACTTCCAAACTGTCCCCCACTATCCTAGCCTTGTTAAAAACTAAACTACTTGCCCCTAACCACCAGCTCATCCGTCGAGTGTGGGGCAGCAGGCCATACCATTGGATTTCGTTGCCAGCCGATGGCGCTTCAGGTGGGATTTGGGTGGTTTGGCACCCCTTTGACTTGTCTCTAATCAACCACTTCATCGGAAGTTTCTCAGTAACTCTCCTACTCTCCAACATCTCTGATGGCGTCCAATGGAAATTTTCGGCTGTTTACGGGCCAAACTCTTGCTTTCTCATGCAAAGGTTTTGGTTAGAATTGGACCACATTTCCTCCCTACCACATCTCGTTTGGTGTGTGGGAGGAGACTTCAATGTCACTCGTTGGTCCTACGAGAGAAATACTTCAACCTCAATCTCTCCAGAGATGAGGGATTTCTCAGACTTTATTAGCCGCAATGATCTGTTAGACATCCCTCTTCAGAGCTGTCAATACACGTGGTCCAGTCATTCCCCTAACCCTACCCTCTGCAAGCTAGATAGATTCCTCATCTCTATGGAGTGGGAGGAGAAATTCTCGAGAACTCTTTCTCAGGCGCTCCCCAAACCAGCGTCAGATCATTGCCCTATCCTCTTGGATACCAAAGCAATCAATAGGCGCCTCCCTTCCGTTTTGAACTTCACTAGCTGTAAGAGGCTAATATCCACTCTCTCGTCCAAACCTGGTGAACTCATTGGCATCTCAGGTATCTGGTAGAGCAGGGTACATACTTCCGACCAAGCTCCAACTTCTTAAGTCTGCCTTGAAAACTTGGAGCAAATCCTTCCATGTCAACTTCTCCCTTATCAAAACTAACCTGTTAGAAACCATCAAAAACTTGGATGTCCTAGAGGAAACCCAACATCTGGATACTTCTGAGTTGCAACTGAGAACCAAATCAAAACTGGACTACTTCTTAACCCTCAAAAAAGAAGAGACCTACTGGTACCAAAGATCTCGCGTCTCCTGGTTGAAAGAGGGGGACCACAATACAACCTACCATCGAATAGCCAATTGTCGCAGGAGAGACAACATTGTATCGATGATTAAATTCAACAATTATTATCTTACCCAATCGGGAGAAATTAAGCAAGAAATTCTATCGTTTTTTCAGTCCCTTTACTCTACCCCCCCAGGGTCGAGACCTAGGATGACCTCCCTTGACTTCTTAACTCTCTCTGAAGACCAAGCCTTGTGGTTAGAGAGACCCTTTTCCGAAGATGAAATCATTCAAGTTCTCGATGCTCTACCCAAAGACAAACACCTGGTCCGGACGGATGCCAGTTAGCCCCTTTAAAGGCTTTCTGAGAGATCCTTCGTCCCGACTTCCTTCTCTTCTTCGAAGAGTTCTTCAACAGAGGCACTCTCCATAAAGCTTTGAACGCCACCTTCTTGGCGTTGGTCCCTAAGGTAGAAGGAGCTGAGGAAATTAAAGATTATCGGTCAATTAGTCTCCTCAACTCTTCATACAAGTTCCTAGCCAAAACTTTAGCCACAAGGCTACAACATGTATTTCCAACTGCTATCTCCTCCTCTCAATCTGCTTTCCTCAGAGGCAGACAAATTCTGGATGGGGCATTGGTGGCCCATGAATGCATCCATTCCAGACACCTTTCTAAGCAACTAGGTCTCATTTTCAAAATCGACTGGGAGACTATGACCATGTGGACTGATTTTGGATGAGACCATGGCCAGAATGGGTTTCGAGGAGAAATGGAGAAAGTGGATGAGAGGCTGCTGCTCCCGTCCACATTTCTCAATCCTTATTAATGGGTCACCCAAAGGTTTCTTTCCGTCTTCAAGGGGACTCCGCCAAGGCAATCCCCTCTCTCCCTTCCTCTTTACGATAGCGGCTAAAGTTTTTAATCGCTCTATTTCTAGACTCTTCCAGGCGGAATTGCTCACAGGCTTCAAGACCAGCAGACTTGGCCCCACGGTGTCGCATCTTCAGTATGCGGATGACACCCTTGTTTTCTTGGAGGCCTCATCTAGAGAAGTGGACATCCTTAAATTGTTTCTCCATTGCTTCCAAAAGGCAACGGGATTCAAAGTGAATGTGCTCAAGTCCATAATGGTGGGTGTTGGCATGACCACAACACAAGTTCGTGACCTTTTGCCTGGTTGGGATTGCTAGATGGAGGACCTCCCAAGCACCTACCTTGGCTTACCTCTGGGGCTCAGTAGCCCTAAGAAAAGACACTGGTCAACAGTTATAGACAAGGTAGATAGGTGCCTGGCTGGGTGGCAGAGCAGATTCCTTTCAATGGCAGGGAGAGCGACTTTGATCAAAGCCACTCTCGCGAACTCGCCAATCTACTTCATGTCAATCTTCCATATGCCTGCTTTTGTGGCCAATCGACTCAACCAGCTGATGAGGAACTTCTTGTGGTCGGGGCAGGCAGAAAAGAAGAAATACAATGTGTCCTGGGACATTGTGTGCCGTCCTAGAAACCAGGGTGGCCTAGGCATCAAAAACCTCCGAACGCACAATGTGGCCCTTCTCGGGAAATGGTGGTGGCGTTTAGCCAACCAGCCGAGTGCTCTGTGGGCCCTGGTCCTCGAGCACAAATACCACATCTCTGAGGATGCCTGGCTACCTGATAGAATCCAGAAACACAAAGTAGCAGGTGCTTGGAAATCTCTCTCCACTGCTTTTACTCTTTTCAAAAGTTCAATCAGAGTCCTCCCAAGAGATAGAACAAGAGTCATTTTTTGGACTGATTTGTAGCTAGGATCCTCTCCCTTGAGGGAGGCCTTCCCCTCACTCTTCTCTCTAACACGCAATGCCTATGCTATAGTTGTGGAGGAAGTGGTTCTCTCCGGAGATCGAAGAGTCTGGAGCCCTTCTTTCTAAAGGAGCCTAATAGAAGATGAATCCAATCAGTTCCAGGTGCTCTCATCTATCTTACACTCTGTTTTTCCAGTCTCAAGGCAGTGACGCTATTGTTTGGACTTTCACACCTTTCAGAATTTTTTCGGTTGCCTCTTTCTATAAAAGTTTGACTCTGCCATCCATGCACTCAGGGCTTTTGAGCTCGGTGCATAATAGAGTATGGACAACCATAGGCCCACCTAAAGTAAAAACTTTCAATTGGCTTGCCTCCTCTCACAAAACTCTAACGGTGGACAAACTCCAGAAAATAGGGGTCCAGCTTCCTATCAGGTGCGCTCTGGGTGAAAGGGAAGAGGAGACCAACCTCCATCTCTTCATCCTCTATGATTTCTCCTTCGAACTATGGGGTACAGTTCTGCAACTGTTTCGAATCAGTTGGGTTACTCCCCCATCGGTCAAGGACCTAATCTCTTTTGAACCACATTCCTGCTAGCCCAAAGCTGGGAGAATCATTTGGAAGGCTATGGTAGCAGCTATCATCTTGTCCATTTAGCTCGAAAGACACTCTAGAATATTTCGTGGATGCAAACTCCAACCCTCGATTATATATCTCAGAGCTGTTTCTTTTGTTACATTTTGGGCCTCAAACCAAAAGACCTTTAAAGGCATACTAGGGAGTTTCCTCTTTCCCCATTGGGCCAACCTCCTTCATCTTCGACCTCAATCTATTACAAGGTCAAATAACTGGCAGCCCCCCCTCAAGGAATGATCAAACTAAATTTTGATGGGTGCTCCTTAGGCAACCTGGGCCCAGCAGGGGTTGGAGGAGTTTATAGATACCACGAAAGCTCCGTCCTCCTAACTCTTTCAGAGTACATTGGCCTTAAGGACTCCACCCAAGCCGAAAGTTTGGCCCTTTTGCACGTTCTCAAAAACTACAGTCCGGCATGGGGCCCACACCTCATTGTGGAAGGGGACTCTAAGAATGTCCTTTCTTAGGCTAGTTCTTCTAACCCCCCACTGTGGTACCTTATTCCATTATTTGATGAGATACATCACATTTGCAGGGCTATGGACGTCTCCTGGATGCATACTTGGAGGACGTCCAACGACCCCGCAGATCGGCTGGCGAAAGAGGGAGCTAGAAGACAAGGACAAGAAGTACAACCTGGGTCCACCTTTTTTGACTTAGGACTAGGGGTATACTACCTCCACATCTCAGCCTGAGTTTTTGCACATTAGTCAATTTTTTGCACAGGAGTTTTTTGACAGCTTTTTGTATATCATTGTACAAGGGCGACTCTATAAGCCCTCTTTCCTGTTTCTTTAAACTACGATGTAAAACCAGTAACTGGGCATTGTTATAAGCCACTGTACAAATTTGATCTTGTGATTTTTTATCGAGTCCCTGGCCGTGTGACTTCGGAACTCTAATCTTGTAATCTCTTACAATGTTAATACAAGTTAACCTTTCCTCAAAAAAAACAACAACATGAGACTCCCACCTCTTCTTCCTCTACTGCATTACATTTGTTTACCAAGACTAAACCCCTATGTTGGACATGATCCATCCATATGGTCCTTGCTTACCAGGGTTAAGAAATTTGGATACAAACATACTTAAAACATGAGAAACATGCTTCTTCCTCCAGATCAAACAAATCATGGATGCCTTTCAATACATGCTTCTTCCTCCAGATCAAACAAATCATGGATGCCTCTCAATAATGTGTACCTCATTGATTTGTTATTTGGACTTAGCTGAGTCACCAGCCCAAGCCCTTATGGAGCAGTGGTACTTTGGTACACCCCTCTTGAAAGGTGGACAATGTGACCAGACAAATCACTACCAGTTAAATTTTTTCTATTTTTTCTTATTGTATTGCTACCCGAATCACTCACAAGTGTCCGTATACAATATGAACCAAATAAAATTACCAAGAACTCTCACTTGCTTGCCATTAAAATTAAAATACATTCTAAATACATATCCGGAAATAAAGATGCAATAGAATCAAAAGAACATAAACTAAGAGAATACCTTATATCTTGCCTTAGGTTACCCTAAGGACTTAGCACACCCCACACCGGGTTTTATCCACCAACGGTACACGGGATCTAAGTCCAAAAACTTGTCTCACAAGTTTGGGAAGCCTAGGCAAAAAAACCAGGAGAGAGCATAACATAATATATGCTTGACCAAGGCTCAACACATGAACATAAGGCCAAGACCTAGGGCTAGGCCATGTGGCTTGGGTGTGCCACCCCTTGGCTTAGTTTTCCTTCTTAAACCCTAAAGTTTGGAGAGAACGGAAGAGATAGATATTTAGAGAGTGGTGTGTCACTCCTCAGGCACAGAGAGAGAGATCAAGTGTAGAGAATGAGCCCCACCCATAGCCACTTTATATAGAATAAAGGCTAAGGTTCTTGGGTTTAGGGTTTTGCCATCTTTGTGAGACTTAATCTTGACCTTTGATCTTGGAGATATGCGGGGTGAAGGGATCTCATCCATTCATCCTTTAGATCAGCCATTATGATTAAAAGGATGAGATATAACCATTATACCTCAGTTTCCACAACTCCATTCCTGTCAAATATTGTGTAGAGGAAGTAATAAATCAATCACAATTAATTTCTTACACCTCCCTATTTTGAAATCAATTAAAATCTCTGCACAAAAGGTTTCTTAAAATATCAAGTCAACATATGGCATAATTGCCATCTTTCATTTTAGGAAAGTTTGGAGGAGGTGGGGTGCCCACCCATAGGGTGGCCATGTGGGCCCTACGTCCCATAATATGGTGGGCCCAATGTACCCCAATAAGCCCCAAATACTTTAAACATAATTTTAAATAATAAAATAAGTTTAGAAAATCTCAAAATATTTTATTTTTCTCTTTAATTAAAATAAATCCAGAAAATTGATTTTTTTCTTAGTTAAAAATCATTTCTCAATAAAATAAAATACCTAGAGAGGTCTAAAAATTTATTTTAATTATCTAAAAAATAATTAACATATTTAAACATATCTAAGAAGATTTGATGTGAAGGATCCATAGAGTTAGGATTATGACAAATATACTGAGGACTCATCCTCTCTAGAGACTGCATCTCACTGCACCTTCTCAAACGGACCCAATAGTTTCCATGACCTACAACCTCTCACAAGGGTTCATGATTGGACTATCAAATTCAGCCAATAAAGGGAAGGAGATACGATTCTAGACCATAGATTACTGGTCTGTCTTTGAGGACAAGTCCATGCCTCCATTTCAGCAATATGCTCCATGGGTCCTTCCAACACAGTCCAGTGTTGCAAGGAGTAATGTTTTCTATATATGTACATGTCACACACCCTTATCCAAAAGGTCCACCTGGACGCCTATCTAGTGTACATGTCGTGTGATGGTAATGATGAGAATTTAGGCCTTTGTTCTCTCAAGCCATCCATCACACACAAGGGTAATGATGGGAGTGATTTTGATTTTATGGTGTTAGCATTTTAGACACTTGGTAAAATAAAAAGCTGTACTACTAGAAAAATCCACTCTCATATGTCTTACATACTCTTTGTTTTTTTTTTAGAGAGAGAAACTCTTTATTGCGATTCTCTTGTTGCACTCTTG
Organism: Amborella trichopoda; assembly: GCF_000471905.2. The sequence goes on from NW_006499801.1 coordinate 50,759, forward strand.
CTCTTCAAACTAGTATTAGGCTTTCTTCCACACTAATCTACATATATGAGGGTTTGACTTGAAATGTACATTCAGGTTTTTTCTCCATTTTTCACTTTCATATCTCAACTTTTGTTTTCTTTTGTCCTTTTATTTTTCTTATTTTTGGATTTTTTGTTTAAATATGGTTGTCTTTGTAGTCCATTTTCTCATATTTCAAGTTGTTTCTCATATTTTATTTTTCTTCCTCTTTTTTCCCTTGAGGGATTTATTTAGGCTGGATTTGTGTTTCTACTTGACTGGTTTTATGGTGTTCTTGCTTCCCTACGCTGATAAGTGGTCAAGATCCCTTGTCTAGTACTTGGCAACACTGGAAAGACAACTCCTCTACATAAGTTGAAGAATGAGGAAATATTCTTGCTATGGATTTTACTTAATTTGATGTTTTTGTCTTTTGGCATTATTTATTGGTTTGTGCTGTCTTTTGCATGGTTTATTTAAAATCTTGTTTAAGTTGCACAAAGAATGGATTTTTTTGATAAACAGAAAAAAGAATTATTTGTATTGGTCATTCATTTGTGCATCAGTTATCCAAGGCTTTCTTATAATAAGCACTTGAAAGAGACAAACTGCTTGTTTTTACTACACAATGTGCCTGCCGAACCTGTCCACCTGTGCCCATGTTCCGGGATTCCTCCAATCCCTCCCTGCTGTGCCGTAATGCTTGGAATACGTACTAAAAACAGTCAAAATGAGAAGATGATAATATTTAGTCACTCCAAACATAGAAAATTGAAACAAAAGAATGAGCATTAGCAAGAGAAATAATGTTACTTATTAGCAGTCACAATGTCAGGTCACTAAAGGCTAGCAAGTCTATAGCACAGGAGGATGGATCGATTTTGGCATTATTAAAGAGCATTGCATTTGGCCTAAACCCTATTGAAACTTTTTTTCATGGTTCAATCACAACAAAGTACAAAAGAGCATAGCGTGGCCATAGCATGGCTGAACATGGGCCATATATACCCAATCTGATGGGCATCCCACAAATTGTATATTAAATTCACAAACCACTTTGACAAACTTCAGTTCTGTGCTAGGCCAAGTAGTTTTATAGAGCCAATCTTGGTATGTACCAAAGTCATAAAAAATTGATTTCTCACTAAAAGTTCAATCAACCCTAGCCAGGGGTCATGAAATCGTAGTAAAGAAGTGAGGATATTGTTATTTGATGGAGCTTCTTATGATGTCATTATTGTGTTGTGGCAACCTTGGATTAGTGAGTTTTATTATCATGGAATGAAAGAACATATTGAAGGCCTTGATAACGGTCCACTCTTGTATTTCCAGAGGGAACTTTGTGAATAGTGAGTACATAAGTATGTTTAAGATGGTATGTAGCTATGTGCATTCTATTTCATTTTAGGTGCACATTAAGAAATAACCAACATCATATGAGGCTGTTTGTAGACTTGAATTTTGTTTTGGTCATTTATGACCTGCTTGTTAGATTTATTCATACACTGATGAGCAATTGGTAAGATGCAGAATAGCTTTTATTTTAGTTGGAATTCTTATTTCCTCTTCCCAAATCTATCTTGATAAATATTGAATTTCTTATTCGGCCCATTCGATCATTGGATCTGGAGGCAGTTTATTTTAGACATGTCGTGGTGTGTGGCGCTACCACTGTAACCAATTAATGTGTTGTTGCTTCTGACATACCAGTAGACAATCTGATGATCCTCACCAAGCATGTGTCATTTTTTGGTGTCAAACATATAGGCATTTTCCTGTTCACATCGTGAAATTTTAGACATGGACACCTATGGTTTGACATTTTTTCCCCCATAAGTTTTGACATGTGTCTAGAAATTGAACAACCATATTCCTATATGGGATGCATGTATTTTCTTTTTGATGTTAAATTTTCTTATTTGCTTTTGACAATTTTTATTATTTGTAGTTCTTTTTATAGCTTTTGAATTTGTCTTCCATCTTATGTTTCATCGTGATTCATCACATAGGAATATTTGTTGAGGCATGTTTCAACATTCAACAAAATGCATATTTGAATTGGGTCCCTCACTTCACTAATAAGAATTAACATGCGCGTAAACGTAGTCTCAGATTAAGATTAATCTTTTCTTGAGTCACCTTCCAAATCATTGTTAGCACTTAGCTGCCTTTGTACCATCAAATAAAACTCATGTGACATGAAAATTCTGCTGGCTCTCCAAAACAGAGGAACACAGTAATTAGGTCCAAATTGTTTCAGCATTCATGCAAGTTGAACTGGACAAGATGTGTCTTATTTTTGTTTGAGATGCCCTTTTCTAGGGATTGTAGTTTCTTCAAATTTAGTTATCTCGTGCATTTTTTGAGAAATTCATTTATGTTTGGAGCTCCCGAACTTGTACTTGAATTGAGGTCTGCTCTTCAAACTAGCAAACGTTTTGGTAGACGTGCAACTATGCAGTGGAAGACCCTAACAGCCTCACTATTCTTCAAGCTACTATCAAACCATTCCAGTTTTATGTTCTATGATGTGATCAATGTTTCTAATGGGCAATCTCAATACGGATTGTGACATACATGACCAGATTGATTTCAAGTTAATTAAACCCTAATAATGCAAATTCCATAATATTGTCTCATAGCATGTTAATCATATTTCGATCTCGAACTCTAATTTACGTGGGGAACATAATGTCTTCTGATTTAGGAAATGGGATGAAGAGGTTGTGGTCAATTTTAAAGAGGAGGGTAGGTAGTGATAGTTGAGTTGACTGCTTGGTTGCTTGAGAACTTTCAAGCCTGGTTAGGGAGTGAGGTACTGCTTGCTTGGATCACCATGATTTGACATTCTTTCAGGGAGGTCTGAAATAGGCGGACGGATGATCTGTGGGAATGGAAAGATGTTTTTTTCTTTTTGGTGGTGGAAGTTGTTGGAAGAGGAAGGGACTGTTAGGCTGCAAGGGCAGTGAACCAAAAGGCTAGGTTGCGGATGGTAAGGTTAGGGATGCTGCAGGTGTGGTGTAAACTGTAACAAAACATTTCAAGCTTTATAAATATTCAATAGCAAATATGGGATAGTATAAAAACATAGCATCACAATAGGAAGAAGTCAAAGGCAATCTTCATATACAACATGGTAACAAGTTTATAGTTGTTAGCTAACAATGTAACCACTTGTTTGAAAATTCCAACCAATTTCCCAGAAGAGTAGGAGACACTGTTCTGGTTTCTTTGTTTTACCTACTGCAACAAGTAAAAATGATACCAAGATGGATGATTGCTTATCAAGTGAAAATGACAAAAAACTTGATAATATGAAGGAACTCAACTCCCCACAATAAAGGTTTCAGAAACCAGCATGATTCTGCCACACAAAATTAAGGGGAATGCATCACCTTTATGTCACCTCTTGGCACTACCAAGCATTTCCACACTTACCTATATATCTCCAATATCTCCCCCAAGCTTGCCAAGCATTTTGCACATGCACCCCATGATTTTTCATGCATTTCTCGGGGTAAAACATTTGAAGTATTCATTAGAGTTTTCCACAGAATTTTCAGCACACATCTAAATGCTTTCATTTTCATAAAAGATTCCCTATTATGGTATCATATTCTATGTACCTATTCCGATCATGGGGACCAAGTTTTACTAACTTCTTTTATCTTTTTCAAGACTACACATGAAATTGCATTTCCAATTGAAATTTATCAACCGAAAGACGATACCTTTTTTCGTGGTACTAAAAAGCAAATTTTCAACAAATTGTTCAGTGACCAATCTGACATGTAATGAGACAATGTTGAGCCAAAAAAAAACCATCCAGAAGGTAGACACACAATACCCGAAGCTTTCAATTTCAGTCACAAGGACCTACTGCTCTTTCCTACAATCAATTAGTGCACATCATCCGGATCCTCCGTAGTAATCAGAAACATTGGGCAGTCTTATAAGCCCTTCTTGTATATGATACACTGACTGTATTTTTCTAGTCCACTTCTTACCCTGTAATACAATGTTAACCTTTCTCAAAAAAAAAACACTTTTTGCCGATACGCACAAGTACCACCACAACACAAAACTTTGTCACTGCAGCGTCATTTATGTTGTCATTCCCCATACTCTCACCTCTCACCCCTCACCCATTGGCGTCTAAAACTCTCACCCAAGAGGCTCATAAACATGATCAATCAACAACAAAATGTAGACCTAGCTTTACAATTCTTTGACCATGCTGCGAAATATCACCCCAATTTCTTTCATAATCCATGGATAGGGATTTGAATTCCATGGAAATTATACTCAAAGAGCTTAAGGATTCCAGAATTTCAGTGAAATAGCATTCATAGATATTATTCCAAACTATGGCTTTGCAAACCAGCCCAAGTTGGCCCTTCAGTCCTTTTTCAGGATGAATGAGTTTAGGATAAACAAGTCAGGTCTTTTAATACTCTTTTGAATGCAATGATTCAGATCTTTTAATACTCTTTTGAATGCAATGATTCAGACAAAAAGGCATGATTTGGTTAATCATATGTATTGTATAGGAATTGCAGGAAATTTGGGATATTTCCAATTGTTTTTACTTGCAATGTCCTAATTAAGGCCTTGTGTTAAATGAATGATTTGAAATCAGCTTTCTAGGTTTTGGAGGAGATGCCAAGCTTGGGTTTTTTTTTTTCCAATTACTGTAACTCTATAAGCTGTGACTTACAGTTATGAGTGGATTTTGTGGAGTAAAAAGGATTTTTGAATGAGATTATAAGCAGAGTTTGGGTCCCTGACTGTTCAACTTACACAGTCATAATTGATGGTTTAGGGAAATTAATGGAGGTTGTTAAGCTCATAGTGACATGGAGGGCCATTGAGTTCTTCCAAATGATGTCACGTATGGTGTAGTTATTAAATCTTACCATAAAGAGGGGCGACCTAGCGAGGCTTTAAGCCTTTTGAATGAAATGCTTGAGAAGAAGTTTTTACCATGTCCAACCCTGTGTTTCAAATTTTTTTATCTTATATGTCAAGAAGGCAAGGTTGATGAGGCTTGTATGCTATGGAAGAAGCTCTTAAAGAGGAACTGCATCCCGATAATGCTATATATAGTACACTCATATATTGGCTTTGTAAAGGTGGTAAACTTAGAGCGGCGAGAAAGCTTTTTGATGAGTTTGAGAAAGGGTTTTATTCGAGTACATTGACATATAATAGAATGGGGAGTTGTGAGAGGCAGGGACATTATGGGATGATATGCTCGGCAAAGCGTGTGTTACGAAGGTTTTTCACTTAAAATAGGTTGATCAAAGGGTTTTCTAGCACTAGAAGGGCAAGTGAAGGTTTTAGCATATTTGGAGGAAATGCTACACAAAGGGTGTGAAGCCAATAAGTCCACTAATGTCCAACAAAGTGTGCTCCCATGATGGGGTTACACTGTTTAGGACCATAGAGGCTGGTATGTGGTCTGGGATTGTATGTGTCTTTTACGAGGACATTCATTTTTATTAACATTCTCGGTAACCAAGTCTATTTCTTTCACCCTTCAAGAATTGTACTTTTCTAGTCGAAGTTGAACTTGGGTCGTAGAGTTAATCTCATATTTGTCAGGCAAGGCATCCATCATATTTTCAGCTATGTAGGCCGCTACAACTCTAACCAAATTGACTTCCATGAAGAGGCTTTTAGGCACTCGCCTTTACAAGCCACCATCTCATTGCACAATAGGGTCTTGGTTTCCTCTTGTCCCGCTTTGCTCAAAAGAGTCTTGGTTTCCTCCTGGCTCAGCATCCACCACCTTGGATCCTCTTCGGCTGTGCGTATTACAAGGACCATACACATCCGCCACCCTGGATCTTACAAGTCAATGCCTTTTCACATGCCAAGAAGAGACGCGAGAGTGATGGTGGCCCCAATGTCCTAGATAGAATCAGCTCCAACCAGCTCTAGTAGCTTGTTTCATCCAAGTAAAGCCCTACTCTAATGGCCTTTTTCATCCAATTAGAGTACACCTTCCATGATGATCTTTTTCTTCCAAGTAGCGCATATCACATGGCCTCTTTTATCCATAGAGCCTTCCTCACACAACATCTTTCACCCATGGATGTGGCACCTATTACTCTAATTGTTGCTTTCACTCAATTAGAACCACACTCCCAGGAGTGCAAAAGTATGAGTACCTAAAAACATATGAATATATGAAAGCAGAAATAAAAAAACCAAGTGGCAAGGCTTTTAAAAGCGATTTATTGGGCTTCCGATGCACTCATGCCATACGAATTACAATATTCTTCATATTACATTTACATGTTTGACCTTTGCCCTAATAGAACTTTTGTAATACTTTATATTTTGTATCTTGGTTTTTTTGTGCTTCTTATACTTGGAATATTGGATTTCTTTTCTTTTCCTATATTTTAATGGAAACTGCTAAATGCCTTCTTTCTGTTGAAAATGCAATTAGTGGAATACTGATGCGAGCATCTAATGGGGAGGGAGCCTTCATTTGATCACTTTTAGTGTCAGAATGTTCGTCTACTTTTTGGGCATTATGTCGTAGATTTGGTGCAGCTACTTTTTGTGCATGATTCTTTGATACTTCAAACATGAAGAAAACACACACTTTACTCATTTAAAAAACAGATCAGAAAGGGAAAAAAAAGACGGAACTATAAATCATGACCAAATATCTTGTTAATGCTCTTGGAATGATTGCTTCAAATTGACACAAGTATAACTCGAACTTTTCATTAATATTAACTAATGGCTTTTCATATCTCACTGGGCTTGCAGGACCTCACCTTGTTGTGCAGCAGCTCAAGTGATTTTGAAACTTTTGGTTCATGAAATAATGCATCAAATTTTATGGTGAAGATGGAGGATTGGGGTCAGTTCTCGTCTCCTTGTTTTCCTTGTGAAATGAAGATGAGCTGTAGTTAATGTTTAGTGTTTAAACTGAATGGATACTTTGTATGCTTCACAATATTATAATGCACTAACCATGGTATTGCTGGACCAAACCATGTGAAGTTATGAACATCTGTTGCCATGGGATATGTAGGGTTATGTGCATGCTCATGCGTGTGGCTTGCTGCAGGTCGTCAATATGTGTTAAAAGGCTTATCATCTTAAACAAGGGAGTCTAAAGTGAAAATAGTCAAGCCTTTTGGAAGAAGATGAAACATAAAGCTAGAAGATGCATGAAGCTTTTCTCAGTAATGCATATTTACCTTAGGATATATTCTCTTTTTATAATTCTTTTCTTGCATGCAATGAGAAATGGAACATCAACATGGGAACTTGTGCAAATATAGGGCTCACTGATATTAAGAGGATATGTTATTTTCTGAGATGGGAGATGGAACCTTTATTCTTCCTTGTTTGGAAACATAACGGTGGTATCTATCAATTTCAGAGTAGTTTGTTAAGTTTCTAGACTGGCAACATATCTATGAACTTTCAGGGATTGTACCTTTTATAATCGACAAGCCTTTGCCATTACTGGTTTTTTTTTTTTTAATAAAGATACTTGACTATAGGGAATGTTTCTTCATGGAGAAAAATGGACTACGAACCGTGGTTCCATATAGCTGTGACTTATTCCTGGATGTATCCAATTCCGAGTTAGCCAACTCATCTGCCACTGCATTTACCTTTCGAAAAATGTATTTCACAAGTTATTGAGAACTGGTCATAGTTCTGCTAGTTCTTTAGAAACTATTGATGGATTCCAAATTTTCTAGATCACAGTGGTAGTATCGAACTTTATAAAACTGATGGCTCATATGCAGTTACCCCCATCTTACCACTGTTTTTGTTGGACTTTGTGTGTGCATGTGAATGCGTGTGTAGAGAGAGAGAGAGAGTATTTGGGTAAGGGCAATTGTAGAATGGGAGAGAATTTATGTATAACTATATTTTCATAGGAGTTTGTCAAAAAAAATGCTATCTTTAGAGAGAGAAGTCTTGGTAATAGCATCGATAAGCCTGTGAGATGAGAGGTTCTTCTTTTGGAGTGAGGTTTAGGTAAGGGGAGATAGAATCAATGTCTAAGAGAGAGAATATAGAAGAGAGTAGGTGAGACTTAGGTTGAAGCCGATTTCCATAGGACTTTAATTATATTTAGAGATAAGAGAGAAAGAGAGAGAAAGAGAGAGAGAGAGAGAGAGAGAGAGAGAGGAGG
>NW_006499801.1:70420-81903 GCF_000471905.2 Amborella trichopoda
ATATGTTATTTGTTGATATGGGAGATGGAACCTTTAGTCTTCCTTGTTGCTTGTCCAAATCAGACCTCATAAGGGTGATATCTATCAATTTTAGAGTAGTATTTGTTTAAGTCTCTAGGACTGACAACATCTCTGTTAATTTTCAGTGGTTGTACCTTTTAAAATTCACAAGCCTCTTCCATTTATTGGTCTTTCTTTTAATAGAGATACTAGACTATAATGAATGTTTCTCCATGGAGAAAAAAGGACTATGAACTATGGCTTCATAGAGCTATGATCAATACTGACGAAAGCTTAAATATTCGAGGAACATGTTCCTGTTTTGCCTGCCACATAATAAATGTATTAATTTAAGTTCAATATTCTCTTATTCAAAAAATTGAAATCAAATTGGAAGTAGGTTTTTCATACAAACATACCAACATATGTCAAACTTAATAGGTATTTAAAGTGATACATATACAAATTGAATAGTGCTACCTATATTAATTGGTATTTGAACTGATACATATACAAATTGCATATACAAATTGCAGTATACAACATTCCATGAATGAAATTGGAGAGAGCATTCATGAAAGAAGCAGCGCTCAGTCTCGCAAAATCACTAAACAGCCAAAATGGAACAATAAAAAATGATGGCGCTTAAGGGTGGATCGAGCACTAGGGATGTGTTAGGAGCCCCTCGTTTAGCCAAGCCATCTACTATGCTCAATGTTCCAAGAAATAGAGGCCTAGGACAGTGCCTGCCCAGGGGCAAAAATGCCCCCAATAGAGAGGCATTTTTGTACTTTTCCTCCTAAATAAGGGGGGAAAAGAAGGGGTTTCATGTGTCCTAAACCCTTTTGTTTTTTACATGAGTGAAAAAACACAAGAAAAAGATACATTTTTGCTTTCCTGTTTGATTGATCAGTTAATTCAAAGTTTTGAAAAATTGATGCAAACATCATCCTTTTCGTTTGGATTTGATTTTATAGATTTTTAAAGTTTATTAGAGGGCTTTTAGGAAGCATTTGAGATCGAAAAACATCTCAAATGTTGAAGATTGAAGCTCAAGAAATCTAGGCCGGCCACCCTTGTATGGGAGGCCAGCCCCACCCCACAGGTGCATAGGCACCACCCGGCCTTTTTTGGAACATTGGCTATGCTACTGGCCTCTTGCCAAATACAATGAAAAAGTGAGGCACTTACCAATAAAATCTCTTCAACATCTCATCAAATCTTCATAAGCAAGTAGAGACCCTATTGTCCCAATTGATGGTATTTTTTGAATGCCCTTGGAAGACTAACAGGGTGCCCTATATCGAAGAGCTTGAAGCCTTGTAAGAGGGCACATGGCCATTGATTAGTTGTAATGCTGATTGGCCCCAAAAAGGATAAGATCGTGGTTCCCTTACTATCCCCTGAACATTCCTCCCACACCTATGCTACCTGGTTTCCGAATGAATGCCCGTCAAAGGTTAATTTGATGGTGCCCAGTTTCTGCGGTCACCAGCACAAGGTTCAATGTTGAGAGTTCTACCACATCAGGCTATAACGTCCCTGTTAGTAGGAAATACGAGGTCATGTAAGATTTGAAACCTTTAAGCTCTCTCATCCCTTCAATCACCATTGTTTTGATTTCTGCTTAACATATAGGATGGTTCTCTATTTGCCTTAGAAGGTCCTGTTACATTCGATCCACACATTCCAATAAAAGCAAGGGTTGAGGCCCTTCAACATCTTACTCCTGCCTTTGGTAGTGGGGGCCAGAAATAGGTCAAAAAGAGTTGTTTGATAGTTTTCGGTGCTACCCATTCTGCCCCAAACATTTCTAAACATTGGCTCCAATGGTTCCCTACTGCTGGGGACCAGAGGAAAAGGTAGGCCACCGTCTCCTCACTATCTTTCCAAAGGATGCGTAAATTGGGCATGCTAAAGCTCGGGCTTTGTTACTGGTTCAGTTTTGAGGATCTTTTTTGTACGTCCTGCCACCCAAACAGTAGGATCCTATAGGAGTCAGGAGGGAATCAAGAATGTTTGACCTCCGAGTTGGTGGAGGCCTTCATTTTTAAGAATGTGGTAGAAGGATGACAAACTGGAAAAGACCAGGGACTGCAAATGAGAATGTCCCAACCAAACCAAGGCAGGATAAATCTTTGAAGAGTAGAGAACGAACTCTCTAGTTTAAGCAGTTCCAAGTCATTGAGATCACGTCTGAATCTTAGGGTCCACATTGGTGCCACCCAACAATTCTATAACCTCGGCAATGCCCTGCAACACCCCTATTAACTGTCTAGAACCCCATGTTGTACAACTTAAACTGAGCAGCAAACGATGCATCCATCGCATGATGACGATGAATGACTCAGATTTAGACACCACTCGAATTTATAAATTAACTTTCTAGGGTCCAGATTCTACTTTTTTAAGCCTTACCACTAGTTTTACAAATTTTGCAATTTTACCCTCAAACCCTAGAACAATGGAACGCTTACTAGTGTACAAACAACTAGTGGAGAGATAAGTGAATTTTTAGTAACAATAGGTCTATATCAAGGGTCAGCATTGAGCCCGTACCTCTTTGTCTTAATTATGGACGACTTTACTAGGCACCTACAGGATGAGGTATCATAGTGCATGTTGTTCGCAAATGGCATAGTTTTGATCGATGAGACCCGAAACGGCGTCAACACAAAGTTAGAACTTTGGAGGGATGCTCTAGAATCTAAAGGCTTTAAAATTGGCCGGACTAAGACATAGTATATGAAATATAAGTTTAGTAATAATAAGAGTCGAGACTAGGAAGTAGTTAAAATTGACAACCACGAAGTACCAGACAGACCACACTTTCATATCTAGGGTCGATAATCCAAGAAAATGGAGAGATTGAGGAAGATGTCGCACTGAGAATTAAAAATGGGTGAGCTAAGTAGAGACGTGCAACCGGAATTTTATGTGATCGCCGGATACTAATGAAGTTGAAGGGCAAGTTCTATTAGACAAATGTTAGATCAGCTTTTCTCTATGGAGCAGAATGTTGGACGGACGAAAAACAATATACCCATAGAATGAGTGAAGTGGAGATTTGTAAAGCCACATTTTCACATTTTCTTGACATTCGAAGCAAGGCAGTGGCTTTGTGGAAGCCTCTTTTGTTGTTTATTGCATCTTGTAATAGTGATTAAGTTTGGAACTCAAGGCCCCTGCAAGGTCCCCTGAGCATTGGGCCCTTGCTCTTGGACCATCATAAGGGTGTCCTAGATCTATAGGCTTCTATTCACATAGCTTATCTATTTCATCGAAATTGTAGGAACATTAACCTGCACTCTATGCTAACAATTATTTAAGGCAAATAGAGAAGCTACATAAAAATAACTAATTTATACTCACCATGCTCCATAACCTCGTGGGGTATACAAATCCATATGCTCGTTTTTGGAATCCCAAATGCTCAGTTTGCACTATTGAGTGTACGACGCAACATAGTTCCTCGAAGGTAGCCCACATTTATGTCTAGCTTGCCTTTCTAAACAAGAATTGTGATGCTTTTTGCATTCAGAGATCTGTTGTTGCTTCTCTTGTTCCCACTATGCAATGTGCATGCCGAACCTGTCCACCTATGCCCATCTTTCGGGATTCCTTCGAGTCCTCCCTGATACATGGAATACGTGCTAAAAAGAATTCAAAATGAGAAGTAGTCACTCCAAACATAGAAAATTGAAACAAACAATGAGCATTAGCAAGAGATATAATGTTGCTCATTAGCAGCCACAGTGTTAGGATACTAAAGGCTAGCAGGTCTATTGCACTGTAGGATGGATCGATTTTGGCATTGCTAAAGAACATTGCATTTGGCCTAAATCCTATTGAAAAAAAATTCATGTTTTTTTTTTAATGATAATGTTAACTAAATTTTTTTCATGGTTCAATCACAACAAAATACAACCATTTTCTTTTGGAGTCTGCATAGTGTGGCTGAACATGCGCCATGTATACCCAATCTGATGGGCATCCCACAAATTGTATATAAAATTCACAAACCACTTTGACAAACTTCAGTTGTGATCTAGGCCCAAGTAGTTTTATATAGCCAATCTTGGTCCGTACCCAAGTCATAAAAAAATTGAGGATATTGTTAATTGATGGAGCTTATTATAGTGTCTTTATTGTGTTGTGGCAACCCTAAATTAGTGGGTTTTATTATCATGGAATGAAACAACATGTTGAAGCCCTTGATAACGATCCACTTCTTGTATTTCCGGAGGGATTTTGTGAATAATGTGTACATAGGTATGTTTAAGATGGTATGTAACTGTGTGCATTTAATTTCATTTTAGGTGTTCATTAAGAAATAATCAACATCATATGACTATGTTTGTAGACAAGAATTTTGTTTTGGTCATTTATGACCTGCCTGTTAGATTTAATCAAAAATTGATGAGCAATTGGTAAGATGCATAATAGCTTTTATTTTAGTTGGAATTCTTATTTCCTCTTCCCAATTCTATCTTTATAACTATTGAATTTTTCATTTGGCCCATGGGATCATTGGATTTGGGGTCATTTCATTTTGATTTGTCAAATGCATGATGATATTGTGCACCTCATGAGTTTGGCAGTATTTAATCTGCTCATAGAACATGTGAGTAGCTAAATGGATTAGATGAATCAAAGATGCAGTTTTTAGACATGTTTTGGTGTGTGGCTCTACCACTATATCCGATAAATCTGTTACTACTTCTGACACACCAGTAGACAATCTGGTGAGGCTCATCAAGCATGTCATTTTTCTTTGGCCTCTAGGATGGTGTTATAACTTATTGATAAGAAAATATATATTGTTTATAATATTGCTTGCTCTATTGTTTTGTGTAAGCAATTAACTGTAGTGAAGCTAGACTTGGACATTGTTCACAATCTTGTTTGCTCTACATTTTTTTTTTTTTTAAAGTATGACACTTCTGCTTTTGTAACCATTTATCACCATTTCCTCGTATTCTTTCCATCCTACTATGTATGTGATTAAAGCACCTATTCATTATACATTATCTCATATCTATATTTTTTTCAGCACTTTTGTTCCAACCATATCCACATTCCTAATATTACTTTGTAATTGTGCAAGCCTCTCTCTCTCCCTTACACGCCGACACACACGTGCACCTGCACATTTGCAAAACAAAATGAAAAATAACTATTGCTACCCATGAAAGAAGTATTAAGCACATTTACATGTAGAATATTTGCTTCTGGGTTTTTTTGTTAAGTATATATAAAACAATAAAAAAGTATACAAAGAGACCATTTACTTTTTGTACAAAGAGGTCACAATCATTTATGTCCCTTAGATCTCAAATTGGATGGTTGTAGAAGTGTCATTAGATAAACTCAAAGTTTGAAACAAAAAATTCTCGGACTTTGTGACCCACCCGAAGCCATCAAATTTGACATCCAATGAGTAGAAGTAATTGTGACCCCCTCATACAAAAAGTAAATGGTCTCTTTTACAATCCCGAGAACATTTGCTCCTTGCGTGATCAATATTGTTTGTTGATATCAATCGACAATTTGACTTGGGCATATGTGTCTCCTATTTTGTCTAAATATGCATGGGAATTTTCAAATTTTGAATACTCGTTACTCTCATGGTTGAGTGAATATATGATTATATTACCTAATTTTGATTTCTTTTTTTTCCATGTACCCCAAGCAAAATAACTAATCTTGAATTTTTTGCATTAGGAACATGCATGCTTTGGAATTTCACCCCCATGATCATGCATGGAGGAGATATCACTTTTATTGAAGGCCATCCTGAAGTATACTATAGAGGTGAACGCAATTGTAGAGTTAAAAGTTTCTGAACTCTGAGTGATCTGGGCTGACCTGATTGCTCATTGGCAAGCATGGGAAGAAGTGAAGGACATGTCCATCTTTGATGCCATAAAACAAGTTGTTCATTTGCATGGAAGACGCTGAATAAAGAGAGTTGCTAGCCCCACCTGCACCTCTTATTTCCTAGAGTTCAATAATCGAAGGCATCGATACATTTATCAGCGAGTCATGGAAGGACCCTCTGCTGCAACATGGAGAGCTTGCTCTTGTGCGCATGTTTTGCTCGATTTGCCAAGGTTCTCATTTAAAACTGAAATAATTAAATAGGCATTAGCAATTGCTTTTTATAGAGCCAATTTTTCACGTTCTCTTGACATTCGAAGCAAGCCAGTGGCTTTGTAGAAGCCTCTTTTTCTGTTTATTACATCTTGTATATATTTTGCCTTGATTATATAAACAAGTTTTTGGAGAAGGATGAGGATGAAGATTTCACTGTGTGGGTGTGTTGATTGGCATGTATTTCTGCTCATTTGTTCCCGTCTGGTCTTTCCTCTGACTTTGAGATATGAGTTTGGTTGCTTTGCTTTAGTATCAAATGGCCATGAATATTCCTGTGTGTATCTTTATCCACACACATCTTATTTCTAATTGGTGATTTTAGAAACCTATAATCCAAAATTTTGGACAACCTTTTGCCCTTATATTTATTAAAATATATGTTTTTTACTTTCTATAAAACCAATGGAGGCCATTGAATATAATTGTGCATGCTCCAAATTATCTCGAAATGACGCAATGAGATTCTCATGTGCTTAACTAAGGTAGGTTTGCAAGTGGCGCACTTAGAACAATGACTTTCCCATTTGATATTCTATCCTTGTCCAAGAACAAGAAGAGAGAGAGAGTGTGTAGATTTTGTAGAGAGAAAGAAGCTTGAGCGCAATTTCACGTCTAGGAAGTAACCAACAAAATTGGTGTCATTATTAAAATAATTGCATAAGTGAAAAATCCTATGCCATCAACAATAGAGAAAGAAGATTGTCTCATAGCAAACAGAGCATTTCACAAGAGACTTTATGGAAAGGAAGGACTTGAAAGAAGCCATACTCTCTGCTTCTATTGCAAGAGATCATATTACCTCGTCTGTCTCTCTAGAAAAAAGGCATACTTCAAAAGTTATAGGGAAGAAGTTTTTTTTATAAAAAATGAAGTACGGATATATATATATATGTATTATTTATTTATTTATTTATTTATTTATTTATTTATTTATTTATTTATTTAAATATGATTTTTTGAAAATTTTTTGAAAAAACTCGGCATTCTTAAAAGATTTAGAAAATTAGAGATTTTTTAAAACTCGTGTTTTAGATGACGACTTGCTAGCTTGGGGGTTCAAGTTTTGGCCTTGTAGGTTCGTGGTTAAGGAAATTGGGGTTTCTAATTTTTTATGATCAATATTAGAGCATCCAAGAACTGGGTTAATTTTTTACGATTAATTTTTTATGATCAATAATAAAGCATCCAAGAGGAGGAGAGAAAACTGAGGGCTTTAGAGAGAAACTGCGTGAGAGCCAAGAAAAGAGTTAAAAATATTAATATATTTTTTAATAATGTAGTGGGACTCAGCTCGTATCGGCTCGGCTCAGCCAATAATGACAAATATTGGCTCGGCTCGGCTCGGCTAAATTAGGTTTGTTGTTGATCCCCTTAGGCTGGAGGAATATCTAAATAATTGATTAAAGCTCAGTTCGTGAAATTGAGGAATGCTCTGTGTATTATAGTCTCTGGTGGTATTTGCTATTATAAGTAATCTTGTAACCATTAATCATCATTTCCTCTTATTCTTTCCATCCTACTATGTATGTGATTAAAGCACCTATTCATTGTACATTATCTAATATCTATATTTTTTCATCGCTTTTATCCCATTATTCCCCTCTCCTTATCCCCAGCAGCTAGAGCAAAACCATATATATATTCCTAATATTACTTTGTAATTGTTCAAGAGCCTCTCTCTCTCTCTTTCCCTCTCTCCCCTTACATGTCGACACACACATGCACGTGCCCATTTGCACAAACAAAATGAAAAATAACTATTACTACCCATGAAAGAAGTATTAAGCACATTTACATGTAGAACATTTGCTTCTGGGTTTTTTAGTTAAGCATATAAAAATAATTAAAAAGTATATAAAGAAATCGTTTACTTTTTGTACAAAGAGGTCACAATCATTCATATTCCTTAGATTTCAAATTGGGTGGTTGTACGAGTGTCATTAGATAAACTCAAAGTTTGAAAAAAACAATCTCAGACTTTGTGACCCACCCTAAGGCAACAAATTTGACATCCAATGAGTAGAAATAATTGTGACCCCCTTATACAAAAAGTAAATGGTCTCTTTGTATACAATCCTGAGAACATTTGCTCCTTGCGTGATCAATAAGGTCAATCGATATCAATTTACAATTTGACTTGGGCATAGGTGTCTCCTATTTTGTCTAAATATGCATAGGAATTTTCAAATTTTGTGTTTTTCATACTACCGAAGTGTTTTTCATATTACCGAAGTGTTTTTCAATTTTTCATATTTTGTCTAAATATGCAAGAGATAATATTACCAAAGTGTTTTTCAAATTTTCAAATTTTCATATTACCGAAGTATTTTTCAAATTTTCAAAATTTCATATTTTGTCTAAATATGCAAGAGATCATATTACCGAAGTGTTTTTCATAAAAATATGAAGTACATATATATTTTTTTTTGGTTAAAAAATATAATTTTTTGAAGATCTATTGTAAAATTTCAGAGTTTTTAAATGATTTCAAAACTCGAAGATTTTTTAAAAACTCATATTTTAAACGACGACTTGCGAGCTTGGGGGTTCAAGTTTTGGCCTTGTAGGTTCGAAAATTGGGGTTTTAAATTTTTTATGATCAATAATAGGGCATCCAGGAGGAGGAGATTGAAACTGAGGGTTTTAGAGAGAGAAAGAGCCAAGAAAAGAGTTAAAAATTTGAGCTTATCTAAGAAAATTTATTTCTATGATATCTAAATAGTTTTCTATATTTTTATTGATAGCTTTTGATGCTAAATATTAATATATTTTTTCTTCTAATTTTTACCGAATTTTTAGAAATGTTTTTGGTTTTTATAGGGCTAGTTTGGGCTTAAATATAGAGGGGTTAGTTTTACTCAGCTCGATTCAGCCAAAGATGATGAATATCGGCTCGCCTCGGCTAAAATCAGCTCAGCTCGGCTAGATTCAGCTTGGCTTGGCTATATTAGGCTCAGCTCGGCTAAATTCGGCTCGGCTCAGTTGACTTCACGTAATTTGTAACGGAACTGAGCTGAGCGGAATAATATAAGCCGAGCCGAGCCGATATCAGCTGAGTCGAGCTGATATCAGCCGAGCCGATATCAGCTGAGCCGATATCAGCCGAGCCGCGCCGACCAAGCCAGCCAGTTAGTCCACATCCGCCATTTATATTAAAAAAAAAAAAAAAGAGGGGGCTAAATTAATCATGTTCACCTTTGTTCCCGCTCTGTGTGCCTGTGTAAAATGGGAGATTAGTTTGAGGATTGGGATTTTGAGAAACTTCTTCACTGCTTTAGGTTTTATGTGTCATGAGAAAATGATTGTGGTTTGTTTCTTGACCACTATGATAATAAATAAATGGAATGGGAGCTGCTTCAATTGTTGAGAGAAAAAGAAGTACATTTGTACCAGTTAGAGAGAGAAAGATTTGCATTCTTTCATAGAGAGAGAGAGAGCATAAGGAGATTGCATAAAAACACATGGAAGAAGAAACAAGTGGAAAAGGAAAAGATGTGGTAGTTCTCTTTCTAACTGCTCATCAATTAAGAGGATAAGGGCTTTGCTTTTCTTTGCCTACATCTGTGTAACTCTGATATGCAAGAGAGAGAGGGAAAATGCCTCGCCAGAAAAGAAAGGAGCAAAAGGGCATATGCTAGCATCCTGACCTCCACCACTTCCTTGGGCTCACTCTTTAATAAAGGTGTATCTGATGCGAGAGGAATTTGAGTTGCTTGACCTCTTGTTTTCATTTCTTTCAGGTTCTTAATAAAGTTTTTGCTTTTAGATAAATACAACCACAAGAATTAGAATGAAAGATATCCATCATAAAATTGCTTTTAGATAAATACAACCACAAGAATTAGGATGAAAGAAATCCATCACAAAATTACATAAATAGAGCACACAATGCAGTGGACAACAAAAGCAACCCTAGACAAAACCAAACTAAAGTTTGGTAATTTGGATACAATTTATGAAGAAACAGTTGAGGCCCCAAGTAGTTCAGCTGGAAATATGCAGTATATCACATTGCAAATAGAGGGGGCAAACCAGAGATTGCCACTTCCTGTGCATTGGTTCCTGAGTCCTTTGACAACTGTCGATGCCACTGAGAGTATAGATTTTGCCAAGAGTGGGCATTTCTTTCTGTTGGGTCTTGAAGCTATGTCTGCATTATGCTCTGAAAATCCAAGTTCACCAATTTTACATGTTCCTTTGGTTTGCAAATTACATGCACTGTCCATGGTTTTCCTCAAAAGAAATGACATTCTTGAAGAGAAGCAATCAGAGATACTTTCAAAATTTTACACGACATGTATGGGCAACGTCTGGACAAACTGAGACGAAGAAGACCTGTAGTCATTCCTGAAAATGAAAAATCCTCTGGTGTATATAGCAGAAAAATCCTTTACTTCGTAAAAGACGTCCATGAAAGTTATCACTCATTTATTGAGATCCCCATTAAGCAACTCAATGTTGTATCCTATTTGGCCAGCAATTAGGTGTATATCTCCACCGTACAGTAGAAGTGCCAGTCAGACTTGCCGCATAGAAAGCACTATCCAATGCCCATATTTTGGAACTTTTGCCACCTATAAATGATTGCATTGCCGAGATTGAAGGATATCTGATCCCTTTTGAGGTACTGGATTAGACTTCTGTTTGCTTCCGTGCCTCGACTTTACTTCATACTGGCATCCTTTGACAAAGCTGTCTCTGACTTATGTGCACTGTTTTTTAGTGAGAGAAAGAGAATTACATTTGTAAATAGTTAGAGAGATAAAGGTTTGCATTCTTTTAGTGAGAGAGAGAGAGAAAAAACATAAAGAGATTGTAACAGAAATACAAATAGAAGAAGAAACAAGTGGAAAAGGAAAAGGTGCGGTGGTTCTCTCTCTCTCTCTAACTGATCATCAATCAAGAGGATAATGGGCATATATGTGCAAAGTTTGAATGAGCATCTGTGTAACTCTGATAAGGCCACTATTTAATTTCTAGAGAACCATCGATGCACTTCAATTTTCAGCTTTTCTGCTGCCTGACTTATGTCCTTACTCATGCTGCTCGATGTAGCCACCCTTCAGCTTACTGTTATCTCCCAAATAAGAAAAATAAAATTGAAAATCGGTCTTTAGGTATCTTTGTAGAGGCAGAGGGAGACCAACTGGTCTTTGAGATGATGATTTCTGGCTCAGGGCAGCTCTTGACCCATGTCATTTGCTTTTGTATTTTTGTGTTCTTTGATCCTTTTTATATGTAGAAATTTTGTTATCCATCAAAAAAGGTACAAAGTATTTTGATGCAACACCTTAACGTGGTTGAAAGGCTTGTATTATGCTAGCGTC
>NW_006499801.1:84828-101439 GCF_000471905.2 Amborella trichopoda
CGCACAATGCACTATCACTCAAAGTTATTCTTTTATATAGGTATTTTATATTATTATTATTTTTTTATTTTTTTTATTTTATTTTTTTATTTTTCAGTTCCAAAAATTTTAGGGTTATTACAGTACTAGCAATTATTTGGAGCCAATGGCTAGGATGCAATGTTAGAATATTTGAAGTTGAAGAATCTAGAGCCCGAATTAGAAGAAGTTCCACGCAAAAGTATTGGTATTGAGGCCTCTTTGGCTGTCGTAACACAGTCTTGGATAAATTGAGAAACCTAAATACAACTTTGAGGATTGCCATTATCCAAAGTGATTACCTAGATATGATTTGTTGGCTTAGACGAGAATCCCTAGATCATGTGGAGAAACATATTTATTTTATAGAAGTACAGTCTCATTCTCAGTATGCACTTACTGAATATTTAGCATCATGACTGGAAAGGAAATATAATAACAAATTGCCTAACTAATGTGGCCATATAGGGCTGCAGCAAAGGGATTATATATTACGGTAGTTAGACATCCCTTTCAATGACCTTTCTATTAAATAAATAAATAAATAAAACAAGGAGAAGATTGTTCCATCATTTAAACCAAGAAAACAGTGGTAAGATAGGGGTAACTACAATCCACAAATGAGCCATTAGTTTTATAAAGTGTGATTCTGCCATTGATTTAGAAATTTTCGAAAGCCACCAATAGTTTTTAGAGAACTAATAGAACTACGGCCAATTGTCAGCACCTACTTATTAAACACATTTTTCAGAAGGCAATTACAGTGGCAGATGAGTTAGCTTGATGTGATTAGCCAAGGATTGGAGTCGCCAATCAAGTGTAAAAAGAACGTGAGTATCTTGTGATGAGAGCATGCCCTGTATAGAATGGTCAAGACTTACAGCACGTGAGTCCGTATCCTGACATGAGACCTTTCTATGGCATATGTACATTCATTCGCATGGGAAGCCACTCTTCCATATGTATTATCCGACATTGGAAGAGCATTTGTACATGTGCTTTGAGAGGACCCATGTAATAGAGTAGTAAAATGTCCCACAATGGTTAACTTATAATCCATTAAGAAGCCGGATGGTAATAAGCTTTGGCTCAATAACTTTGATGTGACCAATTATGTATCTTTGCCAAAACTGTGGAGCATAAGTCTGTTGGGTCAACTTAAGACACCGGTGGAACAGCATTCGGGACTAGCCCAATGGAGTACTCACGTTACTAAGTCAAAGACTCAAAGCCTTGAGATCTTACATGTACCTTTAGTCTAATTTAATTACGATGAGAAATGATGTAAAAATATGTAAACATGTTTTAAATATTTATTGAGATTTTTGGAGAATGTGTTTTCAAAATTGTTTGACTTTAATTCCAAATGAGGACATCCATGCAGATGCCACATGGCACTTGAGTGGCCATAGGGTGGCCACGTGGCACCATGGGCCCCTCACATTGGGCCCCCTTCTAGTTTGGGCGTGGATCCTCTTTTGACACCTAATTATTTAATTTGATTTTCAAACCTTATGTTAGATGGTTACAACTTAAAGTTACATTTTAATCACATGGGTAATTGTCACACATATGGCATGTTTGGCTTCTGTGAAGCCAAAGGAATTTTGAAATAAAAATTGATTATTAAAATTAATATCTACATAGGAAATATGGCATGTGAATATTTCATGTGGATGCACCTCATTGGTGTCACTCATGTGAAGGTGTGTAGTGCATGTGAAGGGTGTAGGTTGGGTTGATCCTATTGGTGGTATCCTTTTTACCATTTACTAGTTTACCCCTTGCCTTTGAATATTCTTGCCCTCTTGAATTAAAGAAATGTTGAGGGCATTTCTGTAAGTACAATTGGATATGTTTGGAATAAAAGTATGGGGCTAAGGACAAAAAGGTAAATGTGACTTTGACTTAAGGTTTTAGTGGGCGATAAAGGTAACAAATCTCATTCATTCATCTGGGTGGGTAAACGATGCTCAATCAAAGGATCATCAAAGTATGAAGCTTATATTCAAATGGATGACTACCCTATAAAAGGCAACCATAAAGATCACATGAAGCAAAGGGTAACAAGATTACAAAGCTACTGTAACAAAGAATTTACAGTAAGCTTTGAAGTGGAAGATGATGAAGAACAATAAGGGAAAACTCGATGATTGCTTAACACAAACTTGATCTCATGTAGTGAACGATCACCCTAAAGCTCCAAATATGATCAATGGAGTGCAATGGAACAAGATCTATAATGACTTGTGTGTGGAGTTCATGGAAGCTCTCTCGACACAAATTTTTCTGATGCATTTCTTATACTTAATTTCAAATTCCAAAGATCTATTACCTCTTTGAATCATTTAGAGTCCACACTTTTGCATGCAATCCCATTTTAGTGGTAGTCTATACTACAAAGTTTTGATACATCTTCCTCGATTTTGATCGGATCTCCCTCATTCTTTTTGCAAACTGTTGTGGGTTGATTTTATTATTGATTATGGACCATATGAAGTGTTTGTAAAGATGTTTAAGCTTCCCAAATTGGATAGATACCTTTGAGTTAAATAAACCACTTGTGCACTCATCTGTGGGACAAAATTAAGTCCTCAAAAGCTCCAATCGTGGACTGGGCACAAAGGGTTCGAACTATTGGCTTCCTAAATATTGTTGGCACTAATACCTCTGTTTATTGTTATTATTCTTTGTTACAACTGTTGGGGCAGTTTGGTTCATGTAATTTGATTATGTGATGGTGTATGTCTACTGTATGTAACTAAGTGTTTCAATTTTGAGTTGGTGTGAGTGGCATGTAATTTGCCCAATAGGAAAAATATCTTCATACCCCTCATTTTTAAGTTATATCTCAATAAACCCAAGGTTTTAAAACATATCTTAGAGCATAAATATTATAAGTTTTGTATCTTTTAACCCCCTAAGCTAACTTTATCCCCTTTAAACCTATTTTTTTACACCGAGCAAATATAAAAAAGATATATCCTTTCTAAACACCATCATTTCTCTCGCTTCATGTGATTTTCCCCTAAATTTATCTCTCTATCTAGTTTCCCACACTCTCTCCCTTGTATCTCTCACCCCTAAGGGTTTAGAATGAGCATGTCTTTTTTATATTTGTTAGGGCTAAAAAAATAGTTAAAAATGTGTAAAGTTAGTTAAGGCGTTAGAAGATATATTTTGAATCTTTAGGTCTATTGAGATCTGAAAACCAAAACTAGGGGGCGTACGGGGATATTTCCCCTTGCCCAATAAGGGGACTGTTTTAGAGTTGATTTTTAGTGATATGTAAAGTCTAAGATGTTTGTATCATTGTGAGAAAAGGCTTTGACAATGATGATGATGATGATATTGTTCGATGGAATTCGCTTTAAGTGAACTTAGGGAACCTTGATCCTAATCATGGCAGATTGTGATCCCATTTAGTTAGGAATTCCATTTAGTGCAGATATGGAACATGCTCCCTAAAAGTCAAGGATTTCTATCCCTTAACTTAAATATGTGCAGACCTCATTCCCTGAACCCCGGATTTTATAGCCTACCTCACAACGCGCCTCCACTCCCGATATCGGCGCTCTTGTTGCTCCCATTCCCGTTACTATGGTGTAGGCATAGGAATTTGCACATGTAACTTCTTGCATCTAAGTATGTCTTCACCAACACTAACAACAAAGCCATGCAACTTTAGATTTTTAGGAGGCCTCTTCTTACTCATAGAAGTAATATGTACTACTTCCTTACAATAATAGCATGACATTCGGATTCTTGAGACATTGAGATGGTATATAGTCATATTCTTTGCTAACGTAACACTATACTAAAATTTCGTACTCTTTACCTTACTAGAAGCCAAAAGTACTGTATCATGTTTCTTTAGTTAGCAATTCTACCAGTGCTATGTCCTAGTCAAGCATCACATATCTATTAAAGAATGAAGATTTAGTTAATTGGAACTCATCTCGAATCAGTGTAGATGGGATATGGCACTCAATCCATAATTCCCCAGGCTACTTTAGGAACTGATGTGATGCAAGCAAAAAATTATTCTTATTTTCAATTTTTATTCAATTTCAAAGGATGTACATTTTGATTTTAGTTTTAGAGCTTATTTTTAGGGTTTTTAAGTTTTCAAGGATTCTAGGATTATTTTATATTTTTTATTTAGTATTGACTAGTTACTATTCATGGTACTGTTTATAGGTACTATTCATGAGTACTGTTCACAGGTTACATTCATAGGGATAAAATTGTTATTACGAAATTTTTGTTTAAGTTGGGACTTTTTTGGTCAGTTTAATTATTGTATGGATATTAATATCTTTGAGCAATAAATTATAATTTATAAGAGGTGTGTGGCCTTGAGGGGGTCATTCCACATGAGTTTTAGAAATTGAAAATGAAAGAAAAGCTTAGGCTTTTAGAACCCTAGCTTGGGATATGGGGAAGAAACCATAGGTTTCTTCAACTTGTGCTTGTGTTTAGCTTCTTTTTTGCCGATTTACTGCTTTCTCAAATTTTCCTAGTGCGTGGCTTGTTTTCTTCGAGTTTTCTCCAACTAGGGGAGAATGATGCAGGACAAAATTATTTTTATTTTTAATTTTATTCAATTTCAAAGATGTATATTTTGATTTTAGTTTTAGGGTTTTTAAATTTATTGGGATTTTAATATTTTTTAAAAAAATTTTATTTACTGTTCACTGAATACTCTTCCCAAGTACTATTCATGGGTACTGTTCTGTTCATAGAGGTAAAATTATCATTACAAATTATGTGTTTAGGTTAGGACCTTTTGAATCATTTAATTATTGTATGGGCGTTTAATGTCTTTGAATATTACATTATAATATATGAGATATGGT
Source organism: Amborella trichopoda (assembly GCF_000471905.2). Next base: position 89,706 of record NW_006499801.1, read on the forward strand.
GGGGCCTTGAGGGAGTCATTCCACGTGATTTTCAGAATTAGAAAAGAAAGAAGAGCTCTAGGCTTTTGAAACCCTAGCTGGGTTAGGGAAGAAACCCTAGGTTTCTTCAAATTGTGCTTGTGCATGGCTTGTTTTCTTGCTGATTTCACTTTCTATCAATGTCCCTACATCACGATGGTTTTCATCAATCCCATCTCATTCCACAAAGTTACGTGGAGCAAAGTAAAGTAATACTCGTGTGTTCCTATTTTCATCAACTCCTGCTCAATTTGGCATGATCATATCTTCTTCAGGTAATCCCACATCTCCTTGGTGAAAATAGCTGAATCCAGTGCATTACTGTCCTCAACTGATTGGAGAATCCAGCTTTATTTTTTACTTTCTTTGGGAGTTAAACCAGTATTCCAGTTCTCCATTTTTTGGCACCTTTTTAATCAACAGGTCTAGATGTTGACCTATCAACTATCCCAAACAAATCTTTGCCCCTTAAAGAGTTTCTCATGATGGATGACCAAAGGAAATACTTTCTCCCATTTTGAGATTGGGAGGCACAACATGTGATGTTTCCCCATAGCCATTATTAAGCAACACTAGAGTTCAAACACACAATAATGAAAGGGAACACTACATTAGAAGGAATGGAAAACCAGGAAGTAAGTAGTGTACTGCCCCTCAAAATATTTGAAGAAATTGGAAACGAGGAAATAAGTGCTGGAATGCCCTCAAAATACTCATAGCAGCCAAATCTAGAAACCAGTCCCCTTTCCAGAAATGGATTGAAGGTTAAATCTCGATTGAAGTCTTCAAACAACCATAAGAAATACCCCAGATTTCGGTGAAGAAGAAAAATGGAGTTTTATCTGACAAAAGTAGTAGAGGAAGATAGATCCACTTAGTTTCTATTATATCTGATAGGCAATCTTTTAGGTCAAATAACTACGATGATAAAGCTTAACCAAAAAAGTGAGGGATTGTTGCAACAGGGAGATAGGGTGTAGGAATCCTAATTTAATCATCAGAAGACATTTGATATGCAATACACCTACTCTGATACCATGGTAGAACCAGTGACACTCTTGATCTCTTAGGTCTTCCCTAAAATACATTAAAATGGGAAAGATGTCAAGAAGGTTTCAAGGAGAAGAGTCCATGCAACTAGACAAGAACTTGAATGGTCATGTTCCCCCTTGGTCACATGGCTCTCATATTAGTATAAAGGAAAAGGATGTACAAGTACAGCATTACCACCAGTGATCTAGAATACTACCAGTGTTCTTAAATGGTGGATAATGCGGTTGGCATCTGATGTAGTGATGTAGCTCAATGCATGTGCATCACATCTAATGCGGTTAGAAAACATAAAAAATGTTAAAAAGCACAAAAAAATAGAAGAACGCATAGAAATAGAACATAAAAATATGATTTATGTGATAGTAGGTATTTTAATATATTCAATATGTTGTTCTAACTTCTAATCTTTAATAATTCAAATGTCTAACACACTTAACATGTAAAACAAAGCAATCCGCTCCATCTCATATAAAATATCCAAAATTCCAAACTTTAAAGTTCATACTCCAACAAGGCAAAGCCAGAAAGTTCATGATATATAGAAGAAAAGGATAATCAGTTCTCAGTTTTTTGAAAAAAAGGATAATCAGCTCTCAATCAAACAAGTTATCAAATACTTGAATTTCTTCTAGCAATTATTTTTGTCTCATTTTCTTATTTTCTTTGATTTTTCTCAGCTACTTATGTATGTCATAATCTCTCTTCCAATCTCATTGGTTGTGAGCATGCTTTAACCTTTTTAGTAATACCGGCTAGGTCTTCCTTTCGCTGAAAAATATTCCCCGTATAAGTATTCCCGCATAGAGTACATATAGCGATTTCAATCTTGAAGGTTTTGAATTTAGCATATTTCCATACCGGATTCTGGTTACTTGATGATGACGTTGCCCCCAAAAAAGAAGTATTAGGAAATGGAAAAACTTACTAATTAACCCAAAGAAAATTGATGCGGGTGGTGCGGCTGGGCGCATCACATTTTTTTCGCATATGCGGTCTGGAAGGATGCACTCGGGCCGCATACTGCATTATGCGACCCCATAATGCTTTATGCGGCCGCATTTTGAAATAATCAATATTACAAAGATATGCCTTGGCCATATTTATTTTACAAAAGGACCAAAAGAATAAGAAACAGTACAATGAAGGTACGACAACGTATTTTGAACGAAAAAGAAATATTTGCAATCATTTTCTTGCTACTTATTCGAGTGGGGTGATCCCTCTTCTGTCGTCAGTGATTCTGCCCTACCTAGCTAGTTGAGTGATTCCCGGTAATATCTTGCAGTAATGAAATTGAAATTTCCTCCTACTTGGTGTAGAGAGAGAGAGAGATTCAACTCGTGAGTTGGAAGCTCTACTTGGATTCCCGCCAGTACGAGCAACATTTGGGCCCCTCTACCCTCTGAGCACTTCAGCAGTTCCTCTACCTACTCGTCTCCTTCTATGTCAGTGGGCTCCAATTTCTGCTCAAACATGGACAATGCTCAGGGCAGTGTCGACAAGGTGATGGGCGTCATAGGCTTCAAATTCGACAACTCTAAGGAGGATGTAGAATCTTTCTCTAGTTTTAATGTTGAATCTACATTGAAAGTAAGTAATCAAGGCTCCAGGGAGCTCGCTAACCTCTCCTGCGGGATTAACTTTGACCGTCCGGCACTAGGCATCCTGGCTCCCTGCCTTTCCCTTCTACCTCTCGTTTGTGACCTATTCCTCGATGTTCGTCCAGAGATCTTTATCTCTTCCCAGAATATGAAAGCCTCGGTCTGGAACATTAGGGGCCTTGGCTCAGCTCGCAAGACTCAGGCAGTCCACGACTTCTACCTCAAACACTCTCCTGGCCTTGATCGAGACTAAAACTCCCTCAGCCCTCTCTCTTTCAAGTCCGACAAGTGTGGGGCTGCAGACCTTGCCAATGGGTTTGGCCCAGGGAGCGTCTGGTGGCATCTGGGACCCCTCTTCTTTTGCCTTAGTTGACTGCTAGATCGCTTCATACTCTGCTATGGTGTCCCTTAGCCATATCTTAGATGGGCTGCCTTGGATGTTTTCGGTAATCTACAGACCCAACTCTACCCCCGATCTGGCCACTCTATGGCAAGAACTCGATGATGTTGCGGTGCATCCTCCCTCTCACTGGTGCATTAGTGGTGACTTCAATGTCACCAGGTGGTCCCACGAACGAATTTGTCACCTAAATCACACCGGCCATGTTGGCATTTGCTGACTTCATCCGAGGTACCGGATACACCTGATCGAACAACTCTTCTCGCTTCAAACTAGACTGATTCCCATGCTCCCCTGACTGGGACACCAACTTCCCTCTCACCTAGGGGACCCAAGCCTTTTCAGTTTGAGTTGTGCCCTGGAGAGGGATATCCACAAACCTGTTCTTTTAGATACCAACCCCATACCTAGGGGACCCAAGCCTTTTCAGTTCTAGCTGTACTGGATGGAAGAACTTAATTTCAGTGCTAACTTGAAGGCGTGTGGTCTTCCTATTCACCCCTGGCCCGCTGGTGGGTTTGTTTGAGACTCCAAAAGAAGCTCACCCTTCTTAAGTCATCTCTCAAAGTCTTTTGCCGGGGAACTTCCACGACCAAAAGTCCCTGATTCTTGACTCTATCCTCCATCTTTACACCCTAGAAGATACCCACTCCCTGTCACCTGATGAGTCTCTTCTCCGTCAACAACTCAAAGGTGACTTCCAGTCCATCCTTAGGAAAGAGTAAATGCATTGGGTGCAAAGGTCCAAGGTCAAATGGCTTAACTACGGGGACCTCGATAGGATTGCCAACTGTAGAAGAAGGAACAATTCAATAGGCCAAATCCAACACAACGGGTACCATTATTGATGAACCTATTGCTATAGAAGAAACAGTTAGAATATTTCAAACAGCTCTTCAAAGCCCCATCCTGATCCAACCACAAATGCACGACCTTACTTTCCAAACTTTATCCTTCGATTAGGCACAGTGGCTGGAAAGGCCCTTCCTTGAATCAGAGATCCTATTAGCAATCAAGGATCTATGCCAAGACCATGTTCTGGGGCCTGATGGATTCCTAGTGGCCATCTTCAATCATCACTGGGACATTATGCGCCTCGACTTTTTAGCCTTTTTCTCCGAATTCTATGAACGGGGCATTATTCACAAAGGGATGAATGCTAACTTCATCGCCCTCATACCCAAGATCAAAGGGGCAGTTGAATTCAAAGACTTCTGACCTATTACCCTAACCAAAAGTTCCTACAAGATTTTGCCCAAGGTGCTGGCCTCTAGGCTTAAAGTTGTTCTAAGTTCGGTTATCTCCGCTAATCAAAGCGCCTTTGTCAAAGATCACCAGCTCCTTGATGGTGCTCTAGTAGCACATGCATGCATTCTAGAATGTCTTCCAAAAACCCTGGCCTCATCGTCAAATTGGACAGGGAAAAGGCATATAATCATGTCGATTGGGATGTACTCGAAGAAACCAAAAGAAGGATGGGCTTCGGTGCTAGGTAGAGGAAATGGATCTGGGGTTGTATCCGAGGTCCTTTCTTCACGATCCTAATCAACGGCTCCCCTAGAGATTCTCGGGTCCTCCAGAGGCCTCAGACAAGGCGACCCCTTATCCCCTTTCCTTTTTGCAATTGCAGCAGAAGTCTTTAGCAAAACCATTGCCAGAATATACCAATAAGGCTTGGCTAAGGGTTTTCAGATTGATGCATAGGGCTCGACAGTGTCGCATCTCCAATATGCTGACGACACCTTCTGTTTTGTGAAGCAGATATCAGGCAAGTCAACAACTTGCTCTTCTTCCTACAATGCTTCCATTTCGCAACTGAGTTCAAGGTTAACCTACAGAAATCGAAAATAATTGGTATCCTCATGGACCCTAAAGTCCTCCAATCCTTCGCCAACAGTTGAGCTTGCAGCATCGACTCTCTACCATCGACCTACCTCGGTCTGCTTTTCTGTTACGGGGAACCCAAAAGGCCCATTGGAGTCATACAATAGATAAGGTTAAAGAAAACTGGCTTCTTGGAAGGGGAGGTTCTTTACCAGGCCGACAGACTAACCCTCATCAAAGCAGTTCTTTCAGGGGTCGCTATCTTCCAGATGTCCATGTTCTACATTCCGGCATCAGTGCGCTCTCGCCTAGAGCAACTGATGCGGAACTTCCTTGGGTCCGGAGACGGAGTGACCAAAAAATACCATCTTTTCTCCTAGAGCACGGTCTGCCAACCCAAACCTGAGGGGGATTTGGGGATTCAGAGCCTGAAAATTCAAAACCTAACGGTCCTATGTAAATGGTGGTGGAGACTACCCACCCAGGCTGGGAACCTTTGGCATTCCATTCTTCAATACAAATACTGTCTTTCTTCTTCACCCACCTTGGTTTATCCCCGAGACCCAACCCCATTCAGTGTCTCGTTTCTTAAGATCTATTTCCCACTTTCTCCAGCTTTTCAAATCCCACATTATATTTCACCCGAGGATCAGTTCAAGGGTTAGGTTCTTGGCTAGATCAGTGGTTGGGAGACTCCTCCCTTTCATCTCAATTCCGTATTCTGTTCCGACTTGCCAGGAACCCCCTTGCCTCAGTTGAGGAAATTTTCCCCCCTCAGGTCCATCGAGAACCGGGAACCCCGATCTTGGTAGACCACTGAGGGATGAGGAAATTCCCTCCTTTATCAACTTCTCCGCCCTCTTATCTTCCTTCCCTTTCCTCTCTCAAGGGGAGGACAGCATCATTACCCAGACCCTTCGGGGATCTTTACGGTCTCCTCTCTATTCCATGTTCTTCACCTAACCCCCCTGGGAGTCTTAGCCTCCCAACTCTCAACCCCCAAAGCATGGAACCCTTTCATTCCCCCTAAGATCCAGTTCTTCACTTGGATTGCCCTGTGGGGTAGAGTTCTAACCATGGATCAACTTCAAGAAAAGAGGAGTCTAGAGCTCGAACAGATGCATCATGTGTCTCTTGGAGGAGGAAACGAATGACAATTTATTCATTGACTGCCCTCTGGCTGCAAACCTATGGGCCGATACTCTTTCAACCTTTGATTGGGTATGGGTCACTCCTCACTCGGTCCCCAACCTCGTCAAGCTCTCAGCTTTTCTCCCCTGAGCCAAATCTGGAGCTTTGCTTTGGAAAGCCACTGTGGTGGTTACCTTGTGGACGATTTGGAAGGAGCGCAACAGGATCTTCCAAGGCCTTGTTGCCCCCATCCACACGATCAAGGACTTGATCAGGGGCCTAGTCATCTTCTGGGCCGCTAATCATAGACATTTCAAAAGTCTGCCTTCCCATGACCTCCATCTCAACTGGACCAATGTCCTTTCATTCAAACCCAGGAAGGTTTCTCACTCAGCCCTATGGAGACCCCCCGACATTAGCAGCATCAAACTAAACTTTGATGGCTCATCGTTAGGAAATCCTGGCGCGACAGGAATAGGTGGAATCTTTCGCAATCATGAGGGTGTTTCCATCCTCTCCTTCGCCTCCTCTATTGGGACGTGAGATTCTACCGAGGCTGAGGCCCAAGCCCTGCTTGAAGGATTGAGGCTGTTCGACCCCTCCTGGGCGTCCCCCTCATCATCGAAGGGTACTCCAAAAATGTGATTTCTTGGGCTTCTCATGAGTCCCATCCACCTTGGAGACTATGGCACATCTTTGCTGAAATTTATGACGAACTAGCTAAACAAGGAGCATCATCAAGGCTATAGCAGATTCGAGTTGTCTTTTGGGTTTTGCTTGGTTGGGTTGTGGTTTTAGTTATCCCGGGTGTTTCTCACCCTTCTTTCTTTTGTTGTTTTATTAGTATTATGGGTGTTCTGTCTTTTTTGGTTTGTCACCTCTCTCGGTGACTTTTATCCTGGGCATTTTGTAAACTGTATGTGTTCTCTTTTCCATCAATGTTAACATTATCAAAAAAAAACCGTCTTTTCGACTAACCGGTCACACATCAACGAGGCTACTGACTCCTTGAGGTTATTCACCCTTTCCACCATCTAGTCCAGATCATAATCACCATAAACATGACCACATTTGCCACCATGACCAGCCACCACGATTGAACTAACACACAACTTTGGCTCTGATACCAAATGGGGCAGCTAAACTATGGAGACTGCAACTTAGTGAGAGAAACAATCAGGTTGGCTCAGAGTTGCCGAGACCCAAACCCGACCCGACCCGACTCGACTAGGTTTTACCCAGACCCAGGTTGGGCTCCAACTCATTTGAACCTAGACCCGGGTCTAGTAATTAAGAAGATAAAAAATAAAAAATAAAAACTATTTATATATTGTGTATTTTACATATTTATATGTTTTATACTAGGATGGGTTGGTTTGGGTCGGACTCGACCTGACCAGAGTCAGGTGCAAGTCATTTGGACCTAGACCCGGTTCAGGTTGACCCACCCGGTCGGGGGTTTGACCGACCTGATTTCCACCCTTACAATTTTGGCTTCCCATGGTTTATGTTACTAATGCACACATTTGTATGTGTCTTGTAATGTATGAGATTGCATTTTGAGTTGTAATGGTACATGCAGTGTTTGACGTAAGTTTTATGAGAATTGTAAGTTGCTGAATTTTTACATATGCACAAATTATTTGTATTTAAGCAAATCTCATTGTGTCCAAATGAATGTAAATCATGTTGGGGATGTTTAGAGGTGTTTTTTATCCTCTTTTTGTTGCTGTAAATCAGGGACTGGAGTGATTAAGCCTGCACATGTTGAAAATTGTCAAAAATAGGTTCCAGCCTCCATGGGCATGGGGGCTCTCTCGAGACCCAGGCAATAACATTTTTGGAATCCCCATTTTGGAGGCCAACGCAACTTTTTCATATTAGTGAGATAAACCGTGTAGATGATGACTCACACTGGCACGGAATCTTTTATGGCATGCCTGATGATTCTGTACTAACTGTTCATTTCATTACCCTATAGGAGCAATTTAACATTTATCACTTTATTTGAAGGTGGTGCTCGGTCCCTTGCGGTGTTTGATCATGATATAGGAAGTGCTTCTATTTTGCCTCTCCTACAAATCCTGAAATTCCACCTAAGTCCTTGTCATGGCCATGCAACCTTTGCAATCTTTCGAGGTCCGTCCGGGATCCTTCCGATTTTCATCCCGCCAAAAGATTATTCTTTCTTGATCGGCTCGGCAAGATGGTCGTTTTGATACTCATTTCGAGCCATGGATCGGACGTTTAGGCCACGATCACGAGATGTAAAAATCATGAGAAACGTGCGATCTTTGATTCAAGATCACGCCCGTTTCTCAGTGTTTTTTCATGATTTCTTCATTCTATTTTGACGAGCATGCCGTCATGAGCATTTGGCGATGAATGTGGCTCAATTTGGTGTCCGAACGATCATTTCCAAAATTTGGTATTTTTGCCGGGATTTGGTTTCCGGTGGCCGCCAAAAATTGCAGCAACTTCGTACTCATCGTGCATCGAATCTAATCGTCCATCACATGCAAGGTTTGGCTAAGATGAAGCGTTTGATCTCGTGCTCCTAATGGGTTTGGTTTCAGGCCATCTGATTCAAGCACCTCATTCATTATACATTCTCCTTTTTCTCCTATATATGCATAGTAATTTTCACTGCAACATGGAGAGCTTGGTCATGTGCACATGTTTTGCTCCATTTGCCGAGGTTCTCATTTGAAACTGAAGGAACTAAGCAAGCATTAGCAATTGCTTTTTGTAAAGCTGCATTTTCATGTTCTCTTGACATTCAAAGCAAGCCAGTGGCTTTGAAGAAGCCTCTTTTTTCCGGTTATTGCATCTCATTGTATATGTTGCCCTGATTATATGAAAAAGGTTTTGGAGAAGGATGAGGATGAAGGTCTTACTGTGTGGGTGCGTGGAGTGTTGTATGCTTTTGCTCATTTGTTCCAGCCTAGTCTTTCATCTAGCTCCAAGATAAAGTTGGCTGGTGAGTTTGACTGCTTTGCTTTAGTCTCAAATGGGCAATGAAGATTCATGTGTGTAGCATTTATACACACACACACATCCTAATTCTGAATGGTGATTTTAGAAATATCTAATTAAAAAAATTTCAAAACCTTTTGCCCTTATATTAATTAAAATACATGTGTCTTTTCCTTTCTATAAAACAAATGGAGAGCGCTTAATATAAAACTCTCTTCAAGATCTCAGTTTTCCAGATGTCTCCCATTAGGAGGATATCTATTGTCAAGAGACTCCAGCACCTAATGAGAACTTCCTTTGGTCAGGGGCACAAAGAAAACATAAGTTTCATCTAATAAAGTAGGACACCATTTGCAAATCCATTAGGTATGGATGATTGCACATTAGGTGCCTAAAGCAGATGAATAGGATCCTTTAGGGAAAATGGTGGTGGCACTTTGCAATGCAGGATGACCAACTTTGGAGGCTGGTTATTCAGTGAAGGTATGGCTGCGAAGGCTTAGGCTTTCTCTAGAGGTTGAACCAATGCAAGGGCCAGGGGGATTGAAAAAGTATCATCTCTGCATATTTGGCCCATTTCATATTCGGTTCATGGCAGAAACTAGAGATAATATTCAAATGTGGAGACATCAATGATTGTGAAAAAGCAGTTTTGAAGCCCAATTTCCTATCATCTTCCCAGTGGCAGCTGACCAAGGTTGTCATGTCTCTAATGTAAACAAAGTTCTCTTTAGGCATGTTGTTTGATTAGAGGTTTAGAACAGAACTATCCAATAATGAAATCCGAGACCTGATAACCCTGCTATAACCCCAAAATCCAAATTTCCATCCTCAGTCCTCACCATGGCAGGGACAAGATGGTGTAGGAGCCAGCTAAATCAGGGTTCTTTTTGGCAGAATGTCTTTCTATGAGCAGCTTTGGCCAAGTGATCTTCCCCTGCCATTGGCAGCGAGGTATGGCTCTCCCCAGCCCTTCCCAAAACCTAGGTTCTCAGTTGGTTATTGATTAGCAAAAACGCTCTCATGGTGCATCACATCCAGCATGGGAGAATACACTTCACTGACAGATACAAATGTATCATGTACAAAACAAAATTAGGAATCAATTGTACTAGTAGGATTTCTATTTGTGGATTGAGACTGAACTAGTGTTCGAATATTTTTTAGCCCACTGAATCTCTTGAGGTGTCTTCCCAACATGCATGGCATGAAGCCAATGCTATCGCGGATAGCCTCACCAAAGAGGGGCCTTCCCAAACAAATCTTGTAACCTTGGTCTAGAGGGCAGTCCCTTTTTGTTTCTTTTTTGTACAATTTTGTCTCTGTTCTTTGTTAATTAATTGTACAAGAGTTCTGGTTTTACACTTGTTATAAGTAATCCAAAAGAGTAAATAAACAAAAAAAAAGAAGTCCTTGCTTTCCTTGTGGAACTTGCATAATATCAACAATTGACTTTATCATTTGTCTGTTGCTCATGAAAATAGGAATGGATTTTGAAATAATATTAATTTCTGGAAGTATATCTTAGGTTTTGTAAAGAAATATTGATTTTACTTCTGGAAACAATCACAGAAAAAAAGCAGAGCAAAGCCCTCTAACATAGTTTGGAAGAAAAAAGATGCATTTTATCAGTTAGCAAAATGACATGAACTCCTTGAATATTTTGAGGCCCTCATTTCTAGTAGACAAGCATTAAAATAATTAGTTTGTGTATTTCCTTTATCGGTGGATGGAGGCCAGAATCTATGCAGTGATTATCTATGTGGCCAATAATTTCCAAAATAATTTTTTTTTTTTTTTTTTCAAAACAGCTTTTCCTAGATATATTTGACACTCAAGTTATTATTGATTTTGTTGTAAGTATCTATACTATCAAGACTCTTGTAGCTACTTTGTTAGCTGTTCAACTTCATATACCTCCTTATGAAGAGTATTTTCGTTCGCTACCTTTTGATATACCACAACATTTGTGTTGTTTTCTTGTCTTTCGAATTATTTTTATTTGAAAATGATATTCTTCATGAGCAATGTATGCTAGAATCATGTTATGTTCATATTTTGCCTCTTTCTTTTCTGCAATCTTAATCAAAGTCCTTTTATGGCGTATTTGCAGTGTGCTATTCATGACCCTTTCTTAGCTATTTTTAGGGGAGTGAAAAGGCAAAAGGATAAAGGAATGAAGAATTATTTAGAGATGTGCTAGTTGGAGAGTCTTATAGGCACTGGTCCAGTGCAAGCATCTGCTAGAATAGGAAGGATAAACTCACCTACGCAGCACTTGCTTTTCATGTGGTTTATGTCTTCTCGTTTTTTTTGCCTTGTAATTGTAGGTGTGATATTTTATGTTGTTCAGCATTGATAAATTAGGAGAGTTGCATATTTTATTTTATTTTATTCTATTTTTGTTAAAAATAATTGGGGATGTCATGGTGAAGACTCTCTCTCTCTCTCATGATTTAGGCCTCTGGACATTTGGCCATCTGCTATGGTACTCATTTTGAAAGTCTTTTATATTGTGAAATACACATTTGCTAACTTGCAAAAAAAAATGTAATCTGTATATGGTATCTAAACTTTTCTAATTTCTCTTCATTAATGGACGTTCCTGTCCTAAACAATCTGATCTCATGATGTAATGTGTAGACATGTGAAATGGATTGCTTGGGCAATGTAGCTGAAATGCATGATATAGTTTTTCAATTGGATTTACTGGCCTGAATGCTCCTATTCC
>NW_006499801.1:108090-130293 GCF_000471905.2 Amborella trichopoda
CCTAATCAAGCGTTGATGTCGAGCCCTACCCAGCCTGATCACCATATAGTTTTATGCACAAGTTGTCTGGCAAGCCCATCCTTAGCCATCTATTCCACCCCTCAACCTACCTTTTCACCCGTAGGTAGCGTTTGTTAACTTTTGCTGCAATCTCCCTGGGAATCACCCCTGTTGTGGCTTTCCTAGATTCTGGGATGGAGGTGAAAATTGGCAGTGGGAAAGCTAGAAACCCTATTTGATAATCTGTGGTGCTGATAGTTTCACCTGTTTGGTAATGAGAAAGTTTCTTGTAATATTGTTCATTATGTATTTCATTGTTATAATATGTGAAATGTTATCTTAAAGAATGAGATGAGAGATATATGATGGATTAGACTAAAAGCTCCAAAGCCTAAAAATGTCCTAATTCTCCAACACCTTCCATTTAGTGTGATCAAATAATAAGCAAAAAAAACATGTCTCTCACCATTAAAATACTGCAATTAAATCTATAAAATCACATTTAATTTCCCCTTGAACTAATCAAGAGCCATCAAAACTCTGAGGTCTAATTCATCCCTGAACACCCAATTCTTCAATGATTTAATGAAATCCCCCAAAATTCAAGAACATGTTAAACTAGCAATTCATCATGAACACCAGTATTTGGACCAGATCTAGAGTCCAACACTAATCAAGAAGGAAAAAAAATCCATCAAAATCAAGCAAATGGTATGGTACTCAAGAGGAAAGAATCTGATTGAGAGGAAGGAGATAAGATCAAGAATATCAAGAGAGACTAATAAAATTTTTAAAGATAGCGAAAGACAAGCACTCATCAGACAAATTACGCGTTGTATATTAAAATAGTCATACTTAATTAAGAGAAAGGTAATAAGAATCAGACTGACATAAGAAACCAACAAATTTTCACATTAGAGAGAGACGACAACAAAATCATGCAATCATGAAAATCAAGAAGAAAAAACACCTCGTGATCAGAAGAAATGCATCAGAAAGGGGAAGAGACAGTCAAGAGAGGAAACAGAGAGAATAAATAGAGAGAGGTGGCCTCTGAAATCTCACAGGATTATGATGCTCGTGGGCCTCATTCCAAAGCATGCACAAACGAGAGAGGAAAGATACAGAGTGAGAGAGAGAGAGAGAGAGTTATGAGAGAAGACAAAACAGAGTGAGAGAGGAGATAAAGAGCGGATGAAAGATAATTCAAGAGAAGCCCCAATTGCCTACATTGTCGAGTCAATTGGGTTGTCCCACTTTAGGGTTTTGATGCTCAATCCAGCATTGATATCAAGGATCCTCTCTCCTGAATTGTCTGAAGCTCCTGCAGCTGCTGGGCACTCCATGGTGAGGTCAGAGAGAGACCTTGAGAGGGAAGAGGGGTTTGAAGAGTCAGAGGCAGAAGAAAGGACAAAGCTTTTAAGGTCATCACTTAAACTGGACCGAATCAAGGAGCTTTTAACGTCGTAACCCTTATTGGACAGTTGCAAGGGATTTTTAGAGTCTTCACCTTGCATGGACAGCTGAGAGGGATTTTTAGAGTCTTTACCCTTATCAGACAATTGTGGGGTGCTTTTAATGTCCTCACCTATCTTGGACGAGTTTTGCATTGTTCTCACTATCATGTATTGACCGCCCTCAACAAAAAGAATTTGCCTTAGGATGAAGTCATACAAAGTAGGAAGAGGGGGAATAAAGGCAGAAATGCCTCTTCAACAGGGGGTTGGGGGAGCTTTGACCTGCGACGTTAAGCTTTGGAAGGATTTTTACTATTCTTCTTTTGCTTGACATGCTTGACCTTTTGAGCTTGTGGCAGGGATACCACATTTGCTTGATGAATAGCCTCCCTCTTAAGGCTTTTCATTTTGCCACGACCATGATGCACTTTCCATAGTTCGTGGGCCTTGACATGGGATTGAGGGAAGATGGGAGTTTGAACCTGTTCAAGAGTTCTGATCTCATGAATCTTCTTTGAAGGTAAAGGTGATATGTTTTCTATGACAACCTCACTGCTTTGTATGAATCCTTCCAAAATATCAAAAAACCCCTAGCAGCGAGATAAATCATGTCCTTTGAATTGGTGATATTGGCACCACAGGTTTTGATTTCCCTCCTTTACATGCTTCATATTTCTAGGTGCACAAGGTGTGACCATTCCCTGTCGTGCCAATATATCAAAGAGAACAAGAAACGTATCGGGGGATAGTTGGCTCACAAGAGCACTGTAGGATTGTCTCTCTTGCATTGTTATCATGTGCACAGCCTCTGCAGTTTCAAAAGCTTTCTTAAGGCTATCCAGATAGATCTGTCCTTTTCATATTAAGGCCTCATTGTGCTCTTTAAGTTGAACACAATCTTACACAAGGTGTCCTAACATTCGATGATAGGCACAGTAGTTCCTATGATTGATGAGTCCTGCTTGTTCCGGCCTTCTCATCGCAGGAAGGGTTACCATGCTTTGTTTTATTAGCATCTACAAGAGAGTTGGTACCCAAACTTTGTTGAAACTGTATTGCTGGTTTAGTCTTTGTTGGAATTGACCGGAGTGGTACAGATTTTGCGACAGGGATAATCTATTATAATTTTGAGAACGAGGCTGCTGCTGTTGGGGCTCCCCTTGACCCCTGGGCGGTATCATCCCTCGAGAAGTGTCTAATGCCTGAAGAGGATTGACATTAGCTAAAGATATAGAGTGAAAATGTGTGGTCATTAGTGCTGTGATGACCACGTTTCTTTGCTGGCCAGCACGAGGGTTAAGCATTGTGGAATTCAAACCTTGATTTTCCCTTGAACTTTGATCATGAGTCCCATTGTGATGTCTCAGTAGGCTCTCGATCTTCACTGCCTTAGAGATCATGTCCAAGAACATAATGGGTTGGAAGCTTCGACATGAAGAGAAATGTCTCTCCTCATGTTTTTATGCACGTTTGAATGGCATCGATCTCGAGCATGGGGTTGGTTTGGTACACCGCCAAGTTTCTCCATCTTTGAATGTAATCATTAACGAGTTCATTGATTCCTTGGGTCATGGTGAGAAGCTCTATAGCATGAACTTCCCATTCTACTTCATAGAAGCGCTTGTAGAACAAGTGCTCCATTTCTTCCCAAGAATGCGCTTAATTAGGTGGTAATCGTGCGTACCGTTAAAGGCATGTTTGACTATGCCGAACAAGCAGTCGGGAGTCAGAAGCTGACTCTTGACACACAAACACGAAATGTGCAACATGTTGTTGTGGTGACCCCATGTCATTGAAGATAGGTAGTCTTCCTTTTTTATATCCAAAGGGGAATGGCACTTGATCAATAAAAGGTGGATTAGGCTTTTTATAGTGAATGTTTCTTGAGTCTTCACCACTTGTAAGCCTCAGATACTCTGGTTGATCAAGTTTTGAACATCCTTTTGAGTGAATGTGGGTAAAGCAGCTTGGGAAACCGTATTAGTTGGGCCTTCAGGAAACCCAGGGAGGTTTGGAGGCCTCGAAATAGGAGAAGGTGGACGTTTCCTTTCTCCTTCTGCACGGCACGGATTGGGAGGAGAGTTAACCTCCTGATTCGAAAATCCCCCAGCTAGGCAAGTATTCTCTAGGCCTGCGAGCCTGTCCATTATATTGTTCATCATAATATTATAGCGAGCCATCAAATCTTTAGGTTAACCATCATTACATCAACTCGTTCGCCATGATTCTGCAGTTCAAACATAAGAGTGGTCTTGACTCTTTTCAAGCCACGATTCGGCAGTCCAAGTATCAAAGGCTCGGCTTGCCCTGATTATTCTTGGGAATGCTCAGGGATCGGGTGAGTATTGGCTCTGGACGGCCTTGGGGCCGCATTGCCGACGAGCATGGTGCATGAAGGCCTTCGGGCCATCTTTCAACTTGGATGGGCTCGAGACGGCCTTAGGGCCATATCTCACTCAAGCTCATGACAGCCTTGGGGCCGCGGATCTGGTAATTGCTCGTGATAGGCTTGAGGCCATGGTTCGAACGAACTTGGCTTATCCTCTTGGACCTCTATGACGCAACAGTGTACCATGTCACGTGCCTCGAATTCCTCCATTGTTTGCAACGGATAGAACATGTTTCGCTTTAGTGGGTCTTCTAGGGTTGAAGACTTTACTTTCCTTTTACAAAGTGGTACTTCCATTCCCTTCCTCTGCTTAATCCAAAATTGGAATTGAATCGGACATCCAGATTGAGTGGGTTGTCTCAAAGTGATGAGAGCAAAGTCAATCAATTCGGACAATGTATGGTACCCTGGGAGAAGGGAGCTCGGAGTCGATTTTAGAAGTTTACTTTTGCTTGAAGGGGAGGGACACTGCTTTGTCGCTTCTTGGGGAACCATCTTGCCCCGAGTCCAGCCTTGGGGGCCAGTTCGCATGTATGAAGAAGGAGTCGAGAGGATAGTGCTTGAAGGGAACTTCTTCGAGTACTACATGGTCATGGGTTTCTGGGTGGCCAATGGCACATTCGATTGCCCTTATCTCTTGCAATTGATAGCAACCTCGGACCTGCACGTGTGTGTGCAGTCCACAGCAGTGTTCAAGGTGGTTCGTGATCCACCCCCAGGTGAAGTGAAAGGCTTGATATGTGAAATACCTGCCTTTGCAATATAAGTGGCCCTAGAGCCATTTGCATGTACGTGCGCATTTTTACGGGACATTCGATTGATTCGAAGGTCGTGTGCTCATTTGGGTGCAGCCTTGGAGCTGCCCCGAGCTGAATGACTAACATACAATGCATTAATGGTCTAATGACCAAGTGTTACGGGTCCGGGTCCCAAGAGGCTCGAAGCAGGTGAGGTAGTCGAGGAAAGCTCTTGTTTGCCATGTTTTATCACAGCAATGGTTGAACCATCCCCCATATGTGTGTGTTGGAAATATAGCCTATCAAGGCCTAAATTCCAGTAACCTCTCATTCAGTGGGAGCGATTGAGAGATTGAAATCTTGGCGCCTTGCGAAATGGAGTCCAGATTCTTTTACCCCAAGTATACATGAGGCATTGAGAGTTCATGTGTTGAGAAAGCAATTTCTCAAGGAGGTGTGAGGGTCACCTCCTAGTTAGGATTGTATAGGTTAGTCTCATGTTTAGCTGTGATTCGCCAGGGCTTGGATAATCCAAACGAGAAAAATAGAACTCGAGTACTTATTGAGTATTCGCGTTGTAAGGAATGGTCAAGACTTATGGGACATAAGTTTGTATCCTTACATAAGACCATTCCATAGAATGCGCATTTTCATTTCGTACGGGAAGCCACTCTTCCAAATACATTATCCTAGTTTGGAAGAGTCAGTGCACATGTGCTTTAAGAGGACTCCTGTAATTGAGTTAGATCATGTCCCACAAAAGTACACCTGTAATCCATTGAGAGCTGGTTAATCGAAAGTTCTAGCTCAACGACTTCGATATGGCCAATTATATGTCCCTGCTTTAGACGGTGGAACATAAGTCTATTGGATCGATCTGAAACTGGACGGAACATCATTCGGGACTAGCCCAATGGAGTACTCCGATACCTACAATTATTGGCCTGAGATCTCACTATACTTTTTGTCATATTTTATAATTATTAGAAAAATATACTAGTTACTCAAAATATTTGAAATATTTTTTGTGTATTTTAGATAATTTTTATTTGCTCAAAAATGAAGTTTTTTTCAAATTGTTTGGCTTAAATTCTACTTTAGTCCTTACCTGATAGTGCCAGTGGCATCCAAGTGGCCATAGGGTTGCCACGTGGCACCCCACGCCTCACCCTAGGATCACCGCCCAACTGGCCGCTGATCCCTAGGTAGAGGACTAGATTGGCATTTGGTTGCTTGTTTTATAAGGGGGTTGTGTTGTGGTGTCTTGTTATATATTGTTATATTTTGTTATATAGTGTTATAACTTAAGGCATCCTTTCTATCACGCCTTAATTAACTCACACATGAGCCATGCATGGTATATGTGAAGCTTTATTTATTTATTTATTTAATATTAAAGAGAAAATAGATTTTCAAATTTGAACCGTCTTGTTTCCCATGGGTAAGGTCACAAATAGGAGAATGATGAAGTCCCCAATTTTGGACGAAAGAGGAGTGATTGAACTCCATTGCAATTTTAGATAAAGAAAGAAATGATATGTTTGTTCAATGACAATCTGAACCAACTATAAAGTGGCATATCCCCAGTGGAGTCGCTAGTTGGTCAGAGCCTGATTTTTGCTTCGCGCGCAAACGGCGTTCCAGCGGGGGGGAAACCCTCTCTTAAACAATCGCGAAGAGACTACACATCTAGGTGTTTTAGGCATACACGTGTGCTCCTCCTGATGCGGATAGTAACCAACAACAAGAGATATTTTTATTGACAACAACGCGTTTTAGACGCTTACCTCATCGTTTGAAGGGTTCAGGGATACGCCCAAGTAGTCACCCTCTTAAAATAATTACGCAGCCCTCCGGCTGTCTGTCAGCGTGGTTTGGACACAGACTCTCCTCAAACTAGACAAATCATCTCAGTTCTTCTTCTCAAGAATCGCAAAGTAGATTCAAATAAAACTCTCCTCTCTGATGGTGTAATTGAGTGGGGACGGCTGGCAAAGAAAGAATGAAGAAGAAGGGAGACCGAAGTTCTCTTACTCACTTGTGCTACGAAACTCAGCAATCAAAACAACTAAAAGAGTTGGAACTCTCTTAATCACCAACTCAGGATAACTCCACCCAAGTGAGGGAGGGCAAGAGTATATCTCTCACAGCTCAACTCAACTTTACGGAGTGGAAGTTAGAGCGGTAATAAGAGAATTGAAACTCTTAAAATAATATTGAAAGCACTAAGTCAGGCACGTAGTGGCTAACAGGTACTATCAGTGTGCAAGAGGGGGTAAAGAAGAATCATTGTAAGGGGTGTGTTCGGACGTGCGCACAGATGCTAATGGAGCAAGGAAATAAAGGCCGGGTCGCAGGATGTCGAAGCCGCTGGTGACGAAGACGTAGGTGACAAAGCCGTTGGGATGAAGCTGCTAGGGTGGAGCACCCCGTGGAGTTTTTATGCATCAGGTAAACTATTGAGCCTTCTAAAATCCTCCACACCCAGCAAGTGAGAACCATTCATCACCTTGCGAAACCGACCCTTGAATAAAAGCCCCACCTATGGTATTTGTTGCCCCAGGGAGCTTTATGCAAGTACCCCTATCTTCTCTGTATTACCAAGGAAAGCAGAGAAGCCATGCATGATGAGCATCTGATGATGATCGTCATGAATAAAAGTGAGAGCTTTAGGCGGACATAGCCATGCTATGGGTAAAATTTACCAAAAAAAAAAACTGGGTATGGTAAAAACCCGAAAGGGCACCATGAGTAAAAATAACAGACAGGCATGGTCATGAGCCATGAGTAAAAGTCTTCTGAAAATAAGAAACCGGACATGGTGAAAACTTGAAAGGGTGCCATGAGTGAAAATGGAATTACACTTAAGGAAGAGCGGAATTCTCAAGTACGCCTGAAGACCAAATGGACTTCACTGACGCATCGGATAATTAGAGCGAATTTTCTCATAATTCAGACGATGCAATTGAGCCCGAGGACTTTTGATCGAAGCTTGTTTTGTTTAAACAATCAATCTTCTTGATGATCATGTTTATAATTTCATTGCTCCATATATGAACGTAATGACGTTGAACTATTTGAACATGGATGAATGCAAAAAAATCTTGTTTCTCACATCGAATCGCATTATGTACATAATAACTTCAATTTTTTTTTTAGCAGAATGCAGGTTGATGTTAGAAACATCGGATCAGCTTATGTTATAAAGAATTTGAACAAAAGGCGATCCGATGTTTGTAACATCGAACCGACTTCAGTTAAAAAAAACATCAAATTTTTTTGAACAAAATACAAACATCAGACCAACTTCTGTTCTAAAAAAATGAAAATAAAACGGTTCGATGTTTCTAACATCAAACAACAATCTATTCAAAAAGATTTAAACAGAATGTGATCTAATGTATATAACATTGGACCGTCTTTTGTTCTAAAAAAATGAATAAAATTTCTTTGTAACATCGGATCAGCTTCTGTTTTAAAAAAAAAGAACAGAATGCAGCCCGGCTTTTGTTCTAAAAAAAATTAAGAATGCAATATGTAATATCGGACTGGCTTCTGTATTAAAAACAATGAATATAAGGCAAAAAAATTTTGTATATTTGGGTATCAAAACGTCCTCCTCTAATGAAATTTCTGAGGTAGAGCGTCGCACATATATAAACTTTTTCCTTTAAAAAAGCTAATCTAGGTTTAAATCTGCGACTAATTTCCGTGAAACTTTCACTGGTTGACCGAGGATTAGGAGTTTAGGACGTTGCATAATTTGGCACCATGATTAAATATCTCGCCCACACTACAGGCAAGATTCAATGTTTTGCAAGTTTCTCAGAAATCAAAAATTGAAACAAGGAAAAAGCAGAAAAAAAAAATGTAAGAATTGAAATGGAAAATCTCATGAGATGCTTAGCCATAAAATATCTCAAGATAAAACAGTTCATGCTCACTAGTCCCTACGGTGCATGCTACATGGGAAGCTCCCCAACAAGCATGAATATCCCTATGCTTTGTGAGGTATAAAACACATCTTCACCAACAATAAAGTTCCTTTGAAAGATGAATATCTCAACACAACGAGAGAGCTAAATCAGGGCATACCAGATGATTTCCTACTGCTCAGCAGAATATGTGATCCACACTAAGAAATTAGAATAAGTAAATACAATAGCCATTTTCCCAATCCCAAAATTATCAATTGAATGCAAAGCCGCCCCAAAAAAAAAACACAAAAAAAATGGGAGAACTTCTAACATGGAAAATTGGATGATATGCATGCCATGGACAGACGGTATGTGTTGCGGCCTACCATCATCACCTGCAAATGCACCAAGGGCATCGAAGGTTCCCAGTCAAATGAGCATGTTACCCACCAGCTACTAAGGACTCTCCCCACCTCGTCCATTGCCTTGTCTCCAGATGGGCAACTTTCGGCTTTCATATTACCATTGCTGTGATATTCCCTTGCTTTTGTAATTTGTCTCCTCTTACCCTATTTCTCTAGGGCTTCATCTCATTGTTGACTTTGCGTCCCCCTTCTTTATTAGTGCCGTCAACCTGATTCCTTGCTTTTCTTCTCTTCTTGGCTTTCAATTCACCATTGCCATGATATTTACTTCCTTTCCTCATCGCATCCTCCTGCTCCCTTGCCTTCTCTCCACATGGCAGACTTTTGGCCTTTGTTTAACCATTCCAATGATGTTCCTTTTCTTTTTCGTCTGCCTCTTCCCATGCTCTTTTTCTCACGGATTCCGCTTCACTGTTGCCCTTACACCCCGCTTCTTTCCGCACACCATCTGATGGTTTCCTTGCACGTCTTCTCTTGGCTTCCGCTTTGCTGTTTCGATGATATTCCCTTCCTTTCCTCATACTTTCCTCCAGTTCCCTTGCCTCCTCTCCACATGGCAAACTTGCAGTTTTCAGTTCTCCATTTTTGTAATATTCAGTTTCTTTCCTCACGTCGTTTGCCTCCTCCCTTGCTCTAGCTTCTGTTTCACTGTTGCCATTACAATCCTCATCCTTCTTGCCATCTGCCTCTTTCATCACTCTTTTTCTTCTACTCTTGGCTTTCATTTCGTTCTTGCTGTGATATTCACTTTCTTTCCCCATACCATCCACGTGTTCCCATGTCTTTTCACTACAGGGTTGACTTTCGGTGTTCCTCTCTAAGTTGTCGTGATACTCCTTTTCTTTCCTCAAGCCATCTGCCTCTTCCCTAGTACTAGCTTCTGTTTCACTAATGCCTTTACACTCCCCATTTTTCCTCGGGCCATCCGCCTGTTTCCTTGCTCTTTTTCTTCTTCTCTTGGCTTTCATTTCACTGCTGCTGTGCTCTCCGCTTCCTTTCCTCATACTGTTCGTCTGCTCCGTTGCCTTTTCACCACATGGGAGACTTTCAGCTTTCATTTCTCCGTTGTCACGATATTCCATTTCTCTCATGTGGTTTGCCTCTTCCCTTTTTCTAACTTCTGTTCTGCCTGAGCAGTTACATTCCCCTTCTTTCCCCGCACTATCCAACTGTTTCCATGCTCTTCTTCTCTTGCCATTCATTTGGCCATTGTCAGGATATTCGCTTCCTTTGCTCATGCCATTTGCCTGCTCCCTCGTCTTTTCTCCACATGGGAGGCTTTCGGTTTCCATTTTAATTTCACCATCATATTCGCTTCCTTTATGTGTGCCTTCCACCTCTTTACTTGTTCTTTTTAACGGTGCAACACCCTTGGCTTCTGTTTCATCCTTGCTGTGACATTCCCTTTCTGTCCTCTTATTGCCACATGTGTTATTATTATTATTTATGCCATTGGTGCACATCTCTTTGGACAGCCCACCAAAAACATTAGAGAAGGCAAACTTGAGGTTTGCGGGGGTTACAGACTCTCTCTCCTGGTGCTTGTAAAACTTCTTCACAAGTTGATGAGCCAATCTTCCCAAATAAGCACCTGACACAGAATTTGGAACAGGTCTGCATATAGTGGCATGACAACCAACATCAGAAAGTCTCAATAGGAAGGAGAAGCAAAGCAAGAGATTTGAAGGTTTTTTCTAAGAAAAAAGTAAGAGATTTGAAGTTTCATAACCTTTTCAAAGTAACACGGCCATGAAGAGCAGAGTCCTCATGCCACAATACCCGTGCCAGAGTCAAGTCTCGCTTGGTAACCAACTGAGGAACAAAGAGTGGAACCATTATAAGACCCGTAACCATGACATCCGACATCAAAAATTAATACGCCATAGCAGAGAGGGCCTCGTAGGCCATCTAGCCACAGTAGAAGAATGGCACAGGCATGTCTTTCATCCCACATGTCACCCGCTACTGTGGTGGAGCTTTAAACACCTAATATCCACAGAACTGAGGGAAAAAAATGCCAAAAGAGAAAACGGCAAGGCAACCTTTTTAGGAATGATAACTCCTTCAGGTAGTCTAGGTACATGCGCATGCACACACGGGAGTTCATAGAATACAGATCTGAAAAAAAAAATGAATAAACTAAATACAAAAATAAAGAAGAAATTGTCACCCTTACACATGTACACTATTAACATTTCAGGAACGGCAATTACAACGGACAATATGACTTACATAACTTGACTCCCAGCTATGTTCTCCATCCCTTCAACAGGTGCAGCAATTAAAGGAGGGCAAACGACTTTATCGGAAATGTACACATATCCATTCATTCCATCACTACAGTCAAAGCACTACATTAGTGTGCAACACATGACCTCTCAAAGTGGAGGGAAACATAAAATTCCTCTAGTTGTCTGAACAAGCATGTTAGGAGGTAAGTATACATATGAATAGACAATTGAAGGAGGATATATCTGCTATTTGGTTATTTCTATAACCATGACAAGCTGTTGAAACCCTTTCTTAAAAGCCCGCATTTGGCCTCAGACTTACCAGGGTCCCGAGCAACTTGGCCGGATTGAAATGCCCGAGTCAACAGAGTCTCAATAAAGAAAATGTACAAGAATCTTTGAGTCGGGTCAGACTTTTAGTCATCCAAAACCAGCATCTAGGTCCAAGCGACTTAAGGCCAATGTTCGCAAAATTCGCCTAGGCAACCAAAAATGCCTAGGCAGCAACTAGGTGGACCCCTAGGCAGCTTGCGTCTAGGCGCCCGCCTAGGCATAATAGTTAATTTATTATTTCGTCATTTGGAAGATGAAATTGGGCCAATATCGAATTGTTTTATGAACAAGTGATGTTTTTTTGTACATTGTGTGATGTTTTGATATTCTATTAATTTTGTTACTGTTTTGATATTTTTACATATTTATGGATGGAAAATTTACCGATTTTGAATTTATATTTTGTGATTAGTCTTAAACTTTGAATGAAAATTGATATTTTGTGAATATTTGATAAATAAAACCAAACCTTATGGATATTAGTTGATAGTTATGTTATATCTTAACTCAAGTTATGTGATTAAATTTTTTTTTAGATTGATATCATATACTCATAGCTTCATATTATGTGATTTTTGTTAGCTTGGAACTTTGGATAACCAAATATGAAACATTATGTGGTTTTTAATATTTCATTTTGTTTCCACATGTTATGAAGTTTGGAAGTTTCACAATATTGTAAAGTTTCTTTTTTTATGTAGTTGCATTTTCTTTTTTGGAAAAGTCATTTATGAGTCAGTGGGTGCAAGAGCTTGTTGACTCACTAACAACCATCTCTAAGATGGACATTGTAAAAAACTCATAGCTAAAATGAATTTAAACGGTGTAGAAATTTTCTGTAAAAAAATCACATTTTAAATATTGTAAATTTTATTTTTTTTCATATTCATTATCATCTTAACCTAGACCATGAATCCCTAAAATTTTGGATTAAAAATCAAATTCTAAGATAAGTGGGGGCCTGCCCGCATGTGCACAGTATGAGTCAACTGACTCACAGAAACCCAATTCATTTCTTTTATATCTACATTTAAAACTTAAATTTTTTTTCTTATGTTTTTTCTTAGTACTTTAATCTTGTGTATTTCACAAGTTCACTTATTAGGTGATTCACATTGATACTCTATCAATTATTGTGTCTCTATGACAATGTCTTGTAATGGATCAAGCAAGGTGATCCAGGTTAGAAGTATCGATCTTGTCCAAATCCCCTTAACAAGAATAGAGTGGGGTGCAAGTTTTGTAAAAAGTCATATAATGTCGACATCAACACATTGAAGAAACATTAGCCAACATTTGAGGGGATGTCGCCCCATGCACTCTAGTGCCAACTGAGGTTAGGAGAGAGATGAAAGAGCACTTGGAGGGGGTGAAAAACAAGAAGAGGAGGCGAGGAAAAGACATGAAGAAAGTTTATGGAGTGTAGATATTTTTGGAGTTCGAGAAGAGGAAGAAGACGTTTATATTAAGGTTGGATCTTCTAATAGGCCAAAAAGAAGCGGGCCTATGGATGCTTTCTTCCCCCGCCTGATCCTGAGATTCTACCATGATAACAGGCTCAAAATGTTTAGAGACCCACTTCAAAAAAGAAGACAGAGTTAAGGTGGCCCAATATAAGGCAAAGCGGGTCTTCCCAGCAGGCGTTTCTTAACGCCACTAACTTGAGTAGCGTCCACACTATGTTGGAAGTAGTGGGTCAATTTGGAACCAAGGTTTAAGGCTGAAACTGCATATGAGCTTAAAGGGTCATTCCTTAGAAAAGAAGTGGAGCTCACCAATAACTATTTGAAGATCCATAGGTATGTGTGGGGTATATATGGTTGCCCAGTCATAAGAGGCAAAAGCATTATGAATTTGATAATGAATTGTCCAATAGGGGCAATGTTCTTGAAGTCTATTGATGCTTTTGACGAGTTTAATTTTGTGGACCAGTGCATATAGGAGATAGGGGAGGATAAAGTGGTCCAAGTATCAACCAATATGTTCTCAGCTAATATGGCAGCTGCAAGATTATTGATGGAGAAGAGGCCACATATTTTCTGGTCCCATTGTGCAGCACACTGCATAGACCTCGTGCTTAAGGCCACATATTATGCCCACCATTTTTTCTTTTTCTTTTCTTTGACTCTTTTACCCATGATGCCCTTGCGGGTTTTCGTCATGTCCGTTTTTTTTGAGGAAGTTGTTATACTTCAAAAATGACATATAACAACTTACCACTTTAGATGTTCAAAAAAGCTCCCGAGGCCTAGCAATGGCAAGAGGCCCCTCATGGAGGGATGGTTTTGTCATTTGCTGAAAAGAGCCTAGAGGTATTTTGGTCATTTGGGCCAAATACGGTATTAATATTTTTATTAATTAAATGTGTATTTTTTGACAATCTTGGGTGTTTTTGAGCATTCCACCCCTGTTTAGTGGTTGCTCTATATAAGGAAACCCACAGCATTTGTAATCTCTCTCTTGGAGGCTCTTCATTTTGGAATAAAATACTTTAACACTTGAGTGTTTTAGAGAGAGATTCTTGAGTTTTTAGTTTTTGGTTTTGCTTTGGTTGCAAGTTCAAGGTTCAAAACGAGAGGAGAGAGAAACATTTCTTACAGAGAGAAAATACCCCTAGAGCAGAATACTCCCTAGGATCCACAACTTCCATACACCTTATAGCCTATCCCAACCCTACTCCATACACCATACACCCTAGAGTACCATACACCTTAGCCTATCCCAACCCTACTCCCTACACCATAGTCCCCCATGAACCTTAGCCTGCTCTATACAGCTTAAGTTCCCATATACCACACCTTAACCCAACCTACATCATCATCAGATGCTCCTTTGGATCCACTTGAACACCCCGAGTGGTGATTCCATAGAGTTGTCTAGTTCACATTTGAGTTTTGGGGTCGTGACATGTATTCATTAGTTGTTTGTCATGTTGACTTTTGATGCATGGCCGAGTATCGCCTTTATAAATTTGTGTATTATTTCTAGTTTACTACAATGACATTTGGGATTTCAAACGATTTGATGTGTCTTACAATCTCTGAGTCTTTCTATTTGTAAATCTGTTCTCTAATATTTGATTTTTTTTATCACGAGGGGTTGGGGGGCTCTTAAACCTAAAAACTCCCTAAAGGCCTACAACCCTGCCCTAAGAACTCCCTAGTCTTTTGTCATTTTTTCATTTATTTTTTTAAGTTTCTTGGGGGGCGGGGGGGTTTCGTCCCTACCTGTCCCTGTTCCTAAATGCCCTCCTATGCTTTTCTGGACATAGCTTAAGGCTAGTCCGAGCCCCAGGTCAACAATTTCTTTGAATACTGGTTTGAACTGCCAAGTATACAAGAGTTCAGAACAAACTACATATGAAAGCTTTCCAAGCAGACAATCACCTAGTCAAGTCACATTATGGATATGCATAAGTACCCCAGAAAATTAATTATCTAGAACACCTAATGGTTATGCCCATCTGCTTATCCAAAAATATCTAAATGGGCCCCACCAAAGTGTATGTTTCACACTTCACATCTATCGTACACATCAAATTATGATTTACAGTGCATATATTCAATGTAATCCTATTCATGTGATATTTGAAATTTATAAAATATTTATTTTCTTAAATTTTCAAGAAAGGTGCTTGCCTAGGTAAATGATATCATATCCTCAGGGACGCTCACCGTAGTCTCGTGCCAAACCTCCAATTACATAAACCATATACAACATCAAAAGCATTGATGAGTAACAAATATGGGAATAGTAGAGGAAAATTTACCAGATAGCATATCATGACAGGGCATACATGCCACAGATTCAGAGAGATATAAGCTGGGGATTCACAAAACCCACAACTATCCGTGCTGAGGTAGAGAGCAGTATTAAGAAAATGCATATTTCAGCACATTATATATTTAATATGATATTCAAAACTAAAAACTCTGTAATTAGAAAGAACGCATTTGGAGCATGTTAAAGAGCATTTATTCACACCTTATCTTAAAATCAATTTTCTCCTTTACACTTGCTTCTGGCAACCTAGGATAATTCAGATCTCGCCTGTATAAGGAAAGGATCTCCATTGCTAAAGGATGTGAAGTGTGCACAAATAGGATCTCTATGCCAACACTGTTTCTCTGTTTTTCTTCATCCTACAAGTCAACCATCTAATTAGAATAACCTAACTAAAACCAGTAACAAGGACATCCAGCTGAGTGTCAAAGCATCTCTGTAATTGCAATTCTCCTTCAGGAAAATCGCATCAATTCCATTCATAAACCATATCTTACCATTAAGGTGTGCTCCACCTTTGCAATTTCTTCAAGAAGACGAAACTCCTCTATAAATGGCAATTTGGGAATACCCTGTTCACTCAGAAAAAACAGTCAATCATTCAGATGATAAAGGATTATGAAAGAAGCAAAGATCCCCAGATGAGTTATATCCAATGTTTGCAAACTCCGACGAGTCTGCTCAGCCTGTGCACCCTGCTAAGCCAGTGCACACCAACCTCCCACCCCCAAAAACAAAACAAAAAAAAAGACCTCCAAAGAGGGAAGGAAGAGGTATATAAAAAGCTTTAGTACTTGGGTGAGTTGTTGTAGAAACTCCCCAAGCACTGTGAAACTCGGCCCAGTGTTGGTGGACTCGGCGCATCCACTAACAGGGGCGGAAAATCCAGCCCTCTTTTTCTTTGTTTTGGATCATTTTATACCAGCAAACCCCCACTGCCCCTTCTCTTTTTCTTATTTTTCCTTTGTTTTGGATCATACCCACACCCATTTGAACTCAAATTTTGCCCATAGTCTCATTTTTGTAAGATTTATCCATTTCATAATTCATATTAAAGCCAAAACAATCACATTTGATGGATATGAGAGGGAGAGGATTTCGACCTCGGTTTTGCCAAATTTCAAAATCTGTGATTTCTATGAAACAGTTGGTTGATCTTCACAAAAAGTGTTTCCTAGGCCTGTTTTTGGGTTCTTCATCCGTTCCTACGCTTGTTTCTTACCAAAGAAACAAAAATATTGGGTTCGTGAGTTTTAAATTTTGGATTTCCAGTTCACCCAGAATTTTCAAGAGCTCGGATCAACTAGATCCGAACTCAAACCCCAAATCTCATTTGGGATTTCCATTTGGATTCTCTGAGGAAGCTTTTACAAAGATTGCGGGCATCGATCTGCAACAAGCACGAAGGGGTTGGGCAATGGCCTTGAATTTTTGGGTAAATTTCATTGTTTTCAATTTGAATTCATATAAGTGATTTATTTTTTACTAAATCAATAATAATGGATTTAAAACTAATTTTGTATGTGCTTTTTATTTTTCTAAATTTCTATATTTTATTTTGGGATTTTTGCATTCTCGAGCAACTAGGGGTGAATTTCAGCAAGTCCCCCTCGGACTCAACCAAGTAACTTGAACCAGCCAGGAACCGAGGTCTGCCCCCAAGCAGCTTTCTCAAACATTATAACCATTATATCGCTTACAACATCGTAGAGTTGTGATCTCTGTGTGCACCCAATTAATTAAATTGCACAACCAAACAATAGACAATCAAGACATGCACAAGTGCCCATTCATGTACTTACATATATTAGCATCTCTTGGCTTCAATAGCCAGTCATGGGCATAAGAAGCAGGGTAGGAGCCTAATACTTAATATTTTAAATTTTGAATAATGCAGCTAGCCTTGCCAATGAAGGATTCTTATATTTGTTTTCCAAAAGTAACAGCAAGTGGATTAAGAATCTCAATCGTACCTGCCATGCAAAACGTTTTCCATTCATATCCACCTCAAAATCTGCCATAATAACATCAACAATAATCAGGAGCCTCAGGTGTAACTAGAGACTGGTTATAATTCAGTAACAATAGTATAAAATAGTCATACCACTAGGATAAAAATCAGCAATAGGCGACATTGGATCTGCCATCAGCTGCTGGTAAGATATTGGAAGCGCATGTGCACTGCTGACGGCACATGTAAGTAGATTCTTAAAAGGAAAATCAGTGCAAGCTACGAGCATTTTGGAAACAATGTTAGCAAACCTTGCAGCTGGCAGGACTCCCATTAGTTGAGTAAAAGGCTTGAACGGTACCCCCAAGGTGAACTGGATTCCTATTTGATCCAGACCATGAAAGTCAGATGCAAATGGAGCGTAATGATAAGGATAATACCTGCATTTGAGATTGTAACTGATGTGAAATTAATGCAAAGAAACATATAAAAGATACCGCCAAACAGACAAAATTCCAGAAAATTAAAAGCAACAGAGTCTTCAGTATATCAAAGAAAAGAAGCAAAATTTTAGAAAAGGTTTTTACGTAACAACAAATAGAAAAGAGAAGGTTTTTATGCAACAAGAAGTACAAGGACACAAATACCATAGATAACAATAAAATATTATAAATACAAAAAACAAAACTCAGCTCACACCATTGCCAGGAGCAAACTCCTTGGTAGTAGTAGTGCATGACCCAGCAGATCCCTTCAGTGTATTTCAAGACCTGCATCACATACCTCAGTGAATTGGTTGAAAGAGAGTAAGACCAAGAACATCTCAACTGTCAAAGATATAGTTTCAGATAATCAACAAGGCTTCTGATGGTAATGAACAAGTACATGACAGATATAGTCATTTCCAAAAACAGCCATACCCCCACACAGTTTTGACTACTTCCTGCCTGTTCTACGATGACTAAATGAAATCCAAGCCATCAAGGCTCGTCAAAAAAGAGATCCCTATCCACTACTTTCCATATATAAAGGAAATTATCAAATGGAGACAGAAACTATGGATTGGCTTACAGCATCTTTAATGAGTTCTTTGCGTTCATCTTCAGTCACAGCAGGAAACTTCTCAGCATAATACCTTTCCTTCCATCCTGGTTCCCCTAGTTTCACCTGTTAAATTCATGCTTTTAAAGCACCCGTATAACAAAGAAATGCCTTTCCATAACTAGATAGACACAAAGATAAACACAAAGAAATGCCTTTCCATAACTAGATAGACACAAAGATACCTATAAATACCTTGTCAACATCTGCACCTCCAAATTCCGGAGCAACTGACACCGCCGTACACAAACCATACATAACACTCTGTCGCTCCATTTCAACAGCCTGAGGTATACCAATCAAAATTCCTAGCAGAATGAGGATAAAGTAATTTAATCATGCTTGGAATGGTAAGTAGTAATTTTCCACAGCCCTTACGTTTTCACCACAAGTTTGTGAAGTTTCACTCATTGGTGTTGAAGTGACAGAAAATGATGACCAGAAATCTTTAGATCCTTTTGCTCGGGTAAAAGAAGACCCGCCTCTCCCCTGCTTGCTATATAGTTGATCCTTGCTTAAATTGTTCTTCTGGAACTGAAAGGAATTCAGCACATTAGTTAAAAAAAATGAGAAGTACAGACTACAGAATAGACCATTTAACTTTGGTGCAAGGAGGTCATAATCAACCTTGACCATTGGAGGTGAAATTGTGAGGGCTGGAGGTATCCTAGTGACAGGGCTCAAAGTCCAAATGAAAATTCTTTAAACTTAATGTCACACTTCGAGCTGTCGACTGAGACATCCAATAGCTATGGAAGATTGTGACCTCATTGTAGGTAAATGATCTCACAGTATCCTCATCATCATCCAAGCCTTAACCCAATTATTTGGGGTCAGCTCCGTCTCACAGTATGCAATCCCAAAAAATAAAGAGACTTTACCAGATTAAAAGAACCAAAAAGAAAACAGTCATCTACTTCATGAACAAAAATGACAATAAAACTAGTCCATAGGCCCACACAATGCATATTTCTGCTCAAACACTATTAAACACCAAATTCCTGCAACTTATGAGAGCAAATACAAAAGGACTAAAGACCCAACATTTGCTTATTGTCAAGTAAATTGGTAATTTCCATACCAATCATCATGAATTAAACCAAATGCGCACGGGAACCATTTGAGTATCCCTAAGGTTGTCGACGACAATCTTAATTGGAAATTCATTCCACCACGCTAATAGGAGCAGCACTAACCAACAAATATAGCGGGATCTTTTCCCTGGTCCAAAACCTCTCTACTCAAGCAATTTCAAGCGTATGGACGACTTTAATAACCTACATCATCAGGAAGATGTGAATCCAAACACAACCTCAAACCAGGGGAAACAGTGACGACCTCCTTTCCTCAACATAGTTTTCTCTGATCAGCGTTCAGCGCTAAATAAGCTTTTATAACGATGGAAAGATAGGCAACAGAACAAACTCTCCTTGATGAACATTTTTAAGCCTTTCACGCCCATGAAAAATGCTTTGGTCAGTTTCCCAGACCCATAGGGGATCCCTCATATCAGGGATTTTGACAGCTAAAAGTGAAGACTCATACCATCTCATTACTCAAACACATATTACCCACCCTCCAGCACTCCTAGGCCAAGGCATTGAAATCCAAAAGGGACAGCCACCTTTCAAAATGCAGAGTCCAACTCACTGTGGTTCTCCAATTTCATTTCATACAGCCCTTAAGGTCAATTTCTGCTAAGATCGAGCAAACTCCTACAACTCAAAGATGTATGGCAGCTACATAAATAAAGGCTGCAATCCCCAGGTGGATCAGAGATTTACAAGTCCAGCATCTCCATGATGAATCAAACTATGTTTGCAGACAGTTTGATTCACTGGAAATTGGGTTCAAAACATTGTTTCCACAAGTCCACGACAGTTTCCACATCCAAGGTGAAAAAGAGCCCCAGTTCAAGGTACCAATACAACAAAATCTAAAATTTCATTCAAAAAAAAAAAAACTCTAAAGTTGACAACAATTGTAGTCTATGCATGAACCATAAACCACTCAAGCAGCACAACTTTTCAACCACACCCTCCCGCTGCCTCTCGCCTCAAAGATTCTACCCACAGCACAATCTCGTTTAGCATCTATAACATGAACCCATTCTTTAAGTACTGCACCTTCCAGACAACTCTACACACAAGATAACATCATTGACATACATTGAATTGAAGACCTCCTCTTCACCTACATTTGTGAATCTAAGATATGGAAGCTAATATGTCCTTTCAATCTTGCACCCTCCAGGCAACTACACACGATATAACCTCATGAACATAAATTAATGGATTCGATGGAAGATGCCCTCCTCGACTTTCCTTGTGAATCTAGGATAGGGAGAAGAATCTGTCCCTCTTATGCTATGGAGACAACACAATATACGGAATATTTTTCCACTAGTATACGACCAAAGTTACTAAACCAACAAAACAAGGAATCTCAGTGGAAGTTTAAATCAGGTCCTGGGTAGTTTGCAAAAATATCGCTTTGGAAAATGAAATAGACTGCATAAAGAGAAACTCAAGAGAAAATCATTGGCAACAATTGTAGATATAAGCAAGACATATAAAATAAACAACTCCATGCATAATGAGACATGTGATGCATATCATATCACCTGGTTACGCCTTCTAAATATGGCATCTTCATACAATCCAAGAACATGAACAAAATGCTCAACACGTTTCAAATCCACCTATTCATCCACAAATAAAAAGACTTTCAGATCCTCCTCAATAAATGAAAGAAGCTTCATGCATAACTTTGTAACATAAATAGGAAGCATAAATGCTTTGCTACAATTTTTTTCCTGATTGTCACACGCAGTGCTGTAGTTTCCAAGAGGGTGCATGTCCGAAAAGTAAAAGGGTATCAAGACAAGGTTTCCCAAAAGCATAAACTCTAGAAACACTAAAATACAAACAGAAGTTAAAAAATAAAACCCTATACAATTACATTTCAGAAAAAGTAACTCCTAAAGAATTTTTCCAGCACAAACCCAGCATGCAGCAGTTAAATAAAACATGATAAAGGTGTGAACATACTGCCTACCTCAGCGGAATTGGTCAAATAACCACCCATTTGGTTGAATTCCTTTTTGTAAACAGTAATGAGTAGGTCGATTGCACCCTGCCATAAGTCTCAAATCAATTAACAAGCTTAAGATAAGCCATGTAACATGTGGGCGCAGAAATCCAAGGATAAATGAAAGATACACCAGAATATCTAAGGTATATATGAGCCCCAAAGACAGAGAGACAGAGAGAAAATAATATTACTCATGGATGAATTAAATAGCAACAATAGATTAGTCCTGTAAATTAAAGCAGGCTATATTAAAAGGGGGCACAGACCTCAGATATTTCCAATGACGGCATGTGGGGGAGAAAATCATTTCCAACAAACAAACACATAAAGACAAAATCATCAACCAATCTCTCCAAGTCAGCGTCCACTACGGCATCCGGTATTCTCATGTCATGCTTTAAATAGTCTCTCAGGACCCAAATGCAAAGAAACTGGAAATGATGGAAGGAAAAAGAAAATGACAGGAGAAATAATGTCAGAACAAGTAAGCCATATATCTCAAGGGTGAACTTCAAACAAAAGAAAAATAAAAGACAAATGTTGACCATAAAGAAACAGAAATAGTATTACTATATGATATCAAACACATTGAGCCAAGGTAATAACAATGGGCACCCACAATTGAAGGCCTGATATTCAAATGGTTTAAATTTAGCAATTGGTAACTTTTCTCATATATGATAGCAGCTGCATATGTTCGACTACTTTCAGGAACATGAAAAATTTCGAATCTTTTCTCAATCACAATTCATGTCCAACCTAAAGAGGCCAACGGAGAGCCAGGGG
>NW_006499801.1:131074-167480 GCF_000471905.2 Amborella trichopoda
GCAATTTTAAACACATATGCTAGGGAGGCATGATGGTTATCACTAATGTTATGTGCTTTGACTTCTCAAGTTCGAATCTCCCCTTGGGCAATATAATAGTTATCCCTTCTTGAGCTAATTTTTGCTCCCCCTTAGGCATATAATAAATTAAAGTGTTATTTTCAAAATTTGTACGCATTTTATTAATTTTTACATTGATAACCAAATCTTTTATTTTATTTATTAATTTTTATATTATAAATCATGTAATATACTATTTTTCTTACAGTTGTCAATAATACATTTTAAATTAGATAATATTATAAAATATTTTTAATTTTTTATTATTTATCTAATAAAATAATTATAAAATATAAACTAATAATTATAATTTCAATGTATAATATTATAATTAGTTAGGTGTAATAATTTTGGATTATAGTTAGTTAGGCTGTAATAATTTGGGTTTTTTTAGTGGATTAGGGTTTTTAGCCAAAACAAGATTTTAATGGTCATTCTTTCATTGATTTAGTCTACTCTTTATTTTAGTCCATGTATAATTATATATTTTATCCATGATAATTCTATGATTTTCCTTTTATGTGATGCAAATTTAATACTTAAGTTTATACAGGGAAAGAGCATCTCAATATTCACAAATTGATGAAAAAAATGAAAGTTAATAATGTAGTACCCTCCTTTCTTATTGGATTCCTAAAAAACAACATTTAAAATGAATTTTAACAATTCTTTCGAATGTTTTTGAAGCTTTAATCCGACCGATTCAGCCGATTCCCGATCCGAATCAGTTTTTGAGGTGCCGTTTCCGGGTCACCGATCCGCTTTTTAAACCATTGGTTTACATTTTATAATTATTTTATTAGATAAATAATAACAAATTTAAAAAATTTTATAATATTATCTAATTTAAAATGTATTATTGACAGTTGTAAGAAAAATAGTACATTACATGATTTATAATTTAAAATTTAATAAATAAAATAAAAAATTTGATTATCAATGTAAAAATTAATAAAATGCGTACAAATTTTGGAAATAACACTTTAATTTATTATATGCCCAAGGGGGAACAAAAATTAGCTCAAGGGATAAACTATTATATTGCCCAAGGGGAGATTCGAACTTGAGAAATCAAAGCACATAACATTAGTGATAACCATCATGCCTCCTTAGCATATGTGTTTAAAATTGCCTATTAATACCATATATTTACATTATGTTTTCATTTAATGATGTTTGGGAATTATCCCACGTCGAAAGATGAGTATTCAAATATGCTATATAAATAACTATGAAATTGGAAGATAAACACAAATATGAAAATACTAGGGCATCTGTGCACATGCACGCGTGCATGTGCATGTCGCACGTGTGGCACATGTGGTAGTGGTATGTGTCGCACGTGTGACGCGTACACACCTGTAAAGGTGTTTTTGAGGCCTGAACCGGCTAGAACCGATGCACACGTGCACTCGTGCATGTGCGTGTCGCACGTAGGGCACATGTGGGAGTGTGTACCGTTAATGTCACACGTACACACGTGTGGGAGTGGTGCGTGCACACGTGCATGTGCATGTCGCATGTGTGGGAGTGTGTGTGGAATACCGCTCGTGTCACATGTACACACGTGTGGGAGTGGGAGTGGTGCGTATTGCACGCGTAACGCGTACACACGTGTGAAGGTGGCTTTGAGGCTAGAACCGGGAGGGAACCGGCTAGAATCGGGAGGGAACCGCTAGAACCGAGAGGGAACCGGACAGAACCGGATGGGAATCGGCGATTTTTCTCTAGAACCGGGCGATTTCCGATTTTGTGTTGGAACCGACACGGGCTATGCCGATTCTCGAGTCGAACCGAACGAGTCCGGTTCGACTCGCCGATTTTTAAATCATTGCTCAAAACACAATATTCAAAAGTAAATAAGCAATGAGAAAATTAAAAAATCATTTGGCATGTCGATTAGAAGTAGTCACCAGCCCAAATAAGCAATGCCTTGTATTTGGATCAAACCCAGGCAGATTCCTTTGAAGGCGAATGTATGACATGATTTTGTGCTCTCCTTCACCAGGCACGTTGGCATCGGAAAGAATTACCTTTAAAAAGTGGCAAACACTCAAATCATGAATAATCCATTGTCTCTCTCCATCCCTCTACACCCACTGTCACTTACATGAGAGGCTGAGTTTCCAATATGTGGATGACTAGCAACCCTTTTTTTTACACTTCTTTGTTTGTACCAAACATTTTTTTTATAGGAGCACCGGACTTGGAGGTTGGATTACACTCACTTCCCGTCAGTACTTTTTGTACCTATCTATACTTATTAATAGATTGTCACTAATTTCAAACAAAAAAAGAACACCCAAATAATAAGTAATCCACCTGAATGCATGGGGTACCCAAAGATTGATTACTGAATGAGGATTGCAGAGGAAGATTAAAAGAATATAAAAACATAAGTAACCTTAATCTTTCTCCACCCAGGATCTGAATTCAATCTGAGATGTATGTAATACTCGAGACCTGCCGACAATGCTGCCATGAATTCTGTCCCAGGAGTAATTACATTGGAATCAAGCACCTTTGATTGATTAGAATGTGCCAATAGATCTCTCACTTCTGATTCAAATCTTTGACTTAACCTTTCTTCCTCGGCTAACTGAGAAGACATTGAAAACAAATATCACGTAATCCCTCCCAAAATAGTTAAAAAAACCTTAGGAATCTATACAGCAGAGCAAAAACTAACCATCTCAGCCTCCTTGGCAGCCCTGAATCGACGTGCACGTTGTTGGTTCATCTTTGCCCGTGGGGCAACCCCGTCTAATTCATACAAACATTTTTTTTAATTGAGTATAACATCAGTAAATAAAGCAGGTGTCGATACAATTACTTGGCCCGGACTTGCTATCAGGGCAGGTATTGGAAACTCTAATTCATGCCAATCTGCTTGAATTCGGGGTGAGAGAGACAGAGTGAGAGAGAGAGAGAGAGAGGGAGGGAGTGTATGGCCTCACCTATTGCCAAATATAAAAGCGTGTGAGGTCTTACGATGGAGAATATCCTGTCGATGTATGCAAACACGCACTTGAAAACCTCGTCATATGACTCTGGGGGCGGCTGGGATGAAAATGAAGATTAGTCCATAAATAAACGAGTTAGTCTTATGAAAATGAATAGCAGGAAGACGTGGAGGAGGCAGAGCAGGTTGGATACCAGGTTTTCAGGGTGGAAACAAGGATGTATGATGCCATTCATGTCAAGGTACAGATTATCAAAATCCATGCCTCCTCCTCCTTTATTATTATTAGTATTGTTGTTAGGGTTTGGTTTGCTTCTGCAGCTGCTGCTATTGTTGACGCATGATGACTGCTGCTGCTCTTCTTCGACCACGTCCACCACCGAGAGAGGGTATCTCTCCACCAGCCACCGATAGAACGCGGGGATCCCCATTCCTCACCTCGGCCTATTCTTCCGAGGAGGCAGCGAGGGAAGCCCTTTCCCAAGCGCGAGTAAGACGGATCGCTGCAGTGCTGCACAGCTACTGTACTCGCGGCTCTGGGGTTTAGGGTTCAGCGGCCGCTGTAAGAGGGATTTGTTTGCTTGAAGTGTTTTTGAATCAGGGCTCGATTACTCGACTCGGCCGGGTCTAGACCAAAATTTGTTTAAAAATAAAAAATCCCAAAAAATGTAATGGCCATGTTAAATAAGGAAAATGATTTGATAGGGCTGCGGCCCAACGAAAATAACTAGAGCTGCAGCCCCTATCACCGTCTAGTATTTTGGACGGTGAGGATTTTGTGAAATGGAGGTCAACATTAATCGGTGGACCTTGGTGCCCGGGTAAGCCACGCCATTTGTTTGAATTTTTTTCCCTAAAATTCCCATTGTCCCACCGAATCCCTCTTGAGTTTTATCTCCCATCTTGATGCCCTGGCCCTTTGATCCAACGCTTTCTCACCCATTCAATTTACCCATTCAAGGAGTACCTAAAATGAAAATCTGCACATTCAAGGTGGCCAGTGTGGTTACCAGATCGGTGCTAAGTTATGGGAGTTGTTTGTACAGAGCATGGTATTGATTCAACTGGTTGCTACATGGAGACTCAAATCTGCAACTTGAGAGAGTGAATTTTACTATAATTAAGTGAGTTGTGGAAGGTTTGTTCCGAGGGCTGTGCTCATGGATCTGGAACCAGGGACCATGGATAGTGTGCTATCTGGGCCTTATGGCCAAATTTTCAGGGCTGATAACTTTGTTTTTGCGCAATCTGGTGCTGAAAACAACTGGGCGACGGGCCATTACACTGGAGGAGCAGAGCTTATTGACTCTGTCCTGGACGTTGCCATGAAGGAGGCTGAGAACTGAGATTTATTGCAAGGCGAGTTATCTTGTGTATTATATTTCTCATTTTTATAGTTTTTTGTTATGATTTGCTTTCCTTTTGTTGTTCTGAGGGATTTCTGCCACTTTTTGCTTCTTATTGTTTGTTTCATGTTCTGTAACATTTCGTATTCCTGATTTTCCATGGCATGGGGGTACTTTACTCTGGTTTGAATTTTTGTGTGATGATTTTTCTAGTTTTTTTACTAGGAAAATGTTCTGAGATTATGCACATTTCTTCTTCCAGTTTAAATTTTTCATTTATTTTTCATGGTTCTGCGGATGTTTGTTTTCTTGGTCTACTTTCTGGCTCCGCCATTTTTAATCTGCACCCAATATAGTTACTTGTCTGCATTTTTTTGTGATCAACTTCCTTGGTTATCCTCTATTTTCCTTTTTTTTGTTACTGATATATTCTGGTTTTCCTCTATTTTCCTTTCTTTTGTTATTGATATATTCTTCTTGATTGATCTGTGCACTATTTTCTGCATGCTTTTGCTCATTGATCTGGTTGTTTTGTTGTTGAACATTTGCATTTTAGTAGTAAATGGTCATTATTAAGCATAAATTTCTTTTTGTAATGTCAAAATTTACTTGCTCAATGCAAATGATTTATTTTTATTTGGTAAATGTGTCTTGTATACCTTATTTTTCTGGGATTGTTATGGATTATTTAACAAGCTCCTGTACCATTTTGTATTTTTCTAGGTAGTTGATAATTTTCGTTTTTACTTCTTTAACCAATTTGCTCTACTACTCCAATGGCCTTCCAGAACTTCTGATCTCTAGATTTTCATTATTCTAGTTGATCCCTATTCTCTTGAAATTTTCCTTCATGATTTTCTTCCCAATGCATATTAAGCAATTTGTTTATTTTTTGTGATTCCCAATCTTTCCCACATTGAGAACTTACTTGTTCTTTGTGTTCAATGTATATTAAGAAGAATGATCAGAACAAATATATCCCTGATATTTTAAGGGTATGAGGGAGTACATTAACCACCTTTTCTTGTACTGTAAATTTGCGGAAAAACTATGGTGTCGAGCCTGCAACAATCAGTATTATAATGACTCCTACCTAGAACTGTAATTCAGCTTCTAGAAGAACGGATGAGACTTCCCATGCGTAAAATCAGGATTGTATAATGGCACCTTTTCGCTGGCTGCTTTACTATGGCATCTTTGGAGGAAGGGAAGCCGAAGGACCTGGGTTTATACAAAGTATTGATATTCTTAAAGCCAAGTAGTAGCCTCTGTGAGCCAAAAGAAAGAATTTATAGTTGGAGTTTCTGTTATGTTTTTTTTGGGTGTTAACAGGTGACTTTGAGCAATGCATAATAGAATTACAACATATAGGAGAGGCAGTCCAAGAATGTTTACACAAATTTCTCGAAACATAAAACTAAAATCTATTAACTTCTAGCATTCTTTTGGACAGTCCTTTGGTTAAATGTCGACTTCCACATTAGATTCCTTATAAACATGGTTGAATTGCACTTCCCTCCCACCTAATGGTGTTCAAAAAGCCCCTTTCAACATGAACCATACTACGATTGGCTGGGAGAAGTTTTGAGTCCCTCAACGAACACCCTCACCTCACCATCATTAGCTGTAGTTCTACACCATCCTCAAAAAAGGTTAAAAGGAGAGTTCCATTATGGTCCTTCACAATTCCACCATAACATGCAGGATAGGATTTCCCAAAGAACAACCATGAACATTAGTTTGATTGAGCCATCAGATGGTGGTAACCATTTGCCAACCCTGCTGTTTTTTCTTGTCTTCAATTTTAGGACCTCCCTGAAACTATAAAGGATGTCATTCCTCAAGATGCCACTGTTGTCGTTAGAGATACTATTGCTAATTCTAATAAGCCATTTGTGTTCTTTTATATTTTAGATCTTTACTTCGTTTCTCTCAACGAGTGCCTCACAGCTCTCTACTTTTGTAGTGCCTCTAGCAAATGTTGTTAATGGACATCCTATACTGATATGGTTGTGCAAACATATAACAGGTTTCCAAGTTTGCCACTCTCTAGGTGGAGGAACTGGCTCTGGAATGGGCACCTTATTAATCTCTAAGATTAGGGAGGAGTACCCAGACAGGATGATGCTTTCCTTCTCTATGTTCCCATCACAAAAGGTCTCAGACACTGTTGTCGAGCCATATGTTCCCATCACCAAAGGTCTCAGACACTATTGTCGAGCCATACAGTGCCACTCTCTCTGTACACCAGCTTGTGGAGAATGTAGATGAGTGCATGGTCCTCAACAATGAAGCTCTCTATGATATCTATTTTCAGGAACATCAAGCTCACCACTCCTAGTTGTAAGTTACACTTTGTTTTGCTATTAGTTTTCTTTTATAATGCTCATGTTACTATTGTATATTGTTTACTTAATAGGTTTCAAGCATTGCTACCTTTTTTTTGTTTTAAAAATTGGCAACCCGATCTGGAATCGAGCAATCCAAATCGCGTATCGGCTGGACCTTTCCGGATCACCAATTTGCTACAGTAAGTTATGCATGGTTGATCCGGATCAGGTATCAACTGGACCGTTCCGGATCCAGCCAACCGATTTGCTGCAGTAAACAATTCGATTTGCTACACTAAATAGTACATTTTTTTTTACTTTTTTTGTACTTGTTTAGAAGGGTAGCTCAGGAATTTTTTTTCAAAATTGAGGGCCTATGTTGCCCACATTTCTTGCCTTTGTCAGTTGTCATTGTGTGTCAAACACGTCCCACTCATGCAATCATTAAGGTGCACGCGCCACCAACCTTTTATAATAATGAATTCGCCTTTAAAGCTTCGATGTGGGATAATTCAACGCACACCCTTTGCAGTGCACAGCGACTTCTTAAACCCTTTTATATAGAGTACATGGCATCATACAGTGTGCGTTGAAAATATGTGAGTGCGAACATCATTAAAGTAAATTAAATAATTTATAAATAGCGCTCTCTCTCTCATATGTACAATGATGTATAAATTAAATGCTCTATAAATAGATCTCTCTCTTATACAAGGACATCTATCAAATGAAGTGGTCTATATAATTCTTTTTAAGATTAATTATATTTATTTCTTTTTAAGATTAATTATATGTATTTCTTTTTTATAATATACAAACATAAAGTACATATAATTAATCTTTAATTACATATAATTACAAAAATAAAATTCCATATAATAATTTAATGTTAACATAAGTTCATACAGGGAAAGAACTTCTCAATATTTGCATATTGAAAAAATGAAAGTTAATAATGTAGTACCCCCATTTCTTTTGGATTCCTAAAAAAAACATTTATAATGATTTTTAATAATTTTTTTGGATTTTTTATTGCCGAATTCGGCCAATTCTCGATCCAAACCGCCGATTCACCGATCCGGATGGGTTTTTGGGTTGTCCGATCCACACCGATCCGTTTTTTAAACGACTGGATTATGCTTCTTTCTTCATTTTGTGCTTTCCAAAATATTTTTATGTGTGGGTCATGACTTCTTGGGCATGATGGATGTCATAGTCTGATTTCCTCCTTTGTTTCTACATTTTTGGAATCAAAATTTTCATTCTTGAGATCAAAACCTACTTCCTTTTCCAATCATAATTCCTGAATATTACTTGCCCTTGTTCTGTGTTTTCTTTCTTGGGGTTGTATTTTTACTTTTAATGGACAAGACTAAAGATCAAAACCTACTTTCTTGTTATTTCCATTGCTTAATCCATGCACAATTCATTTTTGTTATCTTTTTTTTTATGCAATGTTCATTCTCATTCTTAGTAATGAAGCCCTCTCTCTCTCTCTCTCTTTTCGCAGTTGGAGAACCACCTGATCTCAGCCACCATGTTTGGTGTGACTCGCTGCCGTTTCCCTGGGTAGCTTACTTTTGACCTGCACAAGCTTACTGTGAACCTCATCCTCTTCCCTCGTCTCCATTTCTTCATGGTTGGCTTCACCCGCCTCACCTCTCGTGGTTCCCAGCAGTACGAGCCCTCACTGTCCCTGAACTAACCCAATAAATGTGGGGTGCCAAGAACATGATGTGTGCTGCTGACCCTGCCATGGGCGATACCTAACCTCCTCTGCTATGTTTAGAGGCAAAATGTCCACTAAAGAAGTCGATGAGCAAATGATCAAGGTTCAAAACAAGAACTCATCTTACTTTGTTGAGTGGATCCCTAACAATGTGAAATCAACTGTTTGTGATATCCCACCAACTGGGTTGCAGATGGCGTCAACTTTTATTGGGAATTCTACTTCGATTCAGGAGATGTTTAGGGGAGTAGTAAGCAGTTCACTGCCATGTTTAGGAGGAAGGCTTTCTTGCATGGGTATACTGGTGAGGGAATGGATGAAATGGAGTTTACTGAGGCTGAGAGCAATATGAACGATTTGGTGTCTTAGTATCAGCAATATCAAGACACAATT
Source organism: Amborella trichopoda (assembly GCF_000471905.2). The sequence goes on from NW_006499801.1 coordinate 139,895, forward strand.
GCGGATGATGAGGAGCCCCAAGAGGCCTAGTGAGATAGAGAAAGAGGGACTTGAATGTAAGTTGTTTCCCTTGCTCTCTCTCTCTCTCTCTCTCTCTCTCCATATCTCATCATACTATTTGGGATTGAGTGGAACATCCAGTTGATGAGGTTGCTGCTTGACCTTTGAAGATTTACATCGTTTTGTTGGGTTTTTTATAGTTGTACACTCAGTAGTTTAATTGTTTTGTTCTTATTCTGTATTTCCTTTTTGGGAGTTATGGTTGTTTGGGCTGATACTGTTACACTGTTAATTTGGGGCTGAACCTGTTGGTTTTAGTCTTTTTGCTTTTCCTTAGTATGGGTATGTTGAATGTATATGTTAAGTTTTACTTGCTTCTCTCTCTCTATGCGTGTGCTTATGTGAATTGGGAACTAAACAATGGTTCTCTTTTCGCCATACTCCTTCCCCCCTCTTTTTATGGTGATAATCTTCCTCCTGCCTTTCTTCATCTTGGATATGCTTAATACATGCAAAAATTGTGTAGTTACCTTGAAGAAATATGAACTTTCTCATGTGTTGAATTTGTGCAAAGGTTTTCAATATTAGTACCAATTCTTATTGAAATGAAGCCACGTACATGGCTTCTTCTCTCTTATACGAAAACCAGAAGCCCTAATGGCTATGGCTTCTTTTCTCTCCAACATTTCTCTCTCTCAAACTCTACAAATGGACATGGCTTCTTCTCTCTTATCCGTTTCAACACTTCCTTTCCTCCTGCCTTTCCCCATCTTCCCCCCTCTTTTATGGTTTTCAATATTAGTACCAATTCTCATTGAAATGAACGATTATGTATGTGATACTCTTCGAAGAAGCCATGGCCATTTGTACAGTTAGAGAGAGAGAAACGTTGGAGAGAAAATAAGCCATGGCCATTAGGGTTTCTGGCTTTCATATAAGAGAGAAGAAGCCATGGCCAAATGGGAAGAAACGGATAATTTAATAATGAGCGAGGCAATCGGAGGCCCCTGTTTTCCAAATCAGGGAGTGTGCATTGATGGTTGCAGTCCAATGTCAATAAATAGGGCTGCAGCCTGATAGAAACTTCATCCTTTAGGGATAGGGTGGCAATGCACCCGGACCCGATACGGGTCCGGGTATGTGTTCAACTTTTGGACCTGATAGATGTGTCCAAAACTTGGACTCAAATACTATTCAAGTTTGGGTTCAAGTCCAATCGGATCTAACTTGTACTTGATTTATTGTCACCTCTACCTAGGGATGAGAACCATCGGTGGATTTTTTGGAGTACAAAGTATTTATACCCACGATGCCACTAAGCTCCAAACTAATTATCTTTTTTAAATATTTTGAGAGTTGTAGTCAACCCTAATTAAGTGGGAAAATGTTAAAATGATGATGAACTATTTTGACAGTTGTGGTCTCCCATTTTACTATATTAATTATCACACCCTTAGTTAAACTATAAATCTTTTTTTTTTTTTCTCACTACTTCTAACTATATCCTTTTGAGTTTATTTTTTGTTTTTTTTAACATTCAACTTGAACCAACTCGTACTTCTTAACTAATATTATATTAGGTCTGCGTTGCATATAGCTAACTCATCTAAGTTTACTTTCACTTATCTTATTGCATATTGGAGCCACATCTAAGTTCTCATGAATACATTCATTTCGAATTATATCCCTTCTTGTTTTGTCATTCATCTGTCTCAACATCTTCATCTCTGCTTCACTCTCCTATGGGTATGTTGTTTTTTTTTACCGTTCACCATTCTATCCCATAAAGCGCAGTTGGTCTCGCAGTTGTCCTATAAAACTTTCCCTTCAATTTCATTAGTATACAGTGATCATATAAAATTATGGTTATACATCTTCACTTCACCCACCCAATAGTAATTCTATACACAAAATCTTCCTCAATCTCTCTATTTGCTTGGATTATCGACTTAATATATTGAAAGTTCAAAACTAATTACATTAAACTATGAATAATTTAAGTCTAACTGTAACGTGTAGATTTGACACATCAACCTCACTCCTAAAAATAAAGTTGCATTAATACAAACCCTTTTAATTTAGATGGTGTGGATTCACTATTGACTTAAAAGATGCGTAATATTGTGATATTGTTTTAAAATAAACTTTAAATCTATATCGTCCAACTAAAATAACTGATATAGAACATCGCAACTTTACTTCTACATATAAGGTTGTAGAAAGAAGGCAGCTACATGAGGAGTGATTTCGCGCAACAATTCTATAGTAATTTATTAAAACAATCTTTAAAGTCTATATTAATACCACCTGTTTGACCCCAAATTTTAAATATGTGTATTATTTTCAATCTAATGAGCAATCACAAAAAAACAAATTTTGAAAACACATCTTAGAAAGTCTAGTTTTATCCCAATTAATATAGGCCGTCCATATTAGTGATAATCTTAAATCTAGTTCTTAGAAGGATTTTTTTTCTTCAAAATATTCAAATAGTTTTATTATCATTAGATTAAAATTGCTTAAACGATAAATTTGATTTCAAGTTTGTAAAGGCTTAGATCTTGAAATTTGGCAAATGGATTGTCTAGGTTCATTGTTGGAGGGGACTTATTTTAACCATATTGTGGGCAAAGATTATTATTATTATTATTATTTAGGAATGACTTTTTGGGGTGAAAGGGCACATGGGTACAAAAGTTGGGGACACACAAATGTCACAAACTTGATTTTCTAAAAGTGCGGTGTCGTTATATTGCAATGACACAGTAACATGAAGTCATTCCTACCACCACTTTGATAGTGATCTTAGAATTTTTCTACCCCAAAAATTTTGAATAGAATAAGCTTTGGAGTAGGAAATTCTAATAACACCATTAGAATGGTGTCTACTAGTATGTGTGCATGTATATATGTGTATGTATGTGTGTACAGCCTTTTCTCAACTATTTGGATTGGTTATACGAATTCTGATATGTCATTATGCTCTATTAAGGGTCATAATCTCAACGAGGTTATAAGTCTACATATATTTTATTAATACTTCCAAATACGTCATTTTGGGCTTATCTATTGCCTTTTTAGTCTTCTACTTAAAGTCTACATGAGGAAAGTCATGTGGCGAGGAAAGTCATGCAGCGAGGTGCGGACCTTAGGTTTCTATAATTTTTAAAATTTACAAAAATACCCATTGAAGAAATGGTGGGCCATGACGTCATGAATCGAAGAATCGAGAGATTCATGGCGTCACATGGTGGTTCTTCTCTAGAATCGAGCGATTTTCGGTATTTCATTGGAACCAGCAGGGGTCTACCGGTTCCCGAGTCGAATCGAGCGAGTCCGGTTCGACTCGCCGACTTTTGAATCAATGAAAATGAGTTAGAGTATTTTTATTATTAAAAAAAATAGTGTCGATATTTGCACTAAAAGACAAAAGGTATATTAATCATCTCAATAATGGTATATTTGGAATGAGAAGTGATCGTATAGAACCCTCCTCCACCCATGTGTGTAGGACCCCAAAGGATCACCATTAAATTTAGTACGGATCTATATAAAAGTCAAGTCCCACACCCATGTGATAACTTTTCTAGAGATCCATACCAACTTTAATGGTGATCCTTTGAGGTCTAACACACATGGGTGGGGGATGGTCCTATACGATCATTACTCATTTGGAACATTCACTAAAAGATAGTACCGAGAACTTCATTCCATGATTAACCTTAGTAAAAATATCACCCATACTCATTTTATGAATATTGAATAATTAAGGGCAATGATTTCATGCAACCGTTGTATAATAATATGATGCAATAACCTTAAAAAACTATATTATGGCCATTTGTTTGATCCAAATTTTGAAATATACATTCTTTTCATTCTGATGAACAATCAAAAAAAAAGAAAAACTCGAAAACACAACCTAAAAAGTATATTTTTAGCTCAAGTAACATAGGCCATTCATTTTAGTGAGATGCTTAGATCTAAGCCTTAGAAGGATTTTTTTCATTTTCAATTTTTTTGGATGGCTTTATTATAATTAGATGAACACTGTTAAAGAAAAAAAAATGATTTTGAGTTTACAAAGACTAAGATCTCGAAATTCACAAAATGAATGGTCTAAATTCATTTTTGGAGGGGACTCATTTTGACGATATCTAAGGTTCACATTGAACTTTTTTTTTGGAGGGAATTAATTATTGAGATGAAGAGACTGAGTGTGTAAAATTACCACAACTATGACAATTTTAACGGTTCACAACCCTTTCTAAGTATAACTTAAACTATTTTATAAGGTGTTTTTTATAATACCCCATATACAGGGAGTAACCTTTAGGAATTTGGCTTGGGCTAAACTAGCCAAAAAGAGAATAATACATTTCCATTTTATTTTAACAGCGTGACGGCACCGCCGCATCATATCCTCTTAATTTTCATTTACCCTGCCCTGGCTGCTGATGGTTCAAAGAAAAAGCAGCTCACGACAACAAAACATTCATTTCGTTACGTACTTATCGGAGGAGAAAGGCAATAATCTTGTGCACTGTATGAGTAGAGTGGGAAGTTCTCAGGCAACACCCAATTCTCTCACAATAAGTTCGATATGTAAGCATGGGAGGTACAGGAAGTTTGAATTTTGGCCTCCAAGCCAAGGTAAAATCTGGTCGCACCAATACAAACAAAATGAAAAAAATACCATACCCTTTTAATTTTAATTTTTGGTAAAAATCCCAGTCTGTTTGCTGGTTTGGTTTTATTGGCCTCCAAGCCAAGGTAAAATCTGGTCGCACCAATACAAACAAAATGAAAAAAATACCATACCCTTTTAATTTTAATTTTTGGTAAAAATCCCAGTCTGTTTGCTGGTTTGGTTTTATTCTTTCATGTGAGCAGAGCCACTCAAAGGGGCCCGATTAAGTGCTCCGTAATTTGTAGTCGTTTGCCTTTTCCCTTCTTGTACATACTACTTTTTTCTCTTTTCCATTTTCTATCGTTAACGTGCCCAAGACTTGGCACGCATGTCTTTGTAGCAGTTGGACCCTCTCAACCTCCCGTCCCATCCTCACCATAACAATCACATGCAAAAGAAAACTAAGAACATTCCATTGATGATGATGATCTTAAGGAGGGGGCGGCAGCCTATCTCTTGTGAGTCTTTTCAGCAGACCTCATGGAACCACATACGAACAGGAATACTGATTTCTGAGAATCAAAAAACCGTCGGATATTCTGCCAACCCCTTTCATTGGTCCCACCATTCCAATAACCCATGTGATTTATGTATGTCCGTCCTTCATAAATCAGCTGTAGTTGCTGCCACAACAATAAGCATATTCCCAGTTGCACAGAGAAGCTAGCAATACACAGATACATAAGCACCATTCCTCTCAAAGACAAGAGTAGTGCAGCGCTTGATAAAGCACGTGCCAGTTCACTAAAGATTCCGACAACATCAAGCATCCTCAATCTTGCAACAGAACCAAAGGCCTCATGACCAAGAGATGGCCAGATATAAGCACTGGCCATTATTGACATTATAAATGCATAAAGATTGCTGATTACTACAAGTGCCAGGAATATAATGAAGTTATGGTGATTTGCTGCTCCTATGCAATTTCCAATCTGCAAAAACAGGAACAAACCTAGTAGGCATTATAAAGAATAAAGCTCATTCACAACGGAAATAATAGGAAGAAAATAATATGACTAACACAAAAAAGACAAAAAAACTAAACTTCCTCAATACTAAGTGTTGCAAGACTCTAGAAAACATGACTCGGACGAATCAATATATACATGGTTTTTCAAGCCCATACAAGTTTGGTGAATATTAAGTACAAGAGAATCCGTTGTAGAATGACAGGAGAATAATAAAATACCTCTACTAAATGTAATAACATTTAATTTCAATGTCATCATAAAATAGCACTCGATCATCGAGAGCATTGTTTTGAAAACTAATAAATTTAATAGATTTCAATTTCATCATAAAATAAGACTAATCACTCTTAATCAAGAGCATTATTTTGCAAGCCCACAAATCGAGCCACATAATTTAAGGTAACAAATTTCAATTTCAATTTCAATTTCATCACACAATAGGACTTCAATCATTGTAGGTCAAGAGCATTATTTTGCAAACTAGTAATGTAATAAATTCAATTTCAATTTCATCACATAATAGGACTCAATCCTTCTTGGTCAAAGAGCAGCGGTTACAAGAATGAATCAGGCCGACTAGTCGGTCCTTGCCCGACCCGATTAGTCGGATTGATTCCAACCAAATCGGCCGATTAGCAGCCCGATTTTTTCGGAAAATTGTAATTTGCGTAAAAATTCCCAAAAAATCCAAAAAAGTTGTAAAAATTGTAAAAAAAATGTTTAAAATTTTCAAGTATATCACATAAAATAAGCAAACGAAAAAAATATTATAGGCAAAATTGGGTTTCAGATGAAATTTTTAGGCACCTGCAGCAATATTTTTTCAGTGAACTAGTAATTGAAGAAAATTACATAATATTACACAAGTTTGATACCTACCGTTGAACTACACAAGACAAAAGAAAATGGATTGACCTATTTATTCAGCCGAAAAAAAAGGTAAGACAACTTCAAAGCAATGGTCACACTTTGGCCGCATACTAGTAGAAATTGAATCCCGAATGAAGATACCAACAATTGATTTGATAAAATAAATCTAATAAAATGATTGACACAAGCTAGTCTTTGATATAAAAATATTAGCATCATCCCTAGCCGATAGACGAGAAATCGGTAGGCTAAGGACATGCCGCAATGCTAAAGAAACTTTTCCTTTGACTTTGAAGGTAGTTAAAGGTACGCCTCCTGGTCATCCAATTTTGCATCTAATGGCTAGGGATGATTATGACCACGATGTGCAAAAAACAAATGCTTTTATTGTGTACTTAAATAAAGAAAAGTCTATATAAGGGTGAGGCCCTAAACAATCAAATTAAGGCACGCTCAAAAATCCTCAAATTGATCATCTAGACCTCAAGATACATAAACATGATAAAATTTGGATTTCTTGTCTCGGAAATAGTGCATCGTGTAATGCATTTTCTAGACCGTTAATTTTCAATATTTTCAAGTGTTCATAAATCTGCTCAATCTACATTATTTTTCAAGCTTTAAATATTATAATTAAATATAAAAATAAATTTTCAGGCCATCACAAAGATTTCTAGTACTGAAGCAACATCTTTCGACACTATTTGAAGGTATGCCTTACTTTGATTGTTTAGGGCCTCAGCCTTGTACAAACCACATCCCTTAAAACCCATAGAAAAGATTATTTCGATGACCAAAAATCCTCAAATCGATCATCTCGACCTCAAGATGTATGGACATGAGAAAAAATGGATTCTGAGTCTTGAAAATAGTCCATCTTGTAATGTATTTTTAGACCGTCAATTTTCAAGATTTTTCAAGTGTTCATAGATTTTTCACTATAAGTGCACAAATCGAGCAATCTTTGCAACAAATCGCCAATTAGTGCACAAATCAGCTGATTTGTGCCGATTAGTACCGATCAATACAGTAAATCGGTCGATTAATACACTGTATGAAAATTTCATAATACATAACCTTTGGAATCAGGCCAACTTGGGATCAGCCGGTGACTGATCCCGATTTAGTCAAGAGCATTGTCTTGTAAACCGCAAATCGAGCAACCGTTCCACATAATTTAAGGTGATTACTGTGCATACCTATTGCATTAACAGGAATTTTAAAAACTCATTCCACAAGTAACGTAACCAGCAATAGCTTTGTGAGCAGACTAAAGGGGACCTCATCAATTTTATCACAAGGAGATTACCCTTTATAGAAGGTGCTTTGACAATGGACATTGTTGTTTTAAACTGGTAGGAGGTGATTTCAGGTTTTAGAAAGAAAATCATGAATTAAAACTGTGCCTTTAGATGCTCAAGAGATGCACAAAGCATGATTGCATTTAGAAAAAATACAGGGACTTTCTAAGAAGTCATCACTTCAACATGCGTGCAACACCAATGCATGCCAGAAAAAATGAGCAGGAAGAACTCACAAATGGGCAGTGATGATCCATGTCCATTATACATGTGCCGCAGGTGCGGCAATGATGCATCCTGGGTGACTTTGGCTTTCCACAATAGTGGCAGAAAGTGAAGTTCTCAAGAGCTCCTTTTCTTACGACTTCTAAGCTGCCCCATAACACATTCAAAGGTGATGCAGCAGACTGGAATGCTACCGAGATGAAACTAACAATAGTGACAATAGAAAAGGAAACTGTCGTCAACAAGTGAAAAACTATCCATCCAAAACTGAAAGAGAAAACCACCGGGTACACGGCCCATATGCCACCGCATATGACAAATAGCATGAAAAAGAGAAGGCCAGTCACAAGCAATCGATCCCGCAGCCTCCTCCACCACGAAGAGCAGCGATCCTGTAAGTTTTGATCGGTTATTGCACCACACCATCCACATTTGAAGATAGGGGTATAAGGTGGAAGCAGGAGTCGCATGCCACATCCCCAACAGATTTTCTCATTGGTCTCAGATATTGTTGCAATATAGTGGTCTTCCTGCATGATTAAGAGGTCTGTCAGATCAACAAACCAGAAAGAACAATACAACTTTATGGGAACTCGAGAATTATTATAGGACAAGCATGGTCTGCTTTGGATCTGGCATAAAACAGTTTTATTTTATCGTGTCTCATCCGAAGCTAAGAGTTACCAGCACACTCCGTGAAAAGATGCAGAGAAGAAGTTTTGAAAACCTGTTGATTGTTCATTGTTTGTGCCATGTAAAACTAGCTCAATTGGAACCTTGATGAGGGGACCAAGATAGTTTCTTTCAAGAAGACCAAATACTGGAGTAACTGAGAACAATAGGAATGAACTTCAAGCCTGCATATACAATAAACTTGAATATTAAACTGGAATAAAGAGGACCACAATGATGTCTTGTACATAGAAAAAGATTGCATAGAACTTAATTCTAACATAGCCAATCAGCCTCAAGAAAAAGGAGAAAAAGATTGTCACTGTATTCCACTAAATAAACTCAAAGACTGTTTTCTTATGTAAATTTAGGTAAGAATGGAATGAATACACCTGAGAAAACCTCAAGCAGAATTTGGAATAAATACATTTAAGTAGAATTCGTGGTCGAATGGCCACAAATTTCATAGAATGGCAGAAAACCCTAGAGTGGCTCAAAAAACCCCAATTTTTTATATAAAAATTTGAAAAAATGAATTGATTTGAGATTGCAATGGATCAATCTTCGTTTTCTAGATAATGATCAATAATTTCCTACAATTATTGATCTGAAAAGGCCTGAAAAATACGAAAAATTGAGATTCCTCACTGTTGCTACAACCTTATGTTGAAGATGGGGAAAAAATGACGAACCGGCGATTCTACTATACAAACTTGTCGTTTTACTGTACAGAATCATCGATTCAGTTCTACACTCGGCCGGTTCCCCATATATTAGTGGGAACCGGAATGGTGGTATCGAGGGTGATTCATGTCTGACTCAGCGTTCATCAAATCATTGATATATAAGTTGTTTATGTTGTACATCCTCAAACAACAAATCTATCCACACATATGATCCATTCACTCAATGGCATCAACCACCCACATTCTCACGCTCACCTATTGTCGTGACGTATTGCGTGATCATCAACCATATCATGAACTTCACTTATAGGTTTTTAAATTCGTGGTCCTTTGGCTACCACAGGGCACCCATGGCCAGTGGGAACCAAGTTGGTCAAATGGTCAAAGGCAACCGTATGTGTGCATACAGTATGCTCCAAAATTGGTTCCTTTGGAACAAAATTATAATACCACTTGAATCTCAAAAAAAAAAATTATAATACCAAAAATCTTGATTTAAAACAAATATTTTTTTAAAAAAAATATCCCTTCACAATACATAAGTGGTTAGATATAGACAATAAAAGCATTTTATTTTCCTTACCAAGCCTTTTGAAAGCCACTTGAAAAACAACTAGAAGAGTATGCTAGCACTAAAACTAAATTCTTCTATCATGCACTCCATGACAACCCTATGATCACATCTAAACCCAAATCAACCCAACAAATCCATAACCCACATGTCTCCCATGCAAATAGTCATGGATTCCATATGCTCTCCCCAAGCCAAGTTTAGAGTCTAATAGGGATACACCAGACAGTCTTTCGACTAGTCAAGAAAGCTCTCATGGGCCTTTTGACCCAATCAATCCATCTTTTGACAACTCTTTTTATGATTAAGGTCGCAAGGAGTTCCAAGAGGGGAAGATCGGCTTTTTTGAAGGACTTTATTTTTAGTTGTTGTTGTTTATTACGGTCTCTTAGGGATTTCCAGTTTTTTAATTAAAGTTAGTGGCAGTTAGGGACTTTATAGTTTTAATTTGAGTGAAGGGACTTATAGGAATTTTTATAATGTAACTAAAGTGGGGGGTCGTTTTGGTCGTTTTTTAATAATCTAATAAAAGGGCATGGGGTGTTAGGGCTTCTAAGACTTTTGGGGCATGAACAGTAACAACAAGCCTTATCTAGGGTTTTGGAGTCTCTTCCTTGTGCGAGGAAATTCAGTTCCACTCAAATCTAGCATGTTTTGATGGTTTACTTAACTCTTTTGCATTTTTTCTCTATTTTCCTGCATCAAGTAACATACCGAAAACAATTGACCCAATAAAACTCCAGAATCACACAAATCTGAGGCAAGCAGCACACATGCTGTGTAGGATTTCCCTTGCCAAATTTTCAGGCACTTATACTCACAGACCCCTAAACATCCTACATCACAAGAGCCTCCTTCGTCTCTTGGCCAACCAAACAACATCCACCCTTGCTACAGACCTTGACATGGTACCTAGGGACCCTCTTCGTTGATGTGCAGCATGGGCTCAAAACACAACCAGCCGAGGGTGCAGATTCAATCAACTAGTCAAGGTATAACGCATGTCAAGGAGAGAATTATGGTGCCCAACTCCCTACTCATGCCCTACTCTAAGTACCCAAGCAGAGCACACTCCCACTAAAATTGTGAATGATCCATAAACATAAAGCATGAGATACATAAATGGGGAAAACACGACAAACTTTAATCAAAGACCAAGTGCACAGGTATTAAAGGCCGCAAATCCAAACATTGGTAGAACACTCTCACATATACTAAATAAAAAGCAATGGCAGGTACTTATACCCACCAATGGCAATTTTAACCACCAATTGGCAGTGTCTTAGACCTGATTATCAGCTTTGATCCAGCTGCACCCTGGTTGCTTCCTCATTCCCCTCTCTTTCATTGCTTGTGTCACCCTCCTTACATCCTCCCATCTCCCTGCGACTGCAAAAATGTTTGACAGTAGAACCAAAGTGGAAAGATCTTCTGTCCTTGTATCCACCATCATCTGTGCAATACGTAATGTTCTCTCCAACTCCCTATGGTTCTTGCAAGCAGTGAGAAAGGTCGGCCATAGAAATGGCCTGTGTGAAATAAGAGCTCTCCTAATAAACTCCTCTGCTTCCTTGAAACTCCCTCCCACTGAAAGTAAGTGCGCACCATGCAAACATGGTGCTCTTACATTGCTTGACAACCATTGACTCAAATATGCATTAACCCTCTATGAGAAGGCCAGCATGCTGTAAGAATTCAAGGATATGTGATGGAGTTGGACTCCAACCGGCTGTTCTGCATCTCGTGGAATAGGTCAAAAGTGGTGCGCAAGTCCCCCAATCATGGTGGTCCATGAAACCATGTTCCTCTACTTCATCCTGCTAAAAAGCTTGAGCGCCTCATCAAGGTTTCCACACTTCGTGTACATATCCATCAAACTATTTCCCATGTGTGCCCTACCGTCTAGACCGAGTTTTGTTGCATGGGCATGGATCTGCCTGCCATGCTTGAGCATGGCTAGGTCGGCGCATTTGCCCACAACCACTGTCATAGCGATCTCGTCTACCTTCATGCCAGATTCAATCATGCGAACAAACACATCCAAACCTTGGCCTCCTCTCCCATTCTCCCCACAAGCTTCTATCAAAGCAGTCCATGACGCAACATCTTTGTCCATGATTACATGGAATGCCTTAGATGCATCTTTGATATCCTTGCACCTTGAGTACATGCTTATCAGTGCAAATCCCACGAAAGGATCAAGGTCTAGACCAGTTTTAACAGCAATGTTCTGAATTACTTTCCCATCTAGCCCTAGCGGTGGCAATCGAGTCGGGTCGAATAATGAGGATCCAGGTCCAGGTCCATGTTTTGAACGGATCCGAGTGAAACCTAGTCAGGTAGGGTCTTGAAATTGCCACCCCTATCTAGCCCATCCTCAGAACAGGCCTTTAGAGAGCTGGAAAGCATGAAGGACGTCACGAAAAATGCTTGGAGACATCATCCTCGAAGGAACTGACACCATGTATAATCAGTTATTTTGCACTAGACCGGATAAAACAAGAGTCCACGAAACATCATTTGGTTCAAGAATCTTTGCAAACACCCGCAGGCATCCGGGACTCTATCGCCCACCCCTGTACAATGATATGAAGCCATTCTCAACGGAGTTATAAGAGTGAAAGCCCTATCTGACGGGCTGGTAATGGACCTGCATTCCAAGCCAAATGAAGCCAAGTTTGGTGCATGAGCTGAGGACGCCCACATATGTGATGTGTGTGGCGGGGCTTCGAGTTGTTTGTGCATGAGAAATGCTTGCAATGCTTGAAAGTGGCTCCGCTTCTGCCTGTATCCAGATATTAGTGCAGTCCAAGAGATGGTGTTTCTAAGAGACATCCTGTCGAACAAGCAGCGAGCATGATCCATCTCACCGCGCTTTGTATCCAGATATTAGTGCCTCATCAAGTGCTTTGTGAAGTACACATGGTGGATGGATAACAGTATGTTGTTTACGATAAATTGGGCATCGAGGTCTTTCCAAGGCATAGAGACTTTTGCTTGGAGCACGCATGCCATAAGGAAAACATGTAAGTGATGGCTAGTGGAAGAGTTGAAAATTGGAATTCCTCAAATCCTTCGGCATATTGCATTATATCCTACTCATGTCATGACACAATTTGAAACAATTATCACAGAGCAAGTGAAATAAATTGCAGGTAATTGAGAGGGTTATTAAATGTACAGAGATCATGCACATGTTTCAAAAGTTCCATGGGGGGGGTGAAACCAATAGGGAGATAAAATGTAAAGCTAGGGAGACAAGGTTGGATGCACAGTAGAAGAACGTAATGATCGTAAAAAAAAAAAAAAAAAGTAATCCCCACAGATAATTAAACATTTTTAACATCTCTGGATTTTATGTAAAAAGCTAGATATGGGCACATGTGATAGATGTGAAATAAAGATGTATACTGAGAAGGGTGCGGTTGGATTTCATATATAGTTCAGAGTCGATTCAGACCCAGAAATCAAACTCAGTTGCTAATTCTTGCATAAGCCGGAAGAGACGTAAAACTATCAGAGCAGCGAGTAGTTGCTTTTATGGAACAATTGGTACAATTTGGATTTTGGACAAATAGAGTTTAGGTGCATAGTGGCTGTGTTGCTTTAGATGGAGAAGTAGACATAATCGAAATATAGGAAGTGGTTGGATTTCATTCTACCACCTAATCGTCAAATGTAGCTCTTGCCTTCATCTCGATAAAAAGGAAATTATGTTGGCTTTATGGCTCTTTGAATGTGCACATATTGACTCTCTGGAATGGTACTGCGTGAACAAGAATAAATATTGGAGACATCTCTCGTTCCCTCAGATACAACCTCAGCGAAAGAGAGGGGAGCCCTACCCTGTTAGTAAAAAGGAGAGATGAGAGTAAATACCTCCGCTTAAGACTCTCGCTCTCTCGTCTTCCCCGTTCTGTTAAGTCGTTCAGGGTTGGGAGGCAGGGAAAGTAGGACAAGATGGACTTCTGTCGAGTAGAGGAGCCTTTGGGCAGGCAAAATCGCGCATCTTCAAATGGTGTCCAAATATTAGTTTTGGAATGGCAAAAGTTTTTGTAATAGAGTGGAAAACTACCTTTTTTTTTTTTTTTTTTAATGTATCTTGAGTTTGGAGCTCCGTTTGGATGGAGAGTTTAGCATAGAGTGTCCATCAACATAGTTGATTTATTAGTGCATAAATAAATAGAATTAATAATGCTAACAAAATAACATAGAACGTGATCTTATATACCCAAAAGTACATGATCTCACCACAATTTTTTTCTAAAAACACAAAATTTAATTTTTTTTCTTTTTCAAATACACTTTTAAAAATAGTTCCTTGTATTAAGCATACATAAAATACGGTTAATAATATTTTTCTTGATGGATTAAGCATACATTGTGTTCTTATGGGTGCACTTAAAAAATATACTTTTACATCTTCCATCCATCCTGGGGGAGTGGTGTACAAGCAATAAATGAACTACAAAAAGTCAATTTTCATTTTTCCAAAAATAACCATTACATCTATTGTAAAAGACAATATTATCTTCATCTTTAATATTATATCTTATTTTTAATAATATAATAATATACAAGTATGTAGTATTTTTTTTATCTCTATAGAGCTTAGGCTCTAAACAATCAAATTAGAACCTACCTTCAAATAGTATCGAGAATTGTGGTTTTAATAGTGACAATCTTTGTGACAGCCTTAAAATATATTTTTATATTATTTATAAAGTTTAAAGCTTCAAAATGGTGTAGATCTATGAAAACTTGAAAATCTTTAAATTTGACTTTCAAAAAATGCATTACAAAATACACTATTTTCAAAAGTTGAAACCTTTTTTTTTTTCCATGTTCATATATCTTGACGTCGAGATTATCAATTTGAAGATATTTGAGCATCAAAACAACCTCTTCTAGTGAAGTTTTTGAGGTAGGCTCAAATTTGATCGTTTAAAGCCTCGGCTCTATATAAACTTTTCCCTTTTTTAAAAATTTTACATTTTTTTTTCTAAAAAAATGCACACTAAGATAATGAAAGTACAATACAAGAAAGCAAAACAAACACCATAAGCAAACACAATACAGGGAAATAAGGAAGGGAGACAAAAGAAGAGGAGAGGATTGCCACTGTCAATAATGACGTGGACCTCTTAAGCCAGCAGATCTGCCTCAATATTAAAACCTCAGATTTAATTTTGCATTCTATTGTTATTATCAAATTGATTCATTTTTAATTTTTACATAATAATCAAAATCATGAATATAACATGCAATTACAAATTTTATACAATAAAATTAAGACATGTTGTTATATCTATCATACATTTGAAAAATCAAAATAAATTAAAATTTCCCTTTTTGTATTGGAAATTATACTCTCACTTTGATAAAATATTTCACAAATTTAAAATGAAACAACATATTTGATTTAAAAATTTATTCACTCATGTTATAAATTTTATATTCATGTTATTTTCTACTATTTGATTCCAATCAATAAATAGTTCACACTTGTGTGGTTCAAATTCGAGGCATACAATATAAGTCCATTATTGCATATATTATAACATAAAAACAACATAAAAACTCATCTTATGTGCCCAATGGTGTATGATCTCTCACTACAAACTTTTACTAACAACTCAAAATTTACATTTTTTCTGTTTAAAATGCATTTTTAAAAGTAGATCCCCATGTTTAGCATACGTAAAATACCATTAATAAATGCTTTACTTGATGGATCAAATATATAGTGTACTCTTATGGGTGCACTTTAGGTAATATACTTTTACAACTTCCATATTCAACATGTTGGGGTAGCGGTGTACATCAATGAACTACAAAAGTTAATTTTTATTTTTTCAAAATAGCCAATACCTTTATACTATAAGATATTCCCATTATCTTTATTAGTATAGAAGTATATAGTATTTTATTTAATTTGGCATTCTATTGTTATCATAAATTTTATTTATTAATAATTTTTATATAATAATTAAAATCATGATTATAACATAAAATAATAAAATTTATGCAATAAAATTAAGACACGTTGTTATATTCTCACGTTGAAAATTTTACATTTATGTTATTTCCCACTATTCCATTCAAAAGCTAAAACTTTTATATACAAAGTTATTATTCATTTAATAATATGTTAGATTTTAATATTTATTTTAAAAACTATAAATGTTTCATAAAAATAATATGAAAACATACAAATATTAAAATTGTTTAATAAATGAGTTTAAAATTTAAAGTATAAATTACACTTTATAATTATAATTATAAAATATAATTTCTAATTATAAATATAAAATAAAGTTCATAATTTTTAATATAAATAAATTTATAATTGAGAAATATCATAATTAATAATAAAATTAGATTTAAATCATAAATAAAAATATGCTTCTTACATAAAAGGTGTACATGACATTACTCACGTTTTCATTTATTTACCTGAACACTTTAGTGAACAAATTGTTAGGTAAGCTTTTTAATCTTAATTTCCTATTTTATGACTTGATAAGTACAATATCACGATTAAAAAAAAATATGGAAGAAATGATATGAAATATTATTAAGGAATAAGACAAATTTATTGAATTACAGTATTACAATCTTGATTTCAATACCATATCTAAATAAATTCTATGTTCATGATATTTTAAAAAAATAAGGTATCATGATATAGTACCACAATAGAATGCATAATTCACCACAAAAAAATAATAATTGTAAATTATAATTGTGTGTGTGTGTGTATATATATATATATATATTATTTATAAGATGTAAAATTATAACTTATACATATACAAATACATATTTTTTTGATAATGGGGTTGGGGGTCATGGTGGTAACATTACTTGTGCCCCAGCTAAGGTCTAGGCTTCCATTATCAACTACCCAAAAAAAACAAACATTTATAACTTATAACTAATAACTTACAAGTATTTAAATTAATTTTATATATTATTAAATTTATAACAAATTTTAACTTTTAATTAGAACCAACACTTAAAAATTGAATAATAAATCTAATGAATTTAAAAAATATAATATTGATTACAAATAAACCTACAATATAGTCTAGCAAGACCACAATAAAAGTACGCTTTGCAATGCTCAAAGAAGTGATTTACTTAATATTAGTACTTATTTAAAATAATAAGACAAGTTGCGAGTGACAACATAATGCCATTACAAAAATGATTTATTGTACTGTTTAACATTAATATTAATTGAATGCCAGCTTTAAAATCTCAAACAATGATTTATTCTTTTATAAGTATAATATCAACTTATCAGTCAAATTATATAGTTACTAAGTTATATTTGTTATGACTCAATATTAGTTACATAGGTTGTTCTAACATGTTCTTATAGTATAAATTTTTACTATTACCTTTGTCTAGATATCTCTAGAGCCACTTATGATTGACATCTAAACTCATCACACAAATTGAGTTGGTAACACAATAAATCAGCACCATAAACACAATGCATTGTACTACTCTAAGTAATATTTTACTTAAAATTAATATACAAAACTACAGTTTATTAAAAAGAAAAAGTTTATATAAGGTTGTAACTTCAAAATGTAGAATTAAGGTGCAGTTAAAAAATCATCATAAAATAATATTTTGAAGTTTGAAAACCCTCTAATTTGTCATTTTCACATCGAGATGTATGAATATGAAAAAGAAAAAAGATTTTAAGTCCATAAAATAGTGCATCTTGCAACATATTATTTGGACCGTCCATTTTTTCAAGTGTTCATAGATCTACTTGATTTGAACAACTTTTTGAGTCTACAATTTTATAATTAGAGATGAATTTTTATGCCAAAATTACATCTTATGATAAATATTTGTGATGCACATTACTTCGATGTTTTAATGTTACAACCTTATATAACTTACTAAAGACCTTATAATATTTTCTATAAAAGAAATGAAATCACGTGCGGAGCATGTGGATTCCGCTAGTAATTATAAATTTAAGGCTTTAAAGATAGTATAGATGAAGCATATTTATAAATACTTGAAAATATTAAAAAGTGATGGTCTTGATAATATATTACAAGATGCACTACTTTATAGACTTTATGATCCATTTCTTTTTTATATCTATACATCTTGACCTCAAGATGATTGATTTGAAGGTTTTTCGACATTGAAAAAAACGTCTTCTAGTGAATTTTTGAGGGGCGCCTTAATTTTATTATTTACGACCTTGACCTTATATAAATTTTTTCTTAAGAAGAAAAAATTGTTTGTATGTATTTTTGACACACATGTCCCCCGTGCGAATAAAAGAGGAGACGGTTGCAACTGTGGTTCTCAAACACTAAGTATGCCTGAAAAAACATGGAAGGACATGTATAATCAAACCCATCCTTTGAAAAGAGCTCCTGCATGATATCATCTCGAACCCATGAATAGCACAAGAGTGGGTTGTAATACCTTGAAGATATCCCCCAAATTTCAACTTGATTGAATGAGGCCGCAAGGAGATATGAGGAAATTGAGAAGGAGTGTCGTACTCTGTAGGTGTACAAATGAACAATATAGTAAAACTCCTGGAAATCGATCTCAAGTAGCCTCCATACCATCGCAGACGACTTCAAAAAGTCGAAAACCCCCAAGCCTCGATTTCAGGCCAAACGGATCTTCATATGCCTTACTTTAAAAAAATGGGTTGTTTCTATATTGTTCATGATGTTACATCTTGAACTAGTTTCTAAATATAGTAAATCTTGCAACATTTCATCATAAATGAGCGAACTTCGCGCCCTTGGATCTCTCGATCTGCAAGTCGAATCGAACTGAAATTTGGATAGACCATGCTCATTGACGAGCATGGTGTAGGGTTTGGACATGATTGTCAGCCGGATCAGAATATATATTAGAGAGAAGTATGCAAGTTCTCAAGTTCATGCAAAATCAGTTTGTGCAACCTCTTCACATTACAACGATCACAATTCAATATCTGACCATTGGATCGAGATAAAACTTGGAGCACTTGGAGCGTGACTCAACTATCTTCGATTTGACATAAGAAAAGTCACAACCAGATCCCAGTCAATGCCCATCCGAGGCTCGAAAGTGGGCACGATTTTAGTGGTAGCATAAAATTGGTTTCCTTGTGACTTGCCGAGTTCATAACTCGGTTGATCGGATGTCTCTTCGTGTGATTGTTGATGCAAAATGATCATGCTGGATCTCCCTTTGATTTATAAACAAAAGATTCACAATAAACTTTACATTTTCAGAGTAATCGATCGAAGAACACAATAAAAGTTTGCTTGTAACTATGAAACTCAAAACCATCAATGACTTCATCAAGTTTATTATAAATCACATATCAAAACGATTGTAGCGAGCATTTCTACGTCTTTATCAGTGATAGCTCGTTTGTTTCACTGTGGGATAAGCCAAAACCGAGGCCCCACACCATGTGGGTGGGAAGAGGCTCTTTTTCAATGACCTATTTGTTAATTTTAAACTTTGTGCATGAGCTTTTTGGTCAATTTTTCTTTTACACAATATTTGGTTGTATTTTTCATTTTTTTTCTTGTTACTCAGTTTTCTTGGGCTTTGATCATCCACTCTTGTTCAAAATGGGAGTCTTGTTCAAAATGGGAGGCTCTATATAAACCCCGTTATTCATATAATCAAGAGAGATATTTTTGCAAAATGTAATTCTATCAAGAAAGTGAAAGTTTGCAAAATAGTTCTTACCGTAGGTTTAACCTTAGGTTAGTCATCTTAGTGAATTTAACCTATCTCCAACCCACTTTGGTTAACTCCCTATACTTAATCAAGGGTTACCTAAACCCTAACCAAACCATATTCTCTTAACCTAACCATGCAACTCCATACCCCATCATACTGCACACTCTACATCCCAACCTACGCCATCCCCTTAACTTAATCATACACCACACCCTAGTCCATACCATACTCCCTATACCATACCTTACCCTACTCCCTACCTTGCACCATATTCCCAATACACACCCAACCCACTTACCCTAGCCTAGAGGCTCTTCCAAAGCGGTGTCGGGACATGCTTACCTAGCGGACCGCAATTGCGGATTCTTTCAGGGTGCTTCGGCTATTTGCCAAGCACCTTCTCTTGTCGTTTATACCCCTCTAGGGGGGGTGATGCACTCGACTCTCTCCATGTACCCGCCCACCTACTCATAAACCAAACCGACCTATCCTTTAGCATAAGGCACTTTAGCCCATCCAACCCTCTTTAACCAACATGCCCCCCTTATCCCCACTTGACCCATCAAACCCCAAGCCAAATCAACTGGAACCAAACCGTACAAGCACATACCACCATTAGACAACCATAAGTGTGCAGCTTTGAAACATTGGCATGGTGAGAGAGGTGTGAGGGAGTGGAACCAAACCGCATCCCTCAACGGGTTGGAGGGCTTTCCACGGTAACTCTCCACTGGGATCTAAAAGGGTTGATTCTCTAAACGCATCCGAATCCAACCCAACTTTTGAGGTAAGCCTTACCTCGTAATTTAATTTGTTGTTAGTCATCACACGGCATGGCACACATTATCCACACACACTGCACGGGTACGAGGGTCACACATCCACACACGTACGTGAGGATGTGGGGTGGATGGCCGTGCGGGCCGACCAACAAAAGCTAGGTCCACGAGTTTACCACAAATGGCACGAAAAATGGCAGCAAAGCTCGGGCTACATATATGCTCGTGGGTTGGTGCTATTCTTAAACAACTAGGGGTGGTCATGGGGTCGACCCAAATTGCGGGTCCAGGTGCACCGAGGTCCATGCATTGGTCTAGCTTCCACACTATGGCATCCAGGCTAGGTCCATACATATGACCACCTTTGAGTCTATTAGGTTGGGTCGGGTCAACTTGTATAAATATATATAGTATGATATGCATAAGGTTGCAACTTTAAACAATCAAAATAAGACGCACCTCCAAATTTAATCAAACGATGTAATTTTGTGTAAATTTTTTTAGGATGGAGTAAAAATCGTTTTTCATCATATGTAATTATAAAATTTTGAGCTCCAAATATGGTTCAATTTAGTAGATTTATAAATATATAAAAATATTGGTTCAGATAATGTGTTGCAAGATGCACTATATTTTGGACTCAATTTTTTTGCTTCTATATTCATATATCTTTATGTTGAGATGATCCATTAGAGGTTTTCCAACTTTAAAACGACCATTCCCCATGGAATTTTGAGATGCACCTTAGTTCTATATTTTAGAGTTGCAATCTTACATACTTTGTCAAAATATAAAAAATATACAATGTATAAATCGTGCGGTTTGAATAGAGCAGAGGCTCTAAACAATCAAAGTAAAGCATACATTCAAATAGTGTCAAGAAATATGTTTTCAATACTGGAAATCTTTGTGATAGCCTTAAAATATATTTTAATCTTTAATTATAAAATTTGAAGCTTAAAAAATAGTATAGATTGAGCAGATGTATAAAAACTTTAAAATCTTGAAAATTGAGGTAAAAAAATATGTTACAAGATGCATTATTTTCAAAACTTCAAATCCATTTTTTTCACATGTCATCTTGATGGCGAGGGGATCAATTTGAGGATCATTGGGCATCAAAACAACCTCTTATAGGGAAATTTTTGAGGTGGACTCTAACTTGATTGTTTAGAGCCTCGGCTCTATATAAATTTTTTCCATGCATAAAATAGATTTTATATTTTTTAATTTCTAGGTTGGGTCACGGTCCATATAAAACCTAGTCATTGACCTGAACCTGACCCAACTGTTTCCACCCTTACAATAGATAATCAAATAGTCGATAGTTAGGGCTCTGGTAATTGGACTAGACAAGGGAAATAAACATTTGAATAAAATAAAATAACTGAGATTTTGTCACTCAAGGATGGGCAGCGAATTGAAAGGAATGGGCTCCAGGCACAGGGCAGCGGGAATCACAACATCATGATGTTTGGAGTACCGTTCCCATGAGCACCCTTTGCTCGCTAAAGTACCCCAAAAAAAATAACAGAAGTCGTATGGCCTCAATGTTTACAAAATCGGCCGTGTTGACTTGGTCAAGTTGGGGATTTTTAAAAAAATTTACAGAGAAATCAAAAATCTAAAAAATAAGAAATTAATTTGTAATGTTTTTTTTTTTACTTTTTTTTAATATTTTGACAAAGATTAGAAAGTGTTTTGCCCATGAATACTTATGTTTACATTTTTCTTGTTTTTCATATTATTTCTAAAATACTCATGATTATAAATTGATTTTTTTAAATTTAATTTTCATTACTTTTTTAATCTCATTTAGTTGTGTTTTATTTAAGGAAGAAGTTTATATAAAGCCGAGGTTTTAAACAATTAAATTAGAGTCTACCTCAAAAATTTCACTTGAAAGGATTGTTTTGATGTCCAAATATCCTCAAATTGATTCTCTAGACATTAAGATGCACGGACAAGAGAAAAAATGGATTTCAAGTTTTGTACATAGTGCATCTTGTAACGAATTTTGAAACATCAATTTCTAATATTTTCAGTTTTCATATATTTATTCAATCTTCACTATTTTTAAACTCTAAATTTTATAATTAAAGATAAAAATATATTTTAAGGCTATTGCCATATTTTTCGAAGTGCTTTACTTTGATTGTCTAGAGCCTCGGCTCTATACATACTGCATCCACCCTTAGACGGCGGACTCAGCCCTTGTCCATGGAAAGTTAACGACCTACGACGGTGGATTGTAGGCCTGAATACCCAACGATGAAAGAGAGTGCATCACCAAAGGCCATGCTACTTTTTATTGTTTAGGAAAGCGAAGCCACCTTATTCAGGTGAAACGAGAAGCAGAGCAGGCAAGCAACACAGGGAGAAGAAGGGGAAAGAATAACCGGGTTTTTGCTTTGCTTTCATCCAAGAAGAAGGATTGATCATTCATTTATATCCGTAGCAGTAGTTGTTGGTTTGAGTAGGAAAGAATACTAGGATAGTAGTAGCAGTAGGGTTTAGTGATGGCGGCAGAGAAACCAGAAGCTGTTCGAGTGCTGTACTGTCCCATATGCAGCTTGCCCGCAGAATACTGCGAGTTTGGTCCCGACTTTGAGAAATGCAAACCTTGGCTCGTCCAAAACGCACCCGACCTCTACCCCCATCTCCTTCTTAACAAAGGTTTGGTGGACTACCTTCTAATGAAGTGTTTCTCTTAGGTTGTTTGTTTCTGCTATCACTGTCCTTATTAATGTCGTGGTTGTTTTTATTAGAGTCATCAGACGAGGCAGCTGCAGGAGGAGAGAAGGATGCTTCTTTAAAGGCGACATCAGATCAGCTTCAGTCCCTGGAAATTTCTTCTGGTGATGGGGGAGGAGGCAGAGGTACCTTAAATTTTGCTACTAGTTGTCCTACCCATTCCCTTTGGCCTATCGATGATTTATTACCTTCATGCTTTCACTATTGGCACTTCTATGAATTGTCACTCGTTAACATTGCTGATTTCTCGTCCTCTTGAAAATCCATCTCCATTTGTTCTGACTGTTAATTGGGCTTGCCTCCTCTTGCTTTAAGTGTTTGTGTGTTCATGTTGATTGATTTTGATTTTAATCTTACAAGCATTCATTAAATTTCGACCAGCTGCCAAACTTGTATAGTTCTGTGTGTTTTTACTCTCTAATCCTCATTTCTAGGGCATTATGCTGAAGAAACCCCCAGTTCTGGGTTTTCGTTCCCAAATTTATGTATGGATAATCTTCCTTTATGGTGTTTGTTGGGATGTAATGGCCATTTCTTGGCTACTGCGGCATTCTGAGACATGCAGATGCCTCAGCCGGTTTAGAGATTGCAGTTCGGTCAGTACAATTCTGAAAAAGAAAAGGGCGGGAAGTCTGTTATTTCTTGTTGATTCTCCCTATTCTTTTTTTGTGCGAATCTGCCTCTTTGATCAAACAACGGTGTCAAAATGCAATAATGCATTCAAATCATGAGCCATTTTTGTTGGGCCCTCAGATTTGGCTCTTCTGGATGTTGTTATACAACCTTAGACATCCATAAATTCAACAGGAAATCTCAATTATCTCATACTATAAATTTTGAACTCAATGTAAGCAAGGTTTTGAATTTGTATGTTTGATCTGTCTTATAGCTCTCACTTTTCCGTCTCCAATTATAGGTAGTGGGATGAATCATGAACTTGGATATTTTCACAAAGTCTGAAACTGTGGATGTTGTTCCAAGTATTATTGGATATTTGTTCCAGAAAATAATTGGGAATTGCTAGGGATTGATGTCAACCAGGGAATTTTACTGTGGAGAGTTACCATTGGCCTAGTTCTAGCAGGTTAGGAGAAGATGGTTTTATGGCTTTTTTCAGCAACAATTTATTTTCTTTTGGGGTTTTGTTAGCTGTGATTGAAATCTCAAACATTAAGGTATGGTCCTCAATACCCCAACTACCAAACAGAGTGCCCAAATTCCTTCACATATGGTATCTGATCTTCTTTGATTTTCAATTCTTGATCTGCTCTGTATGCTTAGTGCACATATGCTACTGGATACATGTGCCACATTTCTATATACCATGGACTGTATTATGTAGAATACATGTGGGCTACATTAAATTTGTTGTACTTCATCATCAGTTAAAAACTGTTTGCGTCCAATGAGCATTTGATATTAGGTGATCTAGATTTCCTATATGGGGCTGACAACCTATGACTATAACAAAGGAATTCAAGGGAGTAAAATCAGTTTTTTTTCTCTTTTCTGCTATATGTGAATTGCACTTACAAGTGTCACATAATACTGCGGTAAATAAGAAACAAAACTATATACACAACCTATGATCTTTCTTCTTACTAGAACATAAATATGACTCAATCTAGGATTGAAAAGAAGCTTTAACTATAAATTCTAATACAATTAATGCTCCTGGAAATTGAAATAAACTGAGCAATATTAATTGAAAACTAAACTTCAAACAGCCGGGGACACTTACTTGACTTTTCCTAGGGTCAACCCCGTAGGTCTGGGTACACTCCACACCCAATTACTTGATCAATGACACACTTTGATCCTATTGGCCCTGCTGAATTTTCTGAGTCGGGAAGCTTCCTTAGGCAATACCTTTCAAGTCTAGGGTTTTTGAGAGCATAAACAAAATTAGGGTTTCTTATACCCTTATGGACCTCTGTAGGGCATGCTACAAGTGGCACATCCCTTGGTCTTTCTAGAGCTAGTTGTGCCCTTCTCATCTCACCCATGGGTGGTGTACCACCCCTAGCTGCCCAGGGTGATTTGTGCCACCCTCTCTCTCTCTCTCTATTTCGAGTTGTGTATAGAATGAGGGCATCTCCTCCTTACATAAGCCTGAAGGGCTGTAGGAATGTCTGTCCAATTTATGACTCATTGCGACCAATAGAATTTTAGGCAATTTGTGAGGTGAGGAGAAATAATCCGAGCCATCCATGCCATGAATCATCCATAATGATTTAGGGAGGAATCTAGAAGCCTTGTCCCCTGAATCTTTGACCCATGTCCACTTCTATTTAACCTAGGTTAAGACCAAAACACAATCTTCTAGAACTCCCTTGACTCTCACAAGATTGTAGGACGTCAATGACAAAAGATTTGGAGAATATTTTTCGAAAATAAAATATTATTAACTCTCACAAAATAAGAACACATAATCTTTTCATAAGATTATATTAGATTTCCCTCTTTAATAAAGCACCTTTTAAAAATAAAAACAAAACAAGAAGTGAGAAGGTGACTGTGCCATCTCATAGGTGCATTGTGTGGGTCCCATGGGCTCCACACCCCACACATGTGAGAGTGGTGCTTGTGTGGGATGGATCTTAAGGCCCCATATGTTCCACCTCGCTCATCCACAATCCCTATAATTTCTAAAATGTCCATAGCTGAAAATTAATTTTAAGAATTCTAAAAAATTCTAAAATTCATAACATTTATTATATTGTAAACAAGACATCTAGAAGGGGACTAATACTAATGGGTCAAGAAAAGTGACTGTCAAGGCACTCCACCCAACTCAGTGGCTGTGATCCTCGACTATCTTCTCAAACCAACCAAATGAGGCACATGACCTACATTCTCATGCAGGAGCTCATGCTTGGTTGTCAAAGCTAGTCAATAAATAGTGAAACCACGGTCTTGGAATGTGGATTAAAGGTTCCCCCCCTTGAGAGTAAGTCACATGCACATATCACTATAGTTCAAGGGGACTTTCTCTATGCATATGCACACATATCCCTTTGTAGGGTTGCTTCTTTGTATGTTGTTGTATATGCCGTGTAGAAGTTTGTCGAGGATTTAGCCCTTGCTCTCACATGCTTACATCTGCACACAGGAGACCGAAGTTATCTTGGCTTACAAAGCATCCCTAGGCATCTCTCCGACCTTAACAAGGGATGATCATTTGAAAACGCTCTCTAGTAGTGCCATATGCCCAGGGGGGAGGGTTTTGGACATGACCAAGGCCATAGACTGCCTAACCCTAGGTTAGCCAACCAACACATAAACTCCTACTGAAGTGTACAATCCACTATGATTCTTATTTACATGCTCTCACCGGCTTGAAAGGCCACAAACCCCAACATGACCTACAAAGACCCCTACATGAATTTACATATCAACATGTTGAAGGGGCTACGACACCCTAACAAGTCTGCCTCATCACATCAAATTGTATATCTATGAAACTTTCACTGACTTAGGGCACAAGGTACGTCGAAAGCCTTTCCGGGCAGTCGAGAAGCCGGTCGATCGGATGGGATTTTCTAAAGAAAGCTCGTAAGCAAGCGAGCGAGCTCACAAGCGGTGGGATGCATAACTAGACTAGCTTGCCACAATTAATAGGAATCTTACCATTATTTGTAAGTTACTTGTGGGTGTAGACAAATATACTAATTAGTAATGAAAATAATGTTTTATGGTATTCAATTAGAATATGATTTGTGGGGTACTTGTTATCCGTGAGTGAGAAAGTTATATTATCTTCCTCAATGATATACTTTTTTATTGTAGGTGGTACATCAACTTCTAAACATGATGAAGTAAAACGCCTTCCTGGTGGCAAGATAAAAAAGAAGGTAAGGATTTTTGGTATCCTCATACTAGTGGTGCCAAGCCACAACTACTATACATCAGGGTATGTTTCGTCATGCACTTGTTTGGTTTCTTTTGGGTAAAGAAAGCATATCGTGTCTGGTTTCTCATATATAAACGTTCATTGTTCAATGGGGTTTTTGAAGCTATTTTGGCACACATCTCCATGAATATTTCCTCGAAAATTGGCGATAGGCAAACTTTCTTCAAATGAGAGGCATTATTTTTAGTGAGACACAATCTCTCTTTTTCTAGCAAATCCATTTTCTATTCTCATAGACTAATTTAATTGTAAATTTGCTTAGTAAAATTAGCATTATAAAACTCTATGTTGCATGGATATGAGTACGTGTGTCAGTGCATGACATGGGTATGGGGTGTCAGATTCTTCGAGCCCTAACAAGTAGGATTTGGCGAAATGACTTACACACATACATACATATACACACACATATACTT